>JALIGW010000003.1:122761323-122963823 GCA_023053685.1 Diadophis punctatus similis
ATTTGCAGGGGTGGGTTTCACTTACCTTCGCCACCGGTTCGCATCGCGACATCCCCTCGCGCAATTTCACTTCCGTGCATGCTCAGAAGGTGGATTCAGCCCGAAACATAGCTGAGGAGCTCATCAGCTGTGCTTCAGGTGAAGAAATAAAGGTCAGTATTAACCCGGGGGCAGGCGGGAGAGCTTTTTTCAAAGCACAGAATGCTGTGAAGCTATCAAAACAGAAAAATTGGCTGAAAATTTGGAAAAAAAGATGGCGGCGAGCACAAACCAGCACAGACAGAACCGGATCCGTGATGCCAAAATTACATCACTAGTGGGTCGCTAATGGTTCGGGCGATCTGGTCCGAACCGGGAGGAACCCACCCCTGGACATTTGCCAGAATCCCAAATATGAGACCCAAACACCACTGCTATGCTAGGAAGGTAACATCACTCTGTGTCATCATGACACAGAGAGCTGGTACCTTCCCAACTTAGTGGTACCTATTTATCTACTCATGACTGGGGAAATGTCTTCGAATATCACTGGCTCAATGGCCTTGAAACAGAGTTGTTTACTGCCCCCTATAGTTGGCATTGACTAGCGGAGTAAAATCCACAGGGGACGCCTAACATATAGCCAGTTTTAGGTTTCATAGTTTGCTGAAGCTGTGGGGACAGAAGATGTTTATATTTTGTCCTGTTTTTATAAATGCATTTTTTGTGGAGTTTTAAGCAGGTTTAAACTGTACTTTTAGGCATTTGTGTTTACTGTTATTGTGTTTTGCTGCTGGCAAAAAAGATGAGTATAAATTCCCCAAATAACTAAGAGTTACATAAAGAGATTGCAAGTTATCTTGGCTTCCAGTTGTCACTCAAAAAAATGACAAAGGAATGCAAGTGACAATCACAGAAGAAAAAAGGGAAAAAATCCAGTTCCCCTAACTTCCCAATTGAGTAATATTTTTTTAAAATCATAGAGAATAAAAAATGGGGAGAGATAATCCTAGAGACTGTAAAAGACATGGCAAATAATCCTCAGCATGTATTTCTATTGTGATAAATGAAAAAAAAAAATGCCCATTACTATAGTTAAACTTAGCCAAAAAGATTTATTTTGTTTAACACAAGGTGACTGTGCTGAGCATATACTGCTTTTAAATGACACTTAAAATTTGTCAAGCCAGACAGAATGCTTCATTATAACTATAAGGAGGGGCAGCATTAAGTAACAGATATGTGTGGCAGGTGTACAGATTTTACTTACCCACGAGAGGCATCAGTGGAACAATTACTTTTTATTTGAAAAATCTAAGTGTAATAGGGACATAGCTATACAGAGTGATTTTCTTGTTGCTTAGGAAGAAGGAAGCTTCTAGGTCTATAATTATACTTGCGAACCACAAGGATTCTGGATTTTGACGGGAAAGTAATATGATACATGAATAAAAATAAATGCATCTTTATTTAGAGTCTAATGTAATACAGTTCTATAATAAGCAAAGACCATGTGTTTTTGCTAGCTGTAACTATAAGGTCATAATGTTCATGCCCTGATCTCTGACAATGGAGAAGCAGATGTATCATAGTTAACAAGCAAACAGATAATTGATAGCTTAATTAAATAGTCTACTTCACTTTTTAATGAAAGCCTTAACTGGAACATATATGAATATCATTTATCGTTATTGCTGTTAGAGGGGAAAAATAAAAATACACTAATAGAGTTTCATAACATCTATGTTGAATTTTATCCACTATTAAATTTGGCAAACTACACCTGTTATTCATAATCTCAGTAACAGAAATTTGTGCAAAAAAGTCTCAGCTGTGATTATGCTAACCTCTTAGGGTGAATATTTTTTCCTATTTTAGTCATTTCCCCTGACTTCCATAATTTAATTAACTATTCCTATAACGCTATTCAGTGTTAGGCTAGGTATATATGCATTTCTTAATACATATTGGTATATATGTATTTATTAATATGTACTAACATATTACGCACCCAAATATTAATGGTTCCTTTCTATACTACATCAATACTAAAACAAAATAGGCCAGGTAGGATATATTTATAACAAGATATTTATATCTAGTTATAAAGTGGCTGTCAATTTGCAAAGCATCCCTTGCCTGCTCACGAGTTGCCATAGGCAGGGGGATTGGAAAACCGAAGTAGCAACATGGCAACCAAAGACAGGAGCACATTCCACACATATCTTTCTCAAGGCTATATCCCAGGGTTACCTCACAGCTGGCGGAGGGGAGTGAGCTCTACAGCCCGCAAAATTGCTCCGTTGGCGAATGTGATTGATGACACACCTTGGGGGGAGGGACGAAATAGGGTCATGATTAGGGCCGCAAATTACGTGGGGTCAGAGTTGGCTTCATTTGGGTATGTGCCAACATGGAGCCCCTAATAAATGACTGGATTTCTTTTGTAGCTTGGCTCGAAGCTCATGATTTAATTGGGGCATCTGTCAGAACCCTGACAGTGGCATTAGCTTTGTATCTTAGTGTAACTATATAATTTTGTCAATTTTGTGCCAGAAAATACCTATGTAGAGTGACATCAAATATTTATGAACAACTTCCTCTACCTCCTCTTGTGGCAAATATCATTTGAAGGGACAGAAAAAAGGCTATCCTGGAGGTCACTTGAGAGTCACTTGATTGAGTTGGAAAGCTATATAAATTGAATAAATAAATAAAAATAAATTTCAGAATCGAGCTTCAGGTTTTGTTGAAGTCTATGTATCACAGACTTCTGTTTCTCAGCACAGCAGTTTTAAAACTGTGGCAACCCTGATTACATTTGCTTCTCAATTACCACTTAGCTTGTCCACAACCAAAATCAAAATTAACTTTCCAATCCAGGTCTTTACTTCAGTAATCAAGAGAGCATTCTTTTTGAAAGAGCAGCAACATATGTTTAAACAGACTAATTTCCATTCTGAATTAGAGTCTCATTAGCACAATCCAAGCTGCTTATCAAACATACTTCTTCCAGGTCTGAGCCATTCCATGGGAATTAGTCAACATCATTTTATATTGGGCAGAAAGAACCTGAAAAGCAACCTTAATTTAACTTGATTGGAAGAATGGAAAGATGATAAAAAGAAAAAATAAAACATCTGGGGGGGGGAAAGCAATACATCCAAAAATCCTTCAGACCTTTTGGAAAATAAAATTATTTTTTTTACCTCATTTTTTGTTAGAGCAGCTTTAAACCACAGGGGCCTCAGCACAATCAGGAGATGTGAGTAAAAGCAGACATAACTTAATTTAACTTCCTTTAAGAAAGGTAGGAACATGATGAAGGTGTAGAATAATTTTTAGAGAAGTCAGGGAAAAGTATTTATCCCAAGTCAGTACTAGTTTTACATTCACAAAATAGATTACAGATATGCACCCATACCAACATATCCATATTCCTTATTATTCCTCCTTACTGAGCAATATTTATGGTGAGAAATAATTTCTATTGCCAAGAATATCATCACAATGCAGAAGTAAGCTAAAGGTATACACAGAATAAATCTATGACATGATGAAACTATATTAAGCAGCTCACTTTGCCTACTTCACATTTTTATTTTCTAAAATACACTGGAAAAAAGTTGGGCAATTCTGCAAGCACATCTCTACTGGGGTGCATCAATTAATTTACTTTCTGAACAAGAACAGCCAGTTCCATTCCTGTATATAAGATGCTGACCATATAAGATGTTAAAATATTGCGATGTTTGAAAATAAAAAAAAAATAAGATGCTGACCACATTAAATTTTATTTCAGTATTTTTTTAAAAAGTACTATTATTCTTTGCATAAATACATTAATTTTACAACAGAAGTATGCTGCCTATTTTGGGTGCATTCAGTTTGATATCATGCAGGTTAACTGAGAAATAATCTCCACTGAGCTTTGGATACACACGTTTATAAATAAATCAAAAAGAAAGTTTATTCAATAATCATTCCCACGAGTAATTATTTCATTTATTTTTTTCTCATGTGACATTTTGTCACACATGTATTAAAATAATATTTCAGTCAGAATTCTTTCTTATTCTATGCACCAGATATTTTTTTATTGGAGGTAATATCAAATTCTCGCTAAAGCAAACTTTGAATCAGTTATTTATTTGTATCCCCTCTTTATCATTTTTATAAATAACTCAAGGTGGCAAACATATCCAACAAACCTTACTCCTCCTGTTTTCCCCACAACAATCCTGTGAAGTGAGTTATGAAAGTGACTGTCCTAAAGTCATCCAACTGGCTTTCATGGCTAAGGCAGGCCTTGAACTCACAGTTTCCTGCTTTCTAGCCTGGTGCTTTAACCACTAGACAACCTCTTAATTAGAATTAATTAAAAATTAAATTAAAAATAAAAATAATGTTTTAATTGAATGGCAATTAAAACATTGCCATCCAATGTAGAATTTACAACGTTCTGATAAAACTGGTCATTTAAATTGCCGGTGACAAACTAATTGATCAAGGTTACAACTTAATCTCAACCTGATTTTATTTACATGCATCATTTCTTCACTTCAATAAAAGAAATAAGATGATGAATCCCAAATGCTAAGTTACATTTTAACAGGGGTGCAGTATAATCAAGTTTTTGTTGTTTGCTGACTACTACTGCCAAGTTATCACTGGAATATTTCAACAACTCGAGAAACCTTTTATTTCATATTGGATTCACACATTGTTCATGAGGTATAAAAGTATATTTTATATCGCATTAATAAAGTACAGCTCACTCTTTAAATCATTTACCTATGATAGGTACTTCCCTTACATACAATCAAGCATATAGATTTCCTCTTTACCTGTAGGCATAAAATAATATTTATCCTTGAATACAATAACTAATGAAAAATTGATTCCCATTCTTGTTCAGTTTCATTAAATAGTAGGTAAAGATTAACGTCAGATTTATCCCTGTGAATTGATTCACATATTTACTAAGGAGAACTAGTTTTTTTAGTTTTTTATTGATTGATCTGAGCAATGCTCTTAGTTCCTGGAGAGGAATTCCTCTCTTGTTTTCAATTCCAATTACATTCTTCTGAAGGCTCTACAAGAGTGAATCTGCTATTCCTTCAGTGTTAACAGATAATATTCTTATTTAAATTAATGACAATTACTGTATGTAAAACATTACTCTTAACTATTGAACAGTGAATTATCATTCTGTCTACAAAATACTGATGCTCAAAACTTCAAAAAGCAGAAAATGATTTGGAGCTCCTTCCTAGTGCGAAATATCCCAAATTTTCAAAGGAGATATAAATATTTTCAACATTTCTTTATAGAATTGTATCATTCCTATGTACAAACCAAGATTTCAAAAGGGAATTATGTTACAAAATACATAATTCCCTCTTATCAGTACCCATCTTATGTATATAAACAATGTTATATCTATGTATATTACCAACATGTACTTGACAAAAATAAATAAATAAAATAAATAAAATAAATTTGAAATAAGCAATAGCATTTAACATATACCATATTTATTCTGGCTTTATAAATATTATATTTTTGGTTGTTAAATGATATGTGTCTTTGTGAATTTTTGTTTCAGAAGTTTTTACAGAGGTAATAAATATACAGTTTACTGATAAATGATGTATCTATTTTTTCAACATATTACAAATAATACTTCCCAATTTTACAATATTGGAACAAGCCTGAGCATTACTTTGAACCAACTCTATTTACATAACAAACTCTTACACTTTACAATCTTCTCAGTATAGTAGAAGAATACTCACTATTCTGTATTTGGAAATATTTTAAATTTGATAGGATAGGATAGGATGCCTATAAAATTACATCTTTTTTGGTATACAAAATTAATAGTCTGAAACAATAAGTTTTATGACACAATTTTTGAGTGAGGAATCGTATTTCATTTGACCTGTATCTGTCTTATTTACAGTAGTGTAAAATATAGATGGTGAAAGGGGCCATGACAATCGTGTAAGAAAATATATCTCTTAATACTGCAATTTTATTTCATTTTAATGTCAAATCTCTAAAAATCATATATTAGTCTTCTGGGATACCAAGTACCAGCTACATTCAGGGAATGAGATTTGGTGCTGTGAAATAATGATTAAGGTTCCCTTAGAATCATCCTGGTATGCTTTATGCTTTTCTCCAAATAAATGATTAGAATGCAAAAAGTGGGCAACAGAGCAATGATTTAGTTAATAATCCATTATTTAATAATCCATTAATTATCTTGCAAGTCAACATAAGCCAGTTTCTGTTTTTTCCTTTGATAAATGTAAGTTTTAAATTATTGCTGCTTAGCTTAAACATGATAAAGATATTTGAACTTCTGCTAAATGTATCTTTCATTATGATGAAATAGTACTTTAGAGTATAGACAAATTTGCCACTAGTAAGTTGATATACTCTACAAAAAAAAGGAGAAACTAAAGTTAAACAAAATTTATCTCTCTTATGCCACTATTAACCAATCGAATACCTCTATGTAACTGTGTAGTATCGCTACCATTCATCAACATTATTTATGAAGAGTCAGAAATATCAAGGCACCACACCACTGGAAATCACAGTGAGCTGTAGGATGTCTTTTTAAGAACAGTTGAGCTTCACACCTTATAAAAGAGCAACTATAATTCATTAAAATCTCTTGCTGCTCACCTCACAGTGATAACCTGGAAGCCTTCAAATGGATTAAAAAGGAATGCTAAGATCAAAGGAATATGCCAAAAATACAAGGTTAAGATTGCCCTTCATCTTAATGTACAATTTGGTTAACTATGTCCTCACAGTCAGTGAAGCTTCTAGTTCAAGCAGTACTCAATTTTGCTGATGATAAATTAATATCTTATTCCAGATAAAAAGAATCATGAAATAATGACATTTTAAGAGCTTCTGTTATTCTCCATTAATTTCTTCTTTCAGTACTTAAGTTCCTGCCCGCCCCACCCTCATTATGTGATTCCACTAAAGTTTCTAGCAGGACAGATTTAGCCCAACCAACTTGAAACAATGTCTGCAAAAAAGGAAGTTGCTGTTGTGGCCCGCCAGCAGCCTGTGCAGCTGATAGCGGATTCTGTTTGAGAGGAGACCGACTTGGTGTTGTGCCGGTGGACGTGCAGCTGGCACCTGAGTCAGACAGTAAAGAGGCTGGCGAGGACTCGGTGCCAGAGGCTGAGGTTCAGCCAGGGCCTTCGGAACCTCCAGCACCTCATAGCAGTGATGAGGGAGAAGAGGCTTCTCCTCTTCTGAATGCAAGGGCATACAGAGCTGCTAAGAGGCAGGAATGGTTACTCCAGAGGAGGTCTCCTCAGGAGTAACACTTGGGGCTAATTGCCACTCCCCTAGCCTACTTAAGGACATTAGAGGCAGCTGACAGGCTGCAGGAAACAATGTTTGGAAATCCGTCTGGTCATAGCGTGCTCCGTGTCTGAAAAACTTCTGCTTTGTTTTCTCTGCTTCAGCTTGGTTTTCAAGGACTTCCTCTAGGCATTTTGCCAACTCTCTGAAACTCCGTAAGATAGCAAAACCTAATTGCTCTTTTTTGCTTTAAGACTCTTTGAACTGATACCAACTGTTAATGAAGATTAATTAGCAGCTGGTTGCTTGCATGAAAAGACAGCTTGTAGATTGGTGTGTGCATATTCACTGCTAAGATGTTTATTAGTAGTGGTTATTAGATTAAATAAGTTTGTACAAACTGGTTGTTGTGTTACGTTCTTAGCTGGGGCAGAACAGTTGCTCAGAAGCAATAATGTTTATCAAAATAGAGATACAGTGGTACCTTGGTATTCAACTGCTTTGAAACTCATTGAATTTGGTACTTAAGGCATTTTGAGGAGAAACTTTTGTCCCAGTACTCATCGCTTTTTTGACACTCAAAACAGAAGCTAGAATTTGTTGGTGTCGGCTGCCTTGTGACTCACTATATTATTCCTTATGGGAAAAATTTGTTTGGTACACGTAGTCCTCAACTTACAACAGTTCATTTAGTGACCATTCAAAGTTAAAATGGCAATGAAAAAAGTGACTTATGACCACTTTTCACACTTATGACTATTGAGGCATCTTCATGGTCACGTGATCAAAATTCAGATGTTTGGCAACTAAATCATATTTATGACAGTTGCAGTGTCCTGGGGTCCTGTCATCACCTTTTGTAACATTTCTGACAAGCAAAGTCAATGGGGAAACCCAATTCACTTAATAACCATTTTATGGAGTTAAGAATCACAGTGATTCACTTAACAACAGTGGCAAGAAAGGTCATAAAATGGGGCAAAATTCACTTAACAAATGTTTCACTTAGCAACAGAAATTTTGGGCTCAATTGTGGTCCTGTTGTGGCCCGCCAGCAGCCCGTGCAGCTGATAGCAGATCCCGTTCAAGAGGAGACCGACTTGGTGATGCGCCAGCGGCCTGTGCAGCTGGCACCCGAGTCGAACAATGAGGAGACTGGTGAGGACTCGGTGCCAGAGGCAGAGGTTCAGCCAGGGCCTTCGGAACCTCCAGCACCTCATAGAAGTGATGAGGAAGAAGACGCTTCTCCTCTTCTTAATGCACGGGCACACAGAGCTGCCAAAAGGCAGGAATGGTTACTCCAGAGGAGGTCTCCTCAGGAGTAAGACTTGGGGCTAATTGGCAACTCCCCTAGTCTACTTAAGGAAAGCAGAGGCAGCTGAATCTCTGCAGGAAACAATGTTTGAAATTCGTTTGTTTCTCTGAGTGCCTCATGTCTGGAAAATCTCTGCTCTGCTTATCTGCTTCGGCTTGTTTATTGAGGACGACTTCTAGGCATTTTGCCAAGCTTCGTGAGCTATCAAAGACTAATGGCTATTATATGATTTAAGACTTTCTGAACTTATGCCAGCTGTTAATGATGACTAATGAACAGTTGGGCTTTTGCAAGAAAGGACTGCTTTTAGGTTTGTGTGTGTGTAACCTCTACTAAGACATTAGTAGTCGGTTATTGATTAAAATAAGTTTGAACAAACTGTGTGTTTACTATGTTCTTAGCTGGGGCAGAACAGGCTGTAAGTCAAGGACTACCTGTACTCATTTTTGGTACTCATCGCACCTCCTGGAACCAATTAATGACAAGTACCAAGACACCATTGTGACACTTTCCTCCTGCAAGCCAAACCACTTGCAGTCCACATTTTTTCAGGTTGGTTGAGTTAAATCCATCCTGCTAGAAACTGCTAGAGCTGTCAGTAAAGAAAAATCATATACAGTTTAATCTTGATCAAATTGAACCACTTTGTAAACCTCAGTTTCAGCTTAAGGGTTTTGATTATTTCTTTTAGATAGTGTCCCAAAAGCTGATTTCTTCGCTTTTGCTTTTCTCAGGAATTTCTTCATAGGTATAACAGAAAAGTCATTTTTCTGAGTTAAGATCCATGTATCCAAGTCATTCTTCTGGTTTATTATTTGTGCATCCCTTTTAACTTAAAAACTCATTTCATTTGTTGGTTCTGTGTAAAATCTTTGTCAATGCCAGTCTAATATCCTGCCACTTTTAAATCCAGTCTGATTTTCCACTACATTCTCTTCTATCGTTTCTTTTGAGCCCATTTTTTAATTAAATAATAAGTTCTTAAGTATCCTTACATTCTTCCAGAATTAAAATGTTTTCTCCATTATGCATTAGTGGGAATTTTCTTTTAATTATTTTTGGTTGCCTCTAGTAACCAGCTTTCAAGGTCTCCTCTATCATGTTTTTATCTCATCCAGAACATTTCACAGGAAGAGATTTCTTACACTTAAACTCAGATCTTCATATATATTTTAATAGGATTTTTAAATAACAGCAAGTAATATTCTTATAATTTTTTTTCAAAACCTTGTTTCCATGCAATCTTTTATTCCATTTAAAAATCTTCTTCAAATCAACATTCTAATAGCTCCTTTGTTGCTTATTTAGAAACAAAATGAAGTTTTTCTTTAAGTTTTAAACTTACATAAATCTTTTTTTTTTTGCTGTCGGTAGGAGAAAAATCACCTAGTATAATAAAATTTGCCCTTCTGAAGGTTCTTAATCAGCAGTGGGTTGCTCCTGGTTTGGACCGGTTTTTAGAACTGGTAGCGCTGGCAGCAGGAGGCTCCTTCCACTCGCCCGAGACACTTCTGCGCATGCGCAGAAGCGTCGCACGCACACGCGAGCACATGCATGAACCGGCAGCAAAATTATTTAGAACCCACCACTGTTCTTAATGTCCAAAAAGCAATTTATAAGCCATTTCCAGTAAAAAAAAATGATGGAGAATGGAGATGGATGAACCCAGTGTCCTTATCAAAGGCTCCAATCGTAGCTATTTCTCCTACTCTCAGAGTTCTAAAACCCGCTGGAGATGGCTATTTTACATCCTGTCATGTTGGGTGGGGGACATCTGTAAGGAGTCTTCTGGGTGATCCCAAGCTCTCTCCTTCTCTGGAGAAGAATTCCATGAACTGGTTCTTTCACCGAGTCTACTTTCCACTGCAATAATCAGCTCTGAAAACATGAAACCCTCTTAGTCCAGCATTACTCCTCGGAAATCTCAAAACCAAGAATTCTACTCTTTATCAGTAAAGATAGCCATATAATTTTAAATTTGATAGGAAGGTTATGTGTCAACTCCCTCTCTCCCTCTTTCTCTCTTTTCTCTCTCCCCCACCCCTCTCGTATTACAGCATCCTGTCCAATCTGATGTATTCTACTTTCCTCGATGGAAATTTAGGGAACTTTCATTTTAGTAATTTGGAGGACATTAAGTAGGAGAAGAACTATCTATAGCAAGATTTCCCAAACTGTTAAGCACTGCTACAATAAATCTACCTTTCCCAAAGTTTCGTTGTCTTTTTTATTGTTTATTTATGTTCATTTGGTGTTCACATTTTGGGGGGAAGTGTAGACATTTAACATTACACTAAAGGTGTGTGTGTGTATATATAAGCTCCAAAAAGTTTAGGTCTAGAGGAACTAAAAAAGGAGCAAATTCTGATGGACAAAGTAATCATAGAGAATCCTGACTTAAGTGAAAAGCAGCATTTCATTCACTTTTTCTCCATATGATATAATTACAATATTATATATATTATATATCTATATAATCTCCTAACACTTTCATGACCATTCCTCTTGCACAGTCTTCTGCTTTTGTGATTATAAAGAAGCTCAACAACAAATTATCCTTATGATGGTGGTGGGGAAGATATTTGAATGGATAGATCGCCCACATTTCAGATAATGTTCACAATTATTCAAATATCACTGTTTCAATTGACCTGTGGACAAATTAAAATCAGCATTATGCTTTTAATTATGGTCGAATACAGAGTATTTTTGGGGGAGGGGGGTCTGTGCTACAATTGCTAATCTTAATGGAAACACACTACATACATCTTCATGAATAAAAAATCCAAATATATTTTGCACTTGAGAAATGTAACACATTTCAGTAATTCTGAAAAAGGAAGCAAATAGTCTGTAACTTGAGTTAAAAGTACAAGATGTTTCTATCAAGGTTTGTGAATAATACATGTCTTCTTATTTGTTGCATTTATCTCTCTGCACAAAAAAGGGAAGAAGTTAAACTCTATCAACATTAGAATGAGTAACTTTATGGGGGAGATTGTTTCATTTTCAGAGAAAAGTATTAACATTTAAAAGTAACTGCATTTTAAGGATCCCACACTTTTACATTTAGATTTAGTGCAGTTCTAATACTCTGCATCACACTGTAATTTTCCTGAGGCAAATACATTAACAGGGGACAATCTGTCCCAGTTTATGTCACTGTCTTAGTGATGGGAATGTGCAATGGGATATATGCCTTTGGCTCAGCAAGAATTTTGTTTTCTAAGCTCTCTATCTTGAAAAAAAAAATACTTAACTTGCAACAATCCCCTAATCTTGCATATTTGCCATCATGAGTTCTTTAATGAAGAACTTATTTTTATTCCAATATCCTGCCTGTGGAAAATCACATTATCCAGATCATGTCCCTTGCTCATAATATGCATTACCAGATGTGGTTTTTAGTCACACACAAACACACACGCACTTCAGGTAAACTTCAGAGGAACTGTATCTCTAAAAATATCCTGACAGTTTGTACTAGGAATTTTACAAGTATCTGTTTCAAAGTTTCTTCAAAATAAAATATAAGAACACCAAGACAGGAATCCAAGATATGTCGTGAATTTAAAATGGAATATTATTAATGAAAATAAAGGTATGTTTGTATTGTTTTCACAATTGAAGTAAATTATTGTCAGTGTCTTGAAAGACTTCCAAAATTGTGTTTTATGGAATATAGTATGTCAAGCGAATTCATTTAAATAATATACTTGATTTCAAAATTAATTACTCAGTATTCACACTTCCTCCAAATGTGGAATTTTTTGCAGAGAAACACAGATTGCAGTGAAACTGAACTTTATGCTTTTTAATATGATGGAATTTTCTGATTATTTAAATTTCAGATTTCTGTAAGAAAAGCATTTTTAGATTATATTCCATTCTCCTCTTTGCAATGTAATGTAATAATCCAAGGAAGGCATTCCATTTATAGTTAAGAGAAAGTTGAGAATATTGCACATAATTTCTTTTGTTGTTCATTAACTGAAAATGGGAAATATATTTATATTATCATGGTTAAAAAAAATCACAAGCACTAGCCAATCCAGTACAAACATTGATTTTTCTGATGGCAAATATTAAGAAGACTTAGTGCATTTTATTTTACATTTGATCTTATGGTTAAATATTTGTCTACTACTTATAGCTGAAACAAATATATTTGCTCAACAGTGTTAAATGCACCATACTAGATAAAAGTGGATAGACAAAAGAGGGTTACTGCAAATAAAAGATGCTTAATATAAATAAGTCATGATAAACTGCTTCAGAAAGTGGGAATTGTTTTCTTATATTTTACTGATTATGGTAACTTGAGGCTTTGGTGCAATCTAAACCAGATCCAAATTCCATGCATGGAGAGCCATCCTGTTGACAATCTGATTATTTGTGAGCTGGCAGAGTAAAAACAACAACAACAACAACCCCTTGATGAACAGGAGATTGAGTGTACTGCCCTGGGACAAGGCATTGTTCAAACCAATGGAAGGTTCTTCCCTCATTCTCAAAATTGGACATCTCTCATTTTGATCCTTTGCTAGAAATCCCCATAATAGATACAAGTTACCTGTACTTCTTTCCCACCTTCAGTTATCTGGTCCTAAAAATAATGAAATGAAGAACTGATAGATGGATGGGTGGAGGGGGAAGTCTCTGCCAGACAACAAAAAAAGAGGCCTCCCATGGCCAGTCCCAGAATTTGTGGGCTGAGAAGATGTTGTAGGGTATCATTCTGAGTCTTCACAAGCACACTGAATGATCCTATGGAAGGCATCTTTCCAGTGTGCCAATGGTGGCTTCCCTTTTTACCAGCCCAATCAAATGATGGTCCTTTAGTGTCATTTGTTGCTACAAATGAGATTCCCCCTGTAAATAGGAATTCACTGCCTCGAAACCTATGGTAAAATATATTGAATCTGTCTTTTTAAACTTCTAGCTTCAGACCAGGGGATTCTGACCGAGGTAAAAGAGATAATTGTTCCCTGTTGTTATGGCTTCTTTCCTGTTCTTTTGTTATTCAATGACAAAAATGGACTAAACAGCTTTTAAATCACTATAACAAAATACATTAAAAATGCTAGAGATTACACTATTTTTCTCATAATTGTTTTATTAATGATTGTTTTATTATGAAAACAATCATTAATGAAACAATTATGAGGAAAAATAGTGTAATCCCTAGCATTTTTAATAGACATCAGAAAAATAATACTATAGTGAATCTTTATTCACTTATTAACCAGTAAAATTTACAAAATGTACAACATGAAAATCAAAATGTATAAGATAATATCCTAACATAGCAATAAGTCTATATAATAAAACTATTATATATACAGTAGTTTTATACTATATACTATAAATAGTTTCGTATTTGCTCATTGAGAATGTAATTGTGATGTGCTTTTTAACATTTTTGCTATACATTAAATACATAACAACATTGGATGACTCACAATTATGGCAGCATCTCATATCTCTTATTAATAAAAGATAAACACTTCACAATTTGTTTTCTACCGTATATCAGAGCAGCAGTTCTGTTTTATGCTTTTTATCTAGTTTGGTCATCTAACCATAAGATCAGGATTAAGTATCATAGTCCTTCTAATCTGCTGTCCTCCAGACATCAAATCCCAATCCACCAAATCTGGCTGGCAGGCGCTGTTCTTGCAGAAGCTACAACTGGTCCAGAAGATGGCTGCCTGAGCAATGATGGGCTAGGCTTATTACCAGTATATAACACTCTGCTACATGAGCTGCTTTGTGGTGCAATTCAAATGCTGATTATGACATAGAGAGGTAAATGACACAAAGCCTAGTTATTTTAGGGATCACCAATTTCCCTTAATGTCTGCTCATCCTGTGTGTTCTGACAAAATTAGCTTGCTTCAAGTCTCTTCAATTAAACAAAGTTATGCGGTGGGACCCAGGAAGTGGGCACTTCTCTGGCACTATACCTTCCCTTTGCAAGAAACAGGTGATATCCCTCAGATACTTGTATTTATTTATTTATTTCGTCAGGCATGTATTAGATAACAGATATAAAAACATAATTATGAATACATGAAATGGATATGAATAAATGGGGACATTAGGACAGGGACGGTAGGCACGCTGGTGCGCTTATGCACACCCCTTAAAGACCTCTTAGGAATGGGGTGAGGTCGACAGTAGACAGTCTAAGGTTAAAGTTTTGGGGGTTTGGGGAAGAAACCACAGAGTCAGGTAGTGCATTCCAGGCATTGACAACTCTGTTACTGAAGTCGTATTTTCTGCAATCGAGTTTGGAGCGGTTTACCATAAATTTGTATCTATTGTGTGCTCGTGCATTGTTGTGGTTGAAGCTGAAGTATTCATTGTATGACTGTTACTTTGCCTGCTTTCAAACAATCTTTAAAAACTTGGCCCTTTCCTCAGGCCTTGGGTTAAGACAATTGGCAGACCCCTTAAAACAACAAGGGAGTATGGAAAGATAGTTTTATTTTCTTTTTATGGATGTTGTTTTTGTTCTTTGTGAAACCACTCAGAGTTGAGTGCCCTATTAACTAAAATAACTGGACAGTACCTAGTTATTTTCTATAGAGTTAGAGAAACAATGATCCTGTTTCTTGCAGCCTCTTCCGTGCCTGTAGAAGAAACCTATTTGCCACATGAAACAATTTTTTTAGAAAATTGTGTTGTCTTGGCATGGCTTGGGAGCTCATCCTCATTTCTGTTTCTTAAGCAGATGACACATCTGCATGAGTCTCTAGAATTCCAATGTTCAGTGACAGAGGTGACAATTTAACAAAGAAAAAGAGATAAGAGATTCAATGAATGTTTTGGCTGAAAGTGGCAAGATCCATACCTCTCAGTGCTTGACTAGCATTTGCAATCAATTGATTGAATTATTTCCATATTGGTTTTATTTAACTGGCAAATGATATTAAGTGACTTCTTCTAGGGCAGTGATGGCAAACCTTTTTTCCCTCGGGTGCCGAAAGCGCGTGCGCGCGCACTATCACGCATGCGTGAGTGCCCACACCCATAATTCAATTCCTGGGGAGAGCGAAAATGGGCTCCCCTGCCCCCCCAGAGGCCCTCTGGAGGCCAGAAATGGCCCATTTCCCAACTGCTGGTGGGTCTGGTAGGCCCATTTCTTGCCCTCCCCAGGCTCCAGAGGCTTCCCTGGAGCCTGGGGAAGGTGAAAACTGCCTCCCCCCGGAGGCCCTCTATAGGCCAAAAACACCCTCCCAGAGCCTCCGTGCGAGCCGAAAATCAGTTGGCCGGCTTGCACATGCATGCTGGAGCTGAGCTAGGGCAACGGCTTGCGTGCCGGCAGATATGGCTCTGCGTGCCATCTGTGGCATGCGTGCCATAGGTTCGCCATCACTGTTCTAGGGCAATGAATTTGTCTGAGAATGTTTTTCCCCTGTTCTAAATTGATTTCTACTTGTGAGTTTAGACAAAAATAATATGGGGTTTTAAAATAAATATTTATATAAAAACTAATTCAGCTATTGTTGTTCCACAATGTAGAAATATTAATCAGCATAACTAAAACTTCACTTTCAATAAACCAAGGGAAATATGTGTAATATTAATGAAATAATTTCTAAGCTTTCTTAGAATGAAATAGAAAGAAATTGAATGGAATGGTGAAGGCAGAACAATAGGAAACTGATGGATAAATAGGCATTTATTTCTCTATCTGAATTCTAATTTTCAAAATGTATTCATAAAATATCAAATAAGTACAATCTTGGAAGTATTTAGATAAATTGTATCATCTTCCATAGTCTTATAAATAAAATATCTTTCCAGTTGTAGTTCATCCTATCTTATGCTTTATCCTGTTTTTTTTTCCAATTTGTACACTCTTTAAGGTCTTTGGTGATGTTAGAAATTCTGGATTTGCATATGAGGTGCAAAATATGAGCTAAATATGTAAGGTATGGGAAAGTAATCTTATTTAAATCTAAAAACAATATAAATAGTTAAGTTTGCCTTCAGACCAGGGGTGAAATGCTCCTGATTCACTCGTGCCTGTCGGTCATCGGAGAGCCGGTTGCGAAGGCAGAGAGAGGCTCCGCCCACCCACCTGGACACCGCCATTTGGGTTCTTTTACCCTCTGCGCATGCCTACAACGCTTTGCGCATGTGCAGAGGGTAAAAGAACCCAAATGGCGGCGGCGTGGCAGGTAGGCAGAGCCTTATGCTGCCTTTCCAATCGGCTCTCTGACGACTGACAGGCACGAGCGAACAGGGAGCATTTCACCCCTGCTAGATGCTATCTATAACTTCATACTATATAGCCGTGGTGGCGAACCTATGGCACGCGTGCCAGAGGTGGCATGCGGAGCCATAGAAGCCGGCACGCGAGGGTTACCCACCGGCAAACCGGAAGTGCGAAAAAACGCACTTCCGGTTTGCCGGTGTGCTGTTTTTTGCACTCCGGAGGGTTCAGGGAAGCTTCCTGAAGCTCCGGAATGCAAAAAACTACAAAACGGACAAACCGGAAGTGCACTTTTCCGCACTTCCGGTTTGTCCGTTTTGTAGTTTTTTGCATTCTGGAGCTTCAGGGAGCTTCCCTGAACCCTCCGGAGTGCAAAAAACAGCATACCGGCAAACCAGAAGTGCGTTTTTTCGCACTTCCGGTTTGCCGGTTTCGTCGTCCCAGGCTCCGGTAAGCCTTTGCGCGGGGTTGGGGGGGGTGCCCATGCGCAGGGGCAGCATGGGGGGGTGTTGTGCACATGCGTGGGGGGGAGGGAATGGGTGTGGGCACGCGAGCGCGAGCGCGCCCCCCCTTTTTGGCACGCGAGCCTAAAAAGGTTCGCCACCACTGCTATATAGAGATTGTGTAAGCTTCAGTTCACTTACCAATCATTAAAATATACAATTTGACCAAGGCTGCCTAATCTTCTGCATGCACTACAGTATTACACTATGGAGTAAGCAGAGCCTTACAGAGATCGGGGCGTTGTTTCTTACCTGAACGCCCCTTCTCGTAGGGCAGAGCTAGCCTCCAAGATTGGGATGATACAATCCAACAGCCAATCAGGACTGAGTCTGACTATATAAAAACTGTTCCCCTTGCAGAGAACCCCCTCTTGAGACGAAGGACGAAGTCAGACCCAAAGTGTCACATTGCCCAACCAAATTTTTATTAAACCGCAGATATCACCACCGTGAACCAAAACATCAAGGGCGGGACTTGGAGGCTAGCTCCGCCCTACGAGAAGGGGCATTCAGGTAAGAAACAACGCCCCGTTCTCCATAGTGGGCGGAGCTAGCCTCCAAGATTGGGACATGCCAAAGCAGTAATCCCATTGGGAGGGAGTCAGGACAACTCAACCAACTCCGGTGCCGCAAGCACCGTTTGCAAAACTCGGCGGCCAAATGCCGCATCGTTAGCCGCATAGGCGTCCAGTTTGTAATGTCTAACAAAGGGCACGGCCGATGACCAAGTCGCTGCCCTACAGACCTCCTCAATAGAGGCGTTGGTAGTCCACGCCGCCGTTGTGGCCGCGCTACGCGTAGAATGCGCCGTAAGCCTCGCCGGCCGTGGCAAATCCTGCTGGTCGTAAGCCGAAGCAATGACCGCTCGGATCCAACGGCCTATCACCGCGGAGGATGCTTTCCTGCCCATCGACGCGGGTTGAAAGCCCAGGAAGAGCGATTCCGACCGTCGAAATGGAGCTGTACGAGAAATGTACACCTCTATGGCCCTCCGCACGTCAAGAGACCTGCCCCGTTGGTCCGCAGACTGGGAGTCCTCGAAAGCAGGGAGAATCAGCTCTTGCGCCCTGTGGAAGTATGTATTCACCTTAGGTGAAAACACCGGGTCCAGTCGAAGGACGACCCTGTCCGGATGGATGATACATAGATCAGGGCGTACCGAAAGGGCGGCTAATTCGGATATACGTCGCACAGATGTGATGGCCACCAAAAAGGCGACCTTTAGGGTAAGCTGACGTAGGGGAACCGTGGTCAACGGTTCATATGGCCCCCCGACGAGTGATTGAAGCACCGTCTGTAAGTCCCACGTCGGGTAACGATGGACCACCGGAGGCGAAATGTTGGAAGCCGCCTTGACGAAACGCCGCACTAAAGGATGCGCGGAGAGCTGCTCCGCCACCGGACAGGAGAGCACCATCGAAAGTGCCGCCAACTGCCGATGCAAAGTATTGGGCGCCAGACCTTTATCTAAGCCGGCCTGCAAGAATTGTAAGATGTTGATCACCGTTAGGTCTAAGGGACAAACCGCGGAAGCCGAGCACCATTCGCAGAAGGACTTCCAGGTGGAAGCGTAAATGCGCGTTGTGGAGGCCCTCCGGGACAACAAAAGAGTTCGTATTATGTTCTCCGGGACCCCCCGGTGCTGCAGGGTGCGCCGCTCAAGCGCCAGGCGGTCAGTTGATACCAGCGTGGATCTGGATGCCGCACTGAGCCCTGGGAGAGCGACGACTCTGTCGGCGGGATCCGCCACGGTGGACTGACGGATAGGGCCTTGAGATCCGCAAACCAGGGCCGCCTCGGCCAATGGGGCGCCAGCAGAATGACCTCTGCCTCCTCGGTCAAGATCTTCCTGATGACGCGAGGAATCAATGGGAGAGGGGGGAAGGCGTATAAGAGACCCTTGGGCCACGGACACCGAAGGGCGTCCACTCCCTCCGCCCCGTACGATCGGTAACGGCACAGGTACCGTGGTAGCCTGGCGTTGGCCGGCGTCGCAAAAAGGTCGATGATCGGGTGGCCGAATCGGTAGGTGAGCTCCCGAAACAGGTCGGCGTGGAGACTCCACTCCGCGGGGTCTACCTCGTGTCGACTGAGCCAGTCGGCTGTGCGGTTCGACACCCCGGAGATGTGTTCTGCCCGGACGGAGAGGAGATGACGTTCCGCCCACAGGCCCAGTTCCTTGGCCTCCAACATCAGCGGACGAGAGACCGTGCCCCCCTGCCGGTTGACGTGGGCCTTCGTCGTGATGTTGTCGGTCAGGACAAGGACATGCTGACCCTCCAGAATCGGACGAAAATGTTGGAGTGCCAGGAAGGCTGCCTTCAACTCTAGATGATTGATCGTGAGAGAGGCTTCTGTGGCCGACCAGGTGCCCTGGGTCACCTGTGACAGTGCGTGTGCCCCCCATCCCTGGAGACTGGCGTCGGTGGTTACCGTGATCCTGGGAAGGTCCAGGAAGGGGGAGCCCTTGGTGATCGCTGGAGATCGCCACCAGTAGAGGGAACGGCGGACGGATGCCGGCAGACTGACCCTGATGGATGAAGCGCTCTGATGTGCACGCTGAAAAGGTAACATAAACCACTGTAAATCCCGAGAGTGCAACTGGGCCCAGGGTGTGATGTGAATTGCGGACACCATCTTTCCCAAGAGTGAGGACAGCATGCTCAGGGGAACCCTGCGCTGGCTGTGGATCTGCCGAACGAGGTCGGCTAGGCCATCCTGCCGCTCCTGGGAAAGGTAGACCCTGCACTCTAGGGAGTCAATGATCGCCCCCAGATGAACTATCCTGGTAGTTGGGTTCAAATGACTCTTCTCGAAGTTAACTGAGAAGCCATGGTCGCTGAGGGCCATCAGGGTAATCTGAAGGTCTGCCTCTGCGTGTGCCAGCGTGGACGACTGAACAAGAATATCGTCCAAATAACATTGGACCCTAACCGGACGCAACCGCAGATCAGCCGCGAGGGCCGCCAGGATCTTAGTAAAGACCCGAGGGGCGGAAGACAGCCCGAAGGGCAGGGCGGTATATTGGTAGTGATCGTCACGGTAGCAAAAACGTAAATATTGTTGGTGGGCCGGCCGAATGGGAACGTGAAGGTAGGCCTCCGTAAGGTCAATAGATGACATGAGGTCGCCCTCCCGGATCCCACCAAGAATAGACTGTAACGTGTGCATTTTAAATTTTTTATATTTCAAAAATTTATTGAGATGCTTGAGGTTGAGGACGGCTCTCCACCCGCCCGAGGACTTCTCAACGAGGAACAAGATGGAATAGAAGCCCTGACCCCGCTGGTCCTCCGGCACCCGCTTGATGGCATCAATGTCCAGAAGGTGCTGGATGGCGGTCTGCATGAGCGACCGTTTCCGGGGATTAGAGGACTGGGGGCACCTCAGAAAGAATCCCGGGGGGGTGGAGATGAAATCCAGGGCGAGACCAGATGACACGGTCTCACGAACCCAAGCATCGGTGGTAGTGTCCTCCCATCGCCTGGCGAAGAGGCGCAGGCGACCCCCAATGGGAGGACCGGGCTCATCTACTTGTAGCGGCGGTAGGGGCGATCACCTGCCCCCCGAAAAGGCCGTCTAGTGTTATCTTTGCGTCTGTCCTGCCCCTGATTTTGCCTCCCGCCGTATTGGTTCCTGCCCTGATTGTAAGGGGCAGGCCTGTAGTTACGCCGGGGAAATGATGGAGCGGCGGTGGCGGGGGCCGTAGAGGTAGAAGCCTTGTTCTGCCCTTTGCGTGTACAGTTGGGCAGAACCTTCCGCTTATCCTTTCCCTCCACCAAATATGGTTCCAAGGCTTCAGCAAAAAGCGACTGACCCTTGACTGGCGCGATGGCAAGGCGCCATTTGTGTCGGGTGTCAGCCGGCCAACCCCGTAGCCAGTGCATCCGGCGCGCCACGACTGTCGAGCCCATGGACCTGGCGGCGAAGCGGGCGTCCTGCAAGGTAGCATCCGACGTGAACTGCGTCGCCGCGATCAACTTGTTTATGTCCTGCCTGGCCCGGACATGCGAGGACGGTGTGTGGTCCTGGAGCGCGTTCAGCCAGCGGATGGACGTGCGGCAAAAGAATGACGCCGTGGCTGAAGCCTTGACCGCCCAGGCCGCCGCCTGGTGGGCTCGTTGCAGCGCCTGTTCCGTACGGCGGTCCTCTGGTCGCAGGAGTTCTTCGGAATCCCCCGGCATCTGGGCAGTCGAGTAGAGGGCTTTAATTGGCGCATCAATGGATGGTACCGGCAGGTGTTGAGCCATGCCCTGCGCCACATTAAAGTACCTCTTGTCAAGTGCTGACGGAACTACCCCTGCCTGTGGGTTCATCCATTGTTTTAGGACTGAATCTACAAATAGTTTAGGGGCAGGGATCACTTCCGTCTGGGAGGTGGTCTCCTCGAACAGAGGGTCCACCTCCTCCTCCTCTGTCTGCTTGGTGTCAGTGGAAGATACTTTGGCAGCAGCCTTTGCTTTATGCAGCAAAGACTTAAACAAGGCCGGATTGAAGAGGCCAGAGACCGCTGGGGCTTCTGGGGCCACATCCTCATCCTCCGAGAGCTCGAGTTCCTGGCCACGAGCGTCTTCCGTATCCTGCGCTAATCCGGGAGACCCTAGCGCAGACCCTTGGTCGTCCACGAGGGACAAGTCTGCCCCCCCTGGAGAAACCAAGGCGTTGGTACGTGTGGTGTGTCTGGAACCACTGGTGCTGACAGGTGTGGCCCGCTTGAGCCCTGCCTCAATGCCCCTTTCAATTGCTGCCTGTATCATGGCCTGCAGCTCAGGGGAATTAAACTGGGCTGCCACTGATGTTGAAGGTGTGGCTGGAATGGTGCCCGATGGTCTGCCCTCAGAGGGCCTGGGGTCTTCCCAGATGTCCCCTCCCCCTAGGTGTAAGTCAGGGTTGTCTAAGGACAGAGCTCCTGATGACTGTCTGGAGCGTGGTGGGGGCCCAGCAGTCTCCTTGGGGGGCCGTGACCCAGAGGCAGATCGGGGGGGTGACTGGGCCCTAGACGAAGGCTTATCAGATGCCTTGGCCCGTTGACGGTCTTCCCCCCCGGAACCCTTGGACTGACCCCTGGGGCGTTCATCAGAAGACCCTCTGCAAGGGGATCTGTCTCTGTGCTCCGAGGGAGGCGTGCTTGCATGCCTAGCCTTCCCCTCGGAGTCCCGGGTGTCCTTGGCCGATTTCGCCCTGCTTTTGCCCGATTTGGCGCTTTTATCGGCCATCGGGAAAGCACACACAAAGGGCGAAGACGAGCAGAGCTGAAGGCAATCAGGAGCGTGATGTAGGCGATGCACGTCGGAGCCGAAGGGGAGTGGCCCGATCAGCTGTAGGGCGGCTCCCAATGCGCCTGCGCGGCTGCGGCAAACGGCGGCGAAGTTTCTTTCCCTCGCCGCTCCTCACTGTCTCCAAGCAGAATGTGAAGCCGTTCGAGGTGGGCGTGTCTGGCGAGGCGCGCAATGGCCGACGGCGCGAATTTCTGACAGGACCTCAGCCGGAGATCGGATCGCCCGTTGGCCCACAGCCCAAGCTCTGCAGCCGCTCCGATGCACTAGGCAAGCGGCAGAACGATCCCCTGGGGCCCAGCTACTTATTAGGTCTCAGCCGGGTAACGAGTGAGGCCAACCGCCCAAGCGCTCGGCTTCTGCGGTTTTAAGATCTTTCCGACAGGCACTCACTCAGGGAAAGGCAGGCAGTGGCAGAGCCACCCTGGCAGATGGCCACGCAAGCGCTTGGCTTCTGTGGCGAACCTCGATCGATTCCGAAGGGTGCCAGGCCGCAAGGGGACGTTTGCAAGTGACCACCCCCCCAGAAAGCCCAAAGGCCAGGGGGAAAAGGCCAGTCAATCCGTAGGTGCCTCCCCAGCGTAGATGTCAAGCTTGGGGGAGGAATAACTCACACTTTGAAGATAAAAGACGAAGATAGCTAACCAGCAAGGTTGGGGTGACACAATCCTTTTTGACACAGGACTGAGTCGAAAGAGGGGGTTCTCTGCAAGGGGAACAGTTTTTATATAGTCAGACTCAGTCCTGATTGGCTGTTGGATTGTATCATCCCAATCTTGGAGGCTAGCTCCGCCCACTATGGAGAACAGAAAAGCGGTAAGATACAAATCAAAGAAATTAAAGATATTAGATAAATAAGGAAAACTTTCATAGCTGAAAACCATTTAAATCAACTTCATTCATTATGCTGCTCCATACCTTTTTGCCTCTAGAAAGCATCCTTGCTTTCACCATGTCCATACCCACCATGTCCATACCCATACATTGCCTTTGTTATTTAAAACCCTCACCTCTTTCTTTTTGAGTATCTCATCAGCTCCATCCAACCACAACATTCTTTACTTCACCCTCCCTTTCAACCCATTTATTTTTCCTTCATATATGTTTTTATTTATTTATTACAAGTGCTTTTATGCTGCTTCAGTCAAGTGCATCTAATGAGCCTCATTCATTCCTTCTACTTCAGCAAACCACCTCAATGTACTTCTTTCATACTGGGCACTCACATTTGCATTCAATCCACATTAATTTAGCACACACTGATTCTTGACATTACCTTTTCTTGTTTTACCACCCACACATTTCTTACATACCCAAATTCCCACTGCATTCAATTGACTGCTTTATTTATCCTACTATATTTATGCTCAGCTCCCCAGATAGCAAAATGAGGAAAGCATGTCCTTATACAAAAGCATTTGTTATTGTTTCTGTAAACAACTATACGTCACAACAAGCCACATACTATGCCACACCTGTCTACTTTATAATTTCTCCATCCATTATTTCATATTTAGTAAACATTCTTCCATGTATCTGCCTACTCCAGTTTTTTGCCCTTTCTCTTGCAATCATTCACTTCATTCTCCTGTCAAAGATAAGTGCAGTTCCATACTCCTTGTTGCTAGTTATTCAATCTATTAAAAAATCTGAGTACAAATCATTTAGCTTTAACAGCATGATCATCCATGTGCAAAAATATATGTACGTTCACATTGCTATAAGCATGTAAAGCTTGCTATGGATGCAAACATGATGTGGAAACATGTACCCATAAATACATTAAATAATCAAGTGGAAATAATACATCCTTGGCTAATTTCCTGTTCAGTGTTGAGCCATTCTCAGGCATACTTTACTTTTAAAATATACCAATTTTGTTTACATTTATTCACTAATCAATTTTCATATTGGTGCAAAACATCTCTCAGCAAGCCTATTCACTTTAACCTATCTTCAAACACCTTTCTGGTACCCCATAATGTAATTGTTTTCATTCTGTTCTAAACAACTTCTTTCACTTTCCATTCATTCTTTTGGAAGACAAATCTGTCATTCAAGACTTGAACCTTTTTTCCTGCAATTGCTCAATTTTCATTCTAGCTTTATTCACTTTCTCCTTTTTTTAAAATTTATGTCCATTTTTCCCCAAGACCCTCTGCATATTCCTTCCTTTCTAATGCATATTCATCAGCAAATGAATATATCACATATAAATCATATATTCAAAGCAGATCTTGTTCTAACCCGATCCCCATCACCATTCTCATTCATTCTTGGTTCACCATATTGACTAATTACTTTTTGACTACTGTTTTCTTTTCTCTTGTTCCTACCTAATCAAATAACGTTTTTCTCTGAATCACATTAACTTAGGATGTTGCTCAGTTTTCCTCAAAGTTCATCTTTTCTTCTTTATTGTTCTTATTATTCATTAGAGTGTAATATGCAACTATCACAAAGCTATGAATTTCTTGTTTCACACTGACAAATTTCACACTAGTGTTTGGCAGTAAATCTTTGCTAGCCTGTCATTTTGTCCCTTATACAACAATAGGATTAACTTGACAGGAGACACTAAGACCAGATTATGTTAAAAGCTTTATCATGGACTAAAATGAAGCCTTAAAAACAATGCTAGATCTTTGCAGTGAACAGAAGTCAGTCTCTTTACATAAGTATATCCTCCACAGTTTTCTTCCTACTGTTTCAAATTAACAATACAAAGCTGATTTTTTGCTGGCCTTGGAAGGCAGCTAAATAAATAGTATATAATAGTTCTCAGTAACCTGGGAATATCAATCAGAACATTGCCTTTCCCATATAAACCAAGAACCAATCCATCCGATTACCACTGCTTTCTATTTAGTATACATCTATAGTTGTGTTCATATAAGGCGAAAAAAAGAAAATCATTTAAAAAATGACAAATAGCTTAGAGGCAGGTATGTGTATTGAGTTCCCAATGGCTTCCCAGTATCACAATTTACAAAACAAACAAAAACACAGCTTCAAGAAGCATTAAGTTGTAATAGAGCAGGGGTGTCAAACTCAAGGTCTGGGGGCCGGATCCGGTCCACAGGGTGCTTAGATCTTAGAGCGGGGCTGCCCTGAAAACAACAAAGGACCAGCCCACAGTGCCTCTGCTAGTGAAAACAGAGCTCAGGAGGACCGCAGGTGCTGTCCATTTTCATTGGCAGAGGGTTGCAGGAGGCTGGCGCAGCCGAAAACGGAGCTTGGGAGCCCGTTTTCACTGGCAGAGCACTCAGGCCACCACAGGCACCCCCAACATGAGTGATGTCGAACTGGCCGCATTCACCCTGATGTGGCCCTCAATGAAATTGAGTTTGACATCTCTGTAATAGAGCAACAGGGGAGTAAACAGAATAACCCATTTCTTGCATTTTACTTAGTCCCAACCACTTTCAACTGATGGGTCCAAGAATGTACATTTACATTTAATGGTAAAGAGGATGGAAGAAGGGCTGGAGTTCTTTTAGGAGAAGCACAACTGGAAATAAAAACATGGATTTTGTATGCTGGCTGTATACAGGATGATTTAGCTATTTTAGTGTTTATACTATACCACCTGATAACCCATCGTTGCCCAGGTATTTATAAATGTAGAAGCATTTGTCTGACAGGGAGCCATTGGGAGGGGCCTTTCTTCCCCCTACTCCTATGCCCATCACCCGTGCCCTCTCCCTTCCCCTCCCATGCACTCCTCTTTCCCGCCCTTTATACGATCCAGGCACTTTGCCCCAAATCCACCAGGGGGCGCCTTCTACCAAGAGAAAGGAACATCAGGCACTTCCCCATTGGTCCAGTGGAGGGCGAATGTCACGGCTGGCTTTCCAGAGGAAGCTGCGATGGAAGTGACATCACAAACAATTGTCGCTCTATAGGATGCCGCACTCGCTCTCCTTAACAGCCCAGGCGTTCCAGAGTTATGCTGGAACAAACACAGACACAGACACAGACACAGACACAGACACACACACACACACACACACACACACACACACACCGAGGGGTGTTAGGAGTGTCTTAACCCCCCCCCCAAATTTGTTTCCAGAGGGTAAGTCATCTGTGTACAAAGTTTGGTTGAAATTGCGCGAGCCATTCCAGAGTTATGCTGGAACATACATACACACACACATCACACATATATATATATATATATATATATATATTGTTTTAAATAGAATATCCTTTTGAAATACAATTGCACGATTTAATTGGACTGCACGGTAACTGGAAGTTAAGTGTTGGAAAAGGCAGGTAAACTATTTTTAATAAATAAAATTAGCAGAAAGGCAAGCAAGGCAAGCAGGCCCAAGCATTCATATGCTTCACTTGCCAAAGCCTTTTCCTCTCAAAGCAGCATTTCCTTAGGAGATTTTTCACTGGACTGGGCTCCTCTGGCCAACAGTAGCTTTTCTCAAGTATAATTCAACTCCAAGTGGTTTTCTTGGCAATGCTATGAAAATACTTTGCTGTGGACTTCTTCGGGAATAGTTTGGGTTTTTTTCAGCTTCTTAATTTAGTCCATAGCCCTGAGATTCCCTTCTGGCTTCAGTTCTAGTACTAGTCAGGTCTAGCTTACTAAGCTTTTTTGAGATTAGCCAAGGTCAGGTAACTTATACCATCTACTGTGACTTAACTAGAAAAGCCAGCAGAAAATCATGTCAGGATGGCAAATAATGTCTTTGCAGTCTTTAAAGTGTTTGCCCTTTTTATTATCTATAGCTATTTTTCTTGTTCCTTTCTTTAAAAAAAAGCACGTTGTTACTAGCATTATTTTGCATACTTCAAGGGAGATAGAGCACTTGCTTTAAAATGTTGCAGTATCATTTGCTTAGGGTCAGCAATCTTTGTGATACAGGTAAGTAAAAGGTTACTTTCCATGGGAAAAAAGCAGCAGGATGATTTACAAAATGCCAGCATTAAATTGCAGGGAAGGAGCAATGGGCCTTATGAATTTTAATAGCATGCAAAGCTTTCTTCTGCTGTTTGTTTGTCCCTTGTGGCTTGAAGAGAGTGGCTCAGAATGATGACCTATGCCAGTAAACTTGTAAGAGATGACAACTTTCCCTTATGCTTCTGTCTGCTTTCTCTGCATCCCCTACAGCTTTATTCACCTGGCAGCAATAAATTTCAAACTGTTAATGTCAATTGACCCGGCTTAAAAAGAAAAGCACGTTGTCGAACAAGAGTGGCAATGATTAGGGGAAGCAAAATCTTATCAATGAGAGATTTGCTCTTCCTCATTTCACTCTCACTTTTATTTTAGAAAACTCAGCAAAAAGCTGCTAACGTTTCTTATCTGCATAGTGAGGACAACAGAGCTGCAACTGAAAAGGTTCTAATAAAGAGAACCTGCACTGGCTTCTAGCAATACACGCATAATATTATAATAAAGTTATTTTGTTTTCAAAAGTGAAAAAGGAGAGGGAGTGGTATTTTTAATACCCAAAAGTCCAATGTATTGGCCTTATTTTTAATTGTATGCTCTAATCCAGCTAGAAATTTCTCATCTTATTATGAGGAGACCTATGCTTCTTGATGGTCAATACCTTGAGGGTATCTACCAGGAGTGAAATGCTACCGGTTCGGCCCCGGTTCGGGCATATCGGTAGCGGCAGCCACTGGTGGTTTGGAGAACCGGTAGCAGCGGCAGTGCGAGGCTCCGCCCACCCACCTGGAGATCGCCATTTTCTTGTTTTTAACCATCTACGCATGCACAAAGCTATCTCCACATGCGCAGAGGGTGAAAAAGTGTGCGCGATGGTGGCACGCATGCACAAAGCATGCGCTTCCGAACCAGTAGGGAAGGTAAGTAGATTTCATCGCTGGAATCTACCCATTCCACCAGGTCAGATAGGGTAAATGCACTCTAGGTTCCTTCCTACGAATGTTTCCATCTACTGGGACCCACAAAAATGTCTTTTCTGCAGCAATTTCTGCCTTGGGAATCATCCTTCCCCCTGGGAACTGGAAAGTCCACGTCCTTTTAGTTTCCAGAAAGTCATGACAAATTCCTATAAGCAATGGGATTGGAGTCCAGGGATTGTATTTGTTGATGTATTTGAGAGTGTTGCTTGGGATGCAAGATTCTAGTTTTAGTCTTTTTTGTTTCTTTGTTTTTTATTGTTGTGAGCTAGCGAGAATTGTAGCATATATTTTATTTAAAATATTTGTGCCAACTTCCTTACCAAAATAAAAATAAACCTTAAATCTGTTTACAATAAAATTCAAAGAATTTGGTAGGTTAACACATTTTTAAAGTATATTAAAACTTTAAATAAAGAATATAACAAAGAGTAAAAACAGTAGTAATGCAGCATTAAAAGGCCTTTGGAGAGTAAATACTTCTTTAATGTGGTGAAAATATATTAATGATGGTGCCAGTAGTATCTAAATGCCTGATATTTTAAAGTTGGACAGGGCTACTACCACTGAACATTTTCCATGTCCAGGCCCTATTAAATATACCCCTATTAAAATGGAGGTAGAAAAGCTGTTTCATCTAAGAGTTCTGGATCTGATGAGCCAATGCATCCTTAATGACCCTGGTTAGGAAGGGATTTTTTAAAGACCATCCTGTAACCATTTCAAGTTTGTGAATCCATAATTTTCTCCTATAGCTTCACTAAACCTTTACTCATTATGTTTCATAGGCAATATATACATGAGAAGGAGAAAATACTTGAAGTGAAGAAATTTAGGATTCAAAGTTATGCACTGTTTAAGTAAAAACACCAAAGGGAATATGGGAGATAAAATGCATAAATGAAAGCTTATACAAGAAGGTACCAAAAGCTCTGGGGTAAAATTAAATATTTATCCAGGGGGAAAAACACAGTACCCAGCAAATCACATGGACCAATTAAATGAACTCAACACCACATCTTCGCTGGAAAAGAAAATGATACATTTGCTTCTTTAAACTGGGTCTGCCACATTGCGGGACTTAATCCTCTTCCAAGAAGCTTTCAGAATTATTGTCTGAGAGGACAGTATACTGAAATATTTTCTTTCATGTTGCCTTCTAGTTTTGTATATTTTGAACTAGCCCATAGATACAATGTTGAACTGTATGGGATTGAATCCCAGTGAGGCAGAGATGGGTGGGCAATTCCTAAATATTTTTAGTTTCAAATGTGATACCGATTTGTGATCTTCACTGCTAGCTTCTGACAAGCAATGGGGAAGCTAGCAGGGAAACACAAACAGCAGTCATACGACATAATGCATAAGAACTATATGTCATTCAGTTAATTTCTGCAATCAATTGCTAGAATTGCCTTCATAGGTTGGTACAGTTATTTTGCTTTATGCCTGTGTTACTTAGTGATGAAGTTCCTGGTTCCAATTTTGGTTCTTAACTGAGGACTGAGTATATGAATAGAGTTCCAAGAAGTTCAAAATAAGGAAATAATAACAGTTTGTCAAAGTGGAATACTTTGCACTTTATTACTGTAAATTCAACTATAATTTTAGTATTGATAAGTTTTGATTCCTGATGACTACCTGGACTGGTCTTTGTAGGTTTTTTGGGTGAGATTTTCAGAAGTGGTTTTGCTCTTGACTTTTTCCTATGCTGGAGAGAGAGAGAGAAGTGGCTCAAGGTCTGTCAGATGACTTTGTGAATAAGGTGGAACTAGCACTTGTAGTCTCCCAGTTTCTAATCTGATGCCTCAACCACTACACCAAACTGGTCACAAATGTGTTACATATATATATATTATATAGTGCCTTTCTTTGCAAATTGTTTCTAGAATTCAGAAGTAACACTTAGATTAAACCCCACTGAAAATAATGGGTTTACAATAGTTGCTATAATTTATTGTTCCACTAATGTACTTTTCATGAATATGCTTAGAATGGTCCTCTTTATTAAACAACATTAACTATTGTGAAATTGACTTGTCCAAGGTCACACAGTTGGTTTTGTGCTCAATATGGGATTAGAACTCATGGTCTCCTGATTTCTAGCCTGGTGCCTTAACCACTACACCAAATTGGCTCTCAGTTTCATCTTAATATTAGATTTTGCGATTTTTAAAATAAATTTCAAAGGACTGTTCCATATTTAGGATTAAAATGTCATGATTGTTTTGTGAGTTAATAGCTAATACAACTCCCTTCCTTCCTTCCTTCCTTCCTTCCTTCCTTCCTTCCTTCCTTCCTTCCTTCCTTCCTTCCTTCCTTCCTTCCTTAAAAATTAACCTGTTATTTTGTTAAATTTTTTCATTTTTCAGTCCACCTACTAGTTTTCTAGTAATGGTGTTTCTCTCAGTCCTAGGAAGGAGGTAATGGCAAACTACGTTTAAAAAACCTTGCCAAGAAAATTGCAAGGACTTGTCTGGGCAGTCACAAGAATTAGACATGATTGAATGCAAGAGAAAAAAAAGATTAAAGTACAGATGAGCTGATGGACTAGTGCAGACATTTTGTAGTACTTCTTCCATCTCCCCCAAAATCAAATAGATTAAAAAATGAAGAGATCTGATTCAGGGGTGGATTCCGGATTCTTCTACTGCCGGTTCGCTCAGGGACGTGCCGCATGGGTGGGTGCATGTGTAGCACTAAAAAAAAAGCTTCTGCGCATGCGCAGAACCAAAAAACAAGATGGCACTGTCTATGGCACCACCGAAAGAACTGGCTCGGGGGTGCGACAGGCCTGGGTCGCTGCCGGTTCCAGTGACCCAGGCAGCCAAGTTACTAACAGTTCTATAGAACCGGTCTGAACCGGTAGGAACCCACCTCTGATTTGACTTCTTTTACAGTTTTCTCCCAGTCCAAAATTCTGTGATATTCTTCCATGAGATAACAAACTTGATACTTCTTCTCAGAAAAAAATCTACTATAAATCTCTTACAAATACACTTATTTTTGTAAATGTTTGTCTTCCTTTTTATTTACTTGTCTGAACACAGGGAATTTTTTACTCCCTCCTCCTATTCCTACTTTGATACCCTTTTCCTGAGTAACATTCCTAATCTTATTAAATTTCTTTCTCCATTATTACAAATTCATAGGCTATCCATCTAAGCAACTAGTCCTCTGTGTTTTGCCTTGAAATCAGCAGGGCAAATAGGAGTTGGATCTTTAAGTGTTATTGTTTCCCTAAGGCTGGATTAGAAATCTAAGGAACCACAGAGGAAAGCTGATGAAGTGGCAAAAAGGCTTTTCCCTGTGCAGTTACAGAAATGCTGCAGCCTAGAAGGGTCAATACTACTGAATACAGAACCCCTTTCCATATGACAAGATGCACCTGAATGTAGATTCTCATTTCATTATTATGAATTGAAAACTAGATGTTCAAATCCAGTAATTAAACATCAGGCGAATAGAAGTAAATTCCATGATATTCTTGTAGTTATAATGAAATGTGAAGCTGTACATATTTAGGATATTTCTCTTTTTATTCAGAGAGAAACTATTTATCTATTTGCTGATCTACATTAGCAGTAGCCAATTGAAAAAGCATGGAAGCATGAGGAAAATAAGCAACAATATACATGGCGATCTAAAGAGAGTGTCATTATATCCAAGATATAATGTTTGAAAGTCCACATTACATCAAGCCATTAGTAAGTTTAATCTATGAAATAAATTGTAATCATGGCGTGGCATGAAGCTGGAACTGCTCTGAACTCTGTGCTCCTGAGAGCAAAATGCTAGCATTGGCACTCACTCTGATCTGCCATTTAATTCAATAACTTTTGTTTTTTGTTGACCTAGGAAAATATTATTTCATGCCCAGAGGTCTCAGAAAAATAGGAGAGTAATAGACATTTCATGAAAGAGTCTAGTCCTTGTTTCACAATGGTTGTTACAGATCTTGACTGCCAATTTTCATTAGGATTTAGTGTGAATTTCCTGCCAAATCTTCAGAGGCTTACACTTATTTATTAATTTTACTTTGATGCTGGATTAATTCATTATTTTTTTCATTAATTTAGTATTATTTAAGCTTAGACTAGAAGAACTTGCCTCCTGCTGGATTGCAACAGGTTGTGCAGATGAGAGAGGACCTTGATTGATTGATTGATTGATTGAGGAATCAGCGTTCTGTAAGTATTATTCTAATCACAATAATAGAGGTTTCAGTTATGTTCATTTAAGGTGGAATGTTTCCCAGTATAAAGCTTGGTTGAATAATAGTGTCTAATCATATTGAACAAATTTTATCAGGTAAATTTCAGTTACTTCCTCATTTGTCATGGTAACCTTATGGGAATGTTCAGCTTTGTGAATCTCTTTTCCCAAAGTCTATTTTTGCTGTGCAAACACAGTGTATATCACAACTTACAAAGAATGGGACTGGAATATCCGAATACAGTCCAAGAAGAAGGCAAAAGAAAAAAGAAAAAGAAAAATCAGTTAAATTCCAGTGAATAATGCTAATTTATACTGAGCCTGTTCTATGATATACAACAGATATCAGTCTCTGATTTCTTTTCAAGCAAGATGCTATGAATCCACTGTGGCATGAAATATGTAGTTAATGCCAGCTACTGTCCATTAAAAATGTGTTTTTGCTGAACAATTGTGTACAGAAATGTGCATATATGGGACAGCTGCATAAAACAATGTGTACATTAGGGAAATTTGCATATAAATGTATGTATACAAAATCCTTGTGTTAATGAGCCATAAATACAAAAATGCTGATGTTTTCTCTCATTTTTGTTTGAATACATCCTTTATTAATTGGAACTGGATTCATTCAGACCATAACAACTCTAGTCAGATCATAAGGTTTATCTAATACTGGCAACTATGGACTAATCTAAATAATAATTGTTGGAAAGTTTCAAGTTAAGATGTCATTCTCCATAGTGGGCGGAGCTAGCCTCCAAGATTGGGATGATACAATCCAACAGCCAATCAGGACTGAGTCTGACTATATAAAAACTGTTCCCCTTGAAGAGAACCCCCTCTTTCGACTCAGTCCTGTGTCAAAAAGGATTGTGTCACCCCAACCTTGCTGGTTAGCTATCTTCTTCTTCTATCTTCAAAGTGTGAGTTACTCCTCCCCACGATTGACATCTACGCTGGGGAGGCACCAACTAATTGACTGGTCCCCTTTCCCCTTGGCCTTTGGGCTTTCTGGGGGGGGGGTCACTTGCAAACATCCCCTTGCGGCCTGGCACCCTTCTGAAACGATCGAGGACTGCCACAGAAGCCAAGCGCTTGCGTGGCCATCTGCCAGGGTGGCTCTGCCACTGCCCGCCTTCCCTGAGTGTGTGCCTGTCGGAGCTGTTAACACTGCAGAAGCCGAGCGCTTGGGCGGTTGGCCTCACTCGTTACCCGGCTGAGACCTGCCACAGTAGCTGGGCCCCAGGGGATCGTTTTGCCACTTGCCTAGTGCTTCGGAGCGGCTGCAGAGCTTGGGCTGTAGGCCAACGGGCGGCCCAATTCTCCGGCTGAGGTCCTGTCAGATTTTCGCGCCGTCGGCCATTGCGCGCTTAGCCAGGCACGCCCACCTCTACCGGCTTCGTATTCTGCCTGGAGACAGCGAGAAGCGGCGAGGGAGAGAAACCGACTGCCGCAGCCACGCAGGCGCATTGGGAGCCGCCCTACAGCTGATCGGGCCACTCCCCTTCGGCTCCGACGCGCATCGCCGACATCAGTGTTTCTGAGTGCCTTCAGCTCTGCTCGTCTTCGCCCTTTGTGTGTGCTTTCCCGATGGCCGATAAAAGCACCAAATCGGGTAAAAGCAGGGCGAAATCATCCAAGGACGCCCGGGACTCCGAGGGGAAGGCTAGGCATGCCAGCACGCCTCCCTCGGAGTGCAGAGACAGGTCTCCTCACAGAGGGTCCTCTGATGAATGCCCCAGGGGTCAGTCCAAGGGTTCCGGGGGGGAGGATCGTCAACGGGCCAAGGCATCTGATAAGCCTTCCTCTAGAGCCCAGTCACCCCCCCGATCTGTCTCTGGGTCACGTCCCCCCCAAGGAAACTGCGGTGCCCCCACCACGCTCCAGACAGTCATCAGGAGCTCTGTCCTTAGACAACCCTGACTTATGCCTAGGGGGAGGAGACATCTGGGAAGACCCCAGATCCTCTGAGGGCAGAACACCGGGCACCATTCCAGCCACACCTTCAACATCAGTGGCAGCCCAGTTTAATTCCCCAGAGCTGCAGGCCATGATACAGGCTGCCATTGAGAGGGGCATTGAGGCAGGGCTGAAGCGGGCCACACCTGTCAGCACCAGTGGTTCCAGACACACCGCACGTACCAACGCTTTGGTTACTCCAGGGGAGGCAGATTTGTCCCTCGAGGACGACCAGGGGTCCGCGCTAGGGTCTCCCGGATTAGTGCAGGATACGGAGGACGCTCGTGGCCAGGAACTCGAGCTCTCTGAGGATGAGGATGTGGCCCCCGAAGCCCCAGCGGTCTCTGGCCTCTTCAATCCGGCCTTGTTTAAGTCATTGCTGCATAAAGCAAAGGCAGCTGCCAAGGTATCCCCCACTGACACCAAACAGGCAGAGGAGGAGGTGGTGGACCCTCTTTTTGAGGAGATCACCTCCCAGACGGAAGTGATCCCTGCCCCTAAACTATTTGTGGATTCAGTCCTAAAACAATGGCTGAACCCACAGGCAGGGGTAGTTCCGTCAGCACTCGATAAGAGGTACTTTAATGTGGCGCAGGGCATGGCCCAACACATGCCGGTACCACCCATTGATGTGCCAATTAAGGCCCTCTACTCGACAGCGCAGATGCCGGGGGATTCCGAAGAACTCCTGCGGCCGGAGGACCGTCGAACGGAACAGGCGCTGCAACGAGCCCACCAGGCGGCGGCCTGGGCAGTCAAGGCTTCAGCCACGGCGTCATTCTTTTGCCGCACGTCCATCCACTGGCTGAACTTGCTCCAGGACCACACACCGTCCTCGGATGTCCGGGTCAGGCAGAACATAAACAAATTGATCGCGGCAACACAGTTCACGTTGGATGCTACCTTGCAGGCCGCCCGCTTCGCCGCCAGGGCCATGGGTTCGACAGTCGTGGCGCGCCGGATGCACTGGCTGCGGGGTTGGCCAGCCGACACCCGACACAAATGGCGCCTTGCCATCGCGCCAGTTAAGGGTCAGTCGCTTTTTGCTGATACCTTGGAACCATATTTGGTGGAAGGCAAAGATAAGCGGAAGGTTCTGCCCAACTGCACACGCAAATGGCAGAACAAGGCTTCTACCTCTACGACCCCCGCCACCGCTGCTCCATCATTTCCCCGGCGTAACTACAGGCCTGCCCCTTACAATCAGGGCAGGAACCAATACGGCGGGAGGCAAAATCAGGGGCAGGATAGACGCAAAGATAACACTAGGCGGCCTTTTCGGGGGGCAGGTGGTCGCCCCTACCGCCGCTACAAGTAGATGAGCCCGGTCCTCCCATTGGGGGTCGCCTGCGCCTCTTCGCCAGGCGATGGGAGGACACTACCACCGATGCTTGGGTTCGTGAGACCGTGTCATCTGGTCTCGCCCTGGATTTCATCTCCACCCCCCCGGGATTCTTTCTGAGGTGCCCCCAGTCCTCTAATCCCCGGAAACGGTCGCTCATGCAGACCGCCATCCAGCACCTTCTGGACATTGATGCCATCAAGCGGGTGCCGGAGGACCAGCGGGGTCAGGGCTTCTATTCCATCTTGTTCCTCATTGAGAAGTCCTCGGGCGGGTGGAGAGCCGTCCTCAACCTCAAGCATCTCAATAAATTTTTGAAATATAAAAAGTTTAAAATGCACACGTTGCAGTCTATTCTTGGTGGGATTCGGGAGGGCGACCTCATGTCATCAATTGACCTTACGGAGGCCTACCTTCACGTTCCCATATGACCGGCCCACCAACAATATTTACGTTTTTGCTACCGTGAGGATCACTACCAATATACCGCCCTGCCCTTCGGGCTGTCTTCCGCCCCTCGGGTCTTCACCAAGATCCTGGCGGCCCTTGCGGCTGCTCTGCGGTCGCGTCCAGTTAGGGTCCAATGTTATTTGGACGATATTCTTATTCAGTCGTCCACGCTGGCACGGGCAGAGGCAGACCTTCAGATCACCCTAATGGCCCTCAGCGACCATGGCTTCTCAGTTAACTTCGAGAAGAGCCATCTGAACCCGACTACCAGGATCGTCCATCTGGGGGCGATCATTGACTCCCTAGAGTGCAGGGTCTACCTTTCCCAGGAGCGGCAGGATGGCCTGGCCGACCTCGTTCGGCAGATCCTCAGGGTTCCCCTGAGCATGCTATCCTCACTCTTGGGAAAGATGGTATCCGCAATTCACATCACTCCCTGGGCCCAGTTGCACTCCCGGGATTTACAGTGGTTTATGTTACCTTTTCAGCGTGCACATCAGAGCGCTTCCTCCATCAGGGTCAGTCTGCCGGCGTCTGTCCGCCGCTCCCTCTACTGGTGGCGATCTCCAGCGATCACCAAGGGCTCCCCCTTCCGGGACCTCCCCAGGATCACGGTAACCACCGACGCCAGTCTCCAGGGATGGGGGGCGCACGCACTGTCACAGGTGACCCAGGGCACCTGGTCGGCCACGGAAGCCGCTCTCACGATCAATCATCTGGAGTTGAAGGCGGCCTTCCTGGCACTCCAACGATTTCGTCCAATTCTGGAGGGTCAGCATGTCCTTATCCTGACCGACAACATCACGGCGAAGGCCCACGTCAACCGGCAGGGGGGCACGGTCTCTCGTACTCTGATGTTGGAGGCCAAGGAACTGGGCCTATGGGCGGAACATCATCTCCTCTCCGTCCGGGCAGAACACATCTCCGGGGTGTCGAACCGCACAGCCGACTGGCTCAGTCGCCACGAGGTAGACCCAGCGGAGTGGAGTCTCCACGCCAACCTGTTTCGGGAGCTCACCACCCGATTCGGCCACCCGATCATCGACCTTTTCGCGACACCTGCCAACACCAGACTACCACGGTACATGTGCCGTTACCAATCGTACGGGGCGGAAGGAGTGGACGCCCTCCGGTGTCCTTGGCCCAAAGGTCTCTTATATGCCTTCCCCCCTCTCTCATTAATTCCTCGCGTCATCAGGAAGATCTTGGCCGAGGAGGCAGAGGTGATTCTGCTGGCGCCCCATTGGCCGAGGCGGCCCTGGTTTGCGGATCTCAGAGCCCTGTCTGTCAGTCCACCGTGGCGGATCCCGCCGACAGAGTCGTCGCTCTCCCAGGGATCAGTGCGGCATCCAGATCCACACTGGTATCAACTGACCGCCTGGCGCTTGAGCGGCGCACCCTGCAGCACCGGGGGGTCCCGGAGAACATAATACGAACTCTTCTGTTGTCCCGGAGGGCCTCCACAACACGCATTTACGCTTCCACCTGGAGGACCTTCTGCGAATGGTGCTCGGCTTCCGCGGTCTGTCCCGTAGATCTAACGGTGATCAACATTTTACAATTTTTGCAGGCCGGCTTAGATAAGGGTCTGAGGCCCAATACCTTGCGTCGACAGTTGGCGGCACTGTCAACGGTGCTCTCCTGTCCGGTGGCGGAGCAGCTCTCCACGCATCCTTTAGTGCGGCGTTTCATCAAGGCGGCTTCCAACATTTCGCCGCCGGTGGTTCATCGTTACCCGACGTGGGACTTACAGACAGTGCTTCAGTCGCTTGTCGGGGAGCCGTATGAACCGTTGACCATGGTTCCCCTGCGTCAGCTTACCCTAAAAGTCGCCTTCTTGGTGGCCATCACGTCAGCGCGACACATATCCGAATTAGCCACCCTTTCGGTACGCCCTGATCTATGCATCTTCCATCCGGACAGGGTCGTCCTTCGACTGGACCCGGGGTTTTCACCCAAGGTGAATACATACTTCCACAGGGCGCAAGAGCTGATTCTCCCTGCTTTCGAGGACTCCCAGTCTGCGGACCAACGGGGCAGGTCTCTTGATGTGCGGAGGGCCATAGAGGTGTACATTTCTCGTACAGCGCCATTTTGACGTTCGGAGTCGCTCTTCCTGGGCTTTCAAAGCGCGTCGATGGGCAAGAAAGCATCCTCCGCGGTGCTCGGCCGTTGGATCCGAGCGGTCATTGCTTCGGCTTACGACCAGCAGGATCTACCACGGCCGGAGAGGCTTACGGCACATTCTATGCATAGTGCGGCCACGACGGCGGCGTGGACAACCAACGCCTCTATTGAGGAGGTGTGTCGGGCTGCGACGTGGTCATCAGCCGTACCCTTTGTTAGACATTACAAGCTGGACGCCTATGCGGCTAAGAATGCGGCATTTGGCCGTCGAGTTTTGCAAACGGTGCTTGCGGCACCGGAGCTAGTAGAGTTGTCTTGACTCCCTCCCAATGGGATTACTGCTTTGGCATGTCCCAATCTTGGAGGCTAGCTCCGCCCACTATGGAGAACGGGGCGTTGTTTCTTACCTGAACGCCCCTTCTCGTAGGGCGGAGCTAGCCTCCAAGTCCCGCCCTTTATGTTATGGTTCATGGTTGTGATACCGGCGGTTTAATAAAATTTTGGTTGGGGAATGTGACACTTTGGGTCTGACTTCGTCCTTCGTCTCAAGAGGGGGTTCTCTTCAAGGGGAACAGTTTTTATATAGTCAGACTCAGTCCTGATTGGCTGTTGGATTGTATCATCCCAATCTTGGAGGCTAGCTCTGCCCTACGAGAAGGGGCGTTCAGGTAAGAAACAACGCCCCGTTCTCATCCAGGATACTTCAGATATTTTTCAATAGAACTTCCAGGTTTGGGACCTGGAATATTATGCATAAAAAGCCAATGTTCCACCATTGAACTTTAGTTTAACCTGCCACTTCTCCATGATTCCATTCTGTTACTGTATTGCACACATACCCGCACAGGAACACAGAGACACACCTTTATCTCTGTGTTTGTCTTTATCTCTGTCTCAATATCTATCATCTAGTGCAGTGATGGCTAACCTTTTTGTCATTGTGTGCCGAAAGCGAGCGTGCACATGCGTGTGTGACTGCCCTGTGTGCACCCTGCGTGTGCGTGCGTGACCCTACTGTGCTCCCCCCTCCCATGTGCGTGCGACCCCCCACATGCACCCCACGTCCCCACTTATTTTTGGCTTCCAGGTTGGTACAGGAGGCTTTCCAGGCCCAAAATGGGCTGCGAGGGTGCCGCGCGAGGCCCCAAAATGCAATGCAAGCACCTCCCTGTTCATGCGCCCTGCCCCCTGCATATGCACACGTGTGTCCCTCGCATGCGCCCTGCTCATGCGCGGCAGAGACCCGAAGACCAGCTGGCCAGCGGGAGGTGCACACACATGCATAGTGGAGCTCGGCTGGGCTGACGGCTGGCGTGCCCACAGAGAGGGCTCTGCGTGCCACCTGTGGCAAATGTGCCATAGGTTCGCCATCACAGATCTAGTGTCTGTCTCTATCTCTACAATTCTATCTCTATCTCTAGCTTAACATAATAGTTTTCATATTTATGGTGCTGGGCAATATTCTTTTACCAGTGGAATACGAAAGCAGAGCAAAAAATATGAATCACAGACCCAAGTTAATAGAAGTTCTCATAAAACAGAAAAGAACCATAAACAAGGTGTTAATATAATTAAACACCTAAGATTAAAACAGAATAAACTTCAAGACACCAACTTTGGAAGTAGGCCATTTCCCTTGCAGCAAGTCATGTGCTACTGACTGAATGTTTTTCCTCTCAATTTTTGTAGTAATCAGCACAAACCTGCCAGGTACTTTATTCTTTCCCTCACATATTTTGCTATTTAAAAATAACTTATTTTACGAGCTTATGAGCTAAAAGGAATTGTTGTTTAGTAAAAGAAATATCCAATGCTGTCCTTCTAACAGGGCCTTATAAGAATTTTTAGTTTCCCCAGTCTTGTAATCCATTTTCATGTTTTTCCTCGTGACTGAGCCCAGAAAGGTAGAGAAAGAGAATTTCAGTTTTCAACAATTTCATATTTAGGTAAATAATAATAATAATTAAAATGCAATGTACAGATATTGAATGCATGACTCAAAATATGCTGTGGATAAAATTAAAAAAGTGATGAAATTACTTGCAAATCAAGCTCAGTGAAGCTTTTTCCCTCATAAAATAGATAATAGGATGGGCAATTCCCATTCCCTCATAATGTGGTCTCCCTGGCTGTCCATGAAGGGAGGAAAATGTTCACAAAGTCTTTTGGGTGAAATCTCAGAAGCCTAAGAGACTGTACATTTCTGGAGTAATGATCATACAATGAAAAACATTCATATATCAACTTGTAATTATGGTAATTAAAATTCTTGAACATGCCCAAGACAATTGCTATCAATAATTCTTTTCCTTTGAAAACAATCCTAAAAGGTGTTTCTTTTTTTAATCAAATGGAGTAAGAAATTATTGCTGGATTTCACTCCTAGTACTCCTGGCCTGGAAATAGCTAACTTAAAAAAGAAAATCTTTCCAAGTTTACAATTTTAGGGAGATAGTAATTTCCAACAAATATTTGTTTCTTGAGCAGAGGCTGTCCAGTTAACCAGACAACAGTAACAAGCACTAAACAAACCATAAATATTTGATCAAAAGGAGTGCCTCACCAGCAAACAGGCTGAGTTAGGGACTCAGGGGTGGGTTCCGGATTGTATTACTGCCGGTTCGCTCAGGGACATGCTGCATGGGTGTGGGTGCATTGTGTGCTGCACGCGCGCTTTGCACGGCTGCGCGTGCATGTGCAGTACTAAAAAATAAGGTGGCGGCACCCAGAGGTGGGTTCATACCAGTTTTAACCAGTTCTTTAGTAGTTCGGCGATTACATCATGGAGCTGGTTCTGTCGGTGTCTCTGTGGGCGCCATCTTGGATTTTGTTTCTGCACATGTGCAGAAGCTAATTTTTGCTTCTGCACATGCGCAGAAGCTATTTTTTATTGCTGTGAGTGCGCGCATGTGCGAAGCATGTGCACGCACATGGCGCAACCCTGAGCAAACCGGCACCAAAAGGATCCAGAACCCACCCCTGGTGGTGCCTATGGCACCGCCGAGAGAACTGGTTCGGGGGTGTGACAGGCCTGGGTTGCTGACCCAGGCCACCAAGTTACTACCTATTCTATAGAACCGGTCCGAACCAGTAGGAACCCACCTCTGCAGGGACTCCTAGTACGAAGTAACCTAAGCTCTTATGTCAAAGGACATGCAAATACAACAGCATCATATTTGCCAAAGTGAAATCAGGCTATCACCATTTTACCACTAACCTTTAAGCGTTCAAGTTTCCCTCTAACTATTTAGAACTTACATTTATGTTTTTCAGAACTTAATTAATATTCTCCTATTCAGAATTTGCCTAACACCATTTTTAAGTTCTATAACAATTAGAAGGCAGCTGAAGATCACAACATAAGAATTCCAGTGAACATTCTAGTTTAATTCTTTATAGGAAAATCTAAGCAGGCAAGTTTCTGGTTCATATTCTGGCACTTTTTGGGATGTTCAGAAGAGGAGGTTTGCTTGAGCTGTGAAACTAGACCAAACAAATAGTTTTAGAACAGAATTCATCGGGACTTGCTCCTAGTCAAGCAATAATAGGACCACAGATTCTATCTTTCAGGCTTTATTTTGGATACACACCCCAAAATGATGAAGCAGCTGCAATTACTTAACAGTAAAACTCAGTATGACTTTTTCAAGGATGTTCCAAAATCTGGACTCATGTGTTTGTGGATCAAAGAAACCTCCAATTGAATGGCTGATAAAACACCTACCCAGGAGCATCTTCAAGAATGCAAGGAATATTCAGAAATTATGTAGAGCCCAACTTGTATGTCCACCTATATTCATACCGCTCACATGGGCATCAGAAACAGCTTGAGAGTTTATTGCATGAATTATTAGCACCAATTAAAATGAACTCTGGATGGTTAACCTATCTAGATATTTTTGTTTAACGAGCCTGAATTCCAGAGAGAAATCAACTGAGGACAATATTCATTATTTTATAGTGAAAAGTTGCAGTTCTAAAGGATTTGGGTTATTTATATTCACTATTATATTGGGCCAGCTCTGCTTGGCAATTATGAGAGTTGTAATTCCAATATATTTGAAGGGCATAGTCCTGGGAAAGGACAATGCATAATTTCTTTGCCTGAAGAATTTTTAAAAATCCATACTACCCTTTAATATTCAACAATTTCACTGTCAGCTTCATGGAACTGACATAGATTTATGCCATTTAAACTCCATGTTGCAGTTAATACAATAACCTTTACATTTTTATTATAGTTGGCTACTCTTTTGGAACAGAACATATTCTAGATTCTTAAAAGTCATCAGGAAAAAACCTCACTCTATATTTTTGTAAATCTGTTACTGCCCTCAAAAGAATAATTTCTGTCTCCATGTCATCATTTTCCAGCCAGCACTGTTGCGTCACTTAACATTGTCCCTTCAAATCAAAGAAGAAGAAAAAAACCCTATAATTGTCAAGAAGCTTCCATTTTTGTGGTCTGTAGAATGCTCTAAGATCAGGTTGCTGAAATTCAGTGGTGAAACCCTATTCAACTAGGGAGCAATGTTACAAGTTTTCATTGAAATAAGTGTGAAAATAGGTGTGTCAAGTTTCTGCTAGGTTGATTACATCTATTTTCTATTTATGTGAAATAAAACGGATACTAATAACAATAGAATGAACATTTTTGATGTCAATTGCTTTTGGTGGTCAAAATATTGTTTTTAAAATATTAAAGTCTTTTTGTTGGTAATGGAAAGAAGACAGTTTCCACTTTTGATCATCTATGTAATATAGCCTCCTTTGTTTTGCTCATTTGAATGGATCAAACTTTTTTTTCCTTTAAAAAACCCTTTCATGATCTACCCTGATGACACAAAATCTTTCACTGCTGTTTTTTCAGTCATTCATTCTCTTGAATAAAGGCACAAATTCTCTTCAGATCTCTCAGGTGAATGTTTGGAAATTAAAGAAAGGTTGATGTGGAATTTTATGCAGTCCCATTCTCTCCTACAACTTCACAATGAGAAAAGAGGAGATGTCTGTAGTTAGAGTTTTGTAGGAAAACTTCCTAATCTTGTATGTGCACTGAAGTGGAAAGGACTATTTATGTAGGTATAATTGAAACTATGGTCAATGAAAATGTCAATTCAGTATGTGGGCCATTAGAAAGGCAAATCTGATGTTAAAAATTATTAGGAAAGAGAAAAAAAAACCACGAGCAACATAATATGTGTTAGCACTATTCTTTTTTACCATCTGTTCTTTCAAAGTGCCCTTCAAAAGTGAACAAACCATAATAACACCTCGTTACTGATGCACTGGTGAATTAGCTACTCTTTCATGTCTATTACTTTGCTCTTTTTATTTTGCTTTGAGAAAACTACAATTGTGACCACTATTCTTTAAAAAAAAAACATTTTTGCACAATTCATTTTCCTGAGTTGAAGGCTCTGCAACTACTTTCTTCTTCAAAAAGATATCTCCTCCTTCCCCAGTTTTCACCCTTAAAGTAAACACATTCATTATACTGGACAATACAGGAGAGCAAATTCAGAGATCCCACATGGAAGGAGTTATATCACAGAGGTGTGTGAGATTACAATTTGTTTCCATGAGTCAATTTGCATCAAAGAAGCACCACAATATACACACTGAGAAGAGGTGGGTTCCTCCCAGTTTGCACCGGTTCACCCGAACCGGTAGCAAACCGCTGGTGACGTTACGGAGCCGGTTCTGGCGGTGCCGGTCCGTGGACGCCACCATCTTTTTGGGGGGAATTTTTTTTTAATGTTGATTTTTCTTTTTCTGTGCATGCACAGAAGCCGAGTCCCCGACACTGTGCATGCACCACCATCTTGTTTTTGGCTTTTGGGGGGAGGATTTTTTGTGATTTTTCAGCACTGCACATGCACGTGCGCACCTGCACAGCACAGCCATGTGGCGTGGGAGGAAGCGAACCGGTGGCGAGGTAAGTTAGAACCCACCCCTGACACTGAAGCACTGAAGCAATTTTGTCTGTCCACTACTGGAACTGGTTGAAGAGTCCTCAGAGGCAAGGCAAAAGGATGCAGTGACTTTGCTTTTAGAGATACAAGATCAGATCCAAAACCCATCTAAGAAACAAGAGGTGTTCTCTTTCAGCAGATACAAGTTTTATAGAGTACCAACTAATGCACCAGATGAACACACTTCTTACTTACATGAACACACATGTCCAAATCTTTTATTTTGTTCATTAATTCACATTGTTATCATTTACTTTTCATATATTTCAAACTACAATCTTCCTTATGCTGTGATTATCACTAGATGCATCCATATTGACCACCAACAGCAACCATGGCTTTTTAAATAAGATAATCAAGGTTTAAGCTAGGTTACCAACCTTAGTTATACCACGTCACTTGTAACATTCCATGCTAATTAAGGACATAATGGTTTTTTTAAATAACTGGCCATTATGCCACAAGCACAACCAAAGCTTAGTTTCAGCCAAAGAATAATCATGCTATGCTATGCAAGTTACCAACTCTGATCTACTTTTCAAGTCAGCATTGTCCATATCCCACCACTTAGAATGTACACGCAGTATACTAATATAGTAAGAAAGTATCTTCCCAAATTCACTTCAAAATACTGCTTTCATTAAAAGGTTGATGCTTTCCCAATTTGTTTTAATGCTACTCTAGTAGTTGTTTTCCAGACTGTGAGGTATGCTATGCTAGTTTATCATGATTCAGAGATTATAGTTTAGTGACATCTGTTATAGCACTTACATTATATGCTCTGCTAACCATGACAAGGGAAAAAAAATAATGATTACTGCTTTTTTCAGTTTGAGGCAAAATCCCATAGGCCAGTTTTTGCCCAAACTGGATAAAATGGTGTAGGTGTCATTCATGATCCCATACTATGATATTTTATTTATTTATTTATTTGTATCCCGCCTTTATTATTATTTTACAAATAACTCAAGGCAGCAAACCAGTGGTGGGTTGCTCCCGGTTTGGCCCGGTTCTAGGAACCAGTAGCACTGGCAGCAGGATGCTCTGCCCACCTGCCTGGGATGCTTCTGTGCATGCGCAGAAGCTTCTGTGCATGTGCAGTAGTGTCACGTGTGCGCATGAGCACGCGAACCAGTAGTAAAGGGTTTTAGAACCCACTACTGCAGCAAACATAGCCAACACACCTTCTTCCTCCTATTTTAGGAGGATATGGGATAGGATAGGATAGGATAGGATAGGATAGGATAGGATAGGATAGGATAGGATGGCATGGCATGGCATGGCATGGCATGGCATGGCATGGCATGGCATGGCATGGCATGGCATGGCATGGCATGGCATGGCATGGCATGGCATGGCATGGCATGGCATAGCATAGCATAGAACAGAAAAGAGCTGGATAGAGCTGGATAGAGCTGGATAGGGCCTTGGAAGTCTTCTAGACCTGCCCCCTGCTCAAACAGGAGAACATATACCATTTCAGATAAGTGACTGCCTAGTCTTCTTAAAAACCTCCAGTGATGAAATGCCCAAGATTTCTGAAGACAAACTGTTCCACTGGTTAATTGTCCTCACTGTTAGGAAGTTCCTCCTTAATTCCAGGTTGCTTCTCTCTCTGGTTAGTTTCTAACCATCACTTCTTGTCCTGCCCTCTGGTGCTTTGGAGAATAATTTGACCCCCTCTTCTTTGTGGCAGTCCCTCAAATACTAGAATACTGCTATCATGTCACCCCTAATTCTTCTTTTCTTTAGATTAGCCAAACCCAAAACCTGTAGGTTTATGGTTTAGTCTCCAGGCCTTTGATCATCTTAGTTGCTCTTAGTTTTTCCCAAAGTGTCAACATCTTTTTTTGTAGTATGGTGACCAAAATTGGTTGCAGTATTCCAGGTGTGGTCTTACTAGCGTTTTATAAAGCGGGACTAATATTTCACGTGATCTTGATTTTATGTCTCTGTTTATACAACTTAGAATTGTATTAGCATTTTTTGGCTGCTGCTGCACACTGCTAGCTCATATTCAAGTAATCATCCACTAGGACTCCAAGGTCCCTCTCACAGTTACTGTTTTTGAGACAGATCTCACCAGTCTGTACTTATACCTTTGACCTGCCTAAATGTAAAACTTGGCTTTTCTCCACATTAAAATTCATTTTGTTGGACATGGCTTCTTGTTGAAATTTGTCAATATCTTTTTGGATCCTGAGCTTGTCTTCTGAGGTGTTGGCTATTCCTGCCAGTTTAGTATCATCTGCAAATTTGATGAGTTCCCCTTCTATTCCTTCATCTATGTCATTTAGGATAGGATAGGATAGGATAGGATAGGATAGGATAGGATAGGATAGGATAGGATAGGATAGGATAGGATAGGATAAGATAAGATAAGATAAGATAAGATAAGATAAGATAAGATAAGATAAGATAAGATAAGATAAGATAAGATAAGATAAGATAAGATAAGATAAGATAAGATAATCTTTATTGTCACTTTTTCTGTGAACACACTGGCACACATTAAAAAATGAAATGCTGATCCTCATACACATACATGCACATACATATGCTATTTATACATACACTATAGTCATACACCCACACACTACAGAGCACAGTGGAAAAAAGACTTTTGAGAGTTAACAAGGTTGGTACTATATAATATAAACAGAATCTAGTTGTTTTGCTTCAGATGCTGCAAAGTCTCCTCCCAGAAGGTAACAAAGAAAACTGGTCATAGAGAGCATGTGTAGCATCCCAGACAATACTATGGACCCTGATGAAGCATTGCTTATATACTACATCCTGGATAGAAGGAAGTGAACATCCAGTAATCTTTTCTGCTGTCCTCACCACTCTCTGCACAGCCTTTCTATCCAAAATAGTAATACCTCCAAACCACACAGTAATACAATACAACAAGATCCTTTAAAATTCAGGGGTGGCCAAACCATGGCGCATGCGCCAAACATGACACATTGGATGATTACAAGTGGCGCATTGCATCCTTGCGCCTACTTATTTTTTTTAAATAGGTGTCATAACTGAATCTATCTTAATATTTTCAACACCAAAGTGATCTCAGTTCAATTCGTACAGCCTTTGGTAATGTTCAACTTCTCAGTGTCTGAAACTTAGAATGGAACTTGTGATATGTTACTTTAGGCGGGTTTACAAACGTACGAATATTTTTATCGGTGTTGCCATTGCGCGTTCCTGCTCAAATGATTGCAAACACCGTGCACTAGCAACACATCATGTGTTTGAAGTCACGTGCGAATGAGCGGCGAGCGTTCAATATGGTCAGTCAGTTCTGAGTGAGCCATCATGGCGTGGAGTTTGAAGCAGTGTTTTATTGAGTGTACTAGCGTGGTTTTTGTATTGAGAGTGATTGAAAGACAGATTCAAAATTAAATATATATTACATTTGTCAAAGAAGAGCGCCACTACTTTTTTTTGATGTGAACATAGAATTCAAATTCCACATAATTGATATTCTGTGTGATACGACATATGCACTTGTGATCTATTTGTTCTTTTTAACTTTTTTAAGTTTTATACTTTTCTATGCTTAAATTCCTGTTATCCATTACAGTGCAAAAGAAAATGAGCAAAAGAAGCCAAGAAAGTGATTGTAAGCACGAATTCAATGAACAGTGGGAAAATGAGTTGCTATTTATAGCAAGTTCATCAGGAAAATGGTTTTGCATTGTTTGTGAAAGTCCAAGAGATTATTTCTAACTATTGTAGATTGGTGCTCCAATAAACATGTGTCTTTTGAAATGGCGTAAATTAATTAATTGAATTGCGTGATTGAGTTATTCCTTTTCCTCCCTTAAGCAAAGCAGATCCTACCCCTATCCCTGTTTTACAACCCCAAACGTGAAAGTAAGAAGGTAAAAAACGTGCTTGAGTTGTATGGTGCATCTGAAGTCATCTGTGAAAAAATTGGCGCATGGTATGCTTAAGGTTGGCCACCACTGCTTTAAATCCTCCCTCTGTAACAAGTGCTAAGGATAGGGAAAAAAGATGTTCTCTTCTCATATGATGCAGAAAATGCAGGCGCTGCTGTGCGCACTTCACCAGTGTCTCATTGTTGAATGACCAACCTAACCTGCTCTTCAGCTGCACACCAAAAAACCTGATACTTCTGACCACCTCCACAGTTGAAAAGCACAGAGGTGTATGGCTGTGCCTGCCTTTTCTGATATGATATAGGATATCGACATGAGAGCAGAAGCACACTGTCCTGATTTGAAAGGGTCAACCTCAGGGGTGGGTTCCAACTTACCTCGCTGCCGGTTTGCTCCCTCCCACGCTGCGTAGGCACACCTTATAAGAATGAGTGCGCTTTGCATGCGTGCGCATGCGCAGTAACAAAACAAAAAAAGTTTTAAAAAAACCAAAGCCAAAAAAAAGATGGCGACTGCATGCATAGTGCTGGAACTTGGCTTCTGTGCATGCTCAGAAGGAAATAAAAAATAAAAAAAAATTCCCCAAAAATATTCAAATTTTTTTAAAGCAAAAAAAAGATGGCGGTGCTCACAGACTGGCACCGACCCATCCGGTTGGGTGATGTCATCATGACATCACCAGTGTGCCGCTACCGGTTTGGGCGAATCAGTCCGAACCAGGAGGAACCCACCCCTGGTCAACCTTGAGAACTTTTTTAGACTTCCTGTCCATGAATTTGACTAATCATCATGTTCTCTAACCTGACATTTTTTCAAATAATATCCTGAAAGGGCTCAATGGTGGTGGTGAAAGACAGCATAAATTGATTTGAGAATCTGGGCTGTTAACATCTGACATGGCTGCTATTAATCTCTTCAGAGCTATTCCAGGTGGCTTCTAAAATTAACTAGTTATCCAGAATGTTTAACAAAACTGACAGCTAATTTTATAGACTCATTAGGGATCTATTTATAAATTACACTAATACTGTTAGTGCTCTAGATCTATAATAAGGAATGAAACCATCACTTTTCAGATTAACATAAAAACCTGACGGTTTTTTTTTTTTTTTTTTTGCATGGGTGGAATGGAGGAATTGGAGGATTAAAACATATAACATTCTGGACAAGGGAATGAATATAATGCAGACATCAGTCAGTAAATGTGAAATCACCAGAATTCAGCAATAAAGCATCCAAGGCTTTTAACTTCACCTTAATATCTTTTCAGTGTGCAGAATTTTCAAATATATAATACTTTGGGATATCTTAAGGGAGAAGCTAAAAAGAAAACAATTGCAATTTTTACTAAATAAATATATATATGCAGGGCTTGAATTGACAAATTGCTAATCGGGAATTTTTAAATAAAGCGAGAGAACTATAAATGGTCCCAGTACTAATTTTACTGGCTTGGCAAAAAATATCTTGCAGTTAAGAAAATGTGACAACTTCTCACAAGTCAGCATGCTGAAACTATCGATTAGCTGAACCAATGCTTCTGATGTGTATAAGAATTGAAAAACAGACAAAAGGTCAGCTTTCTTTTCCAATTGCAATGCTGGGACCTATTTTGTTTATATCTTATAGAGCTTCACTTAGATTGACCAAAATTATTCTGAGAACACCATCTGCACAGAGGATACCTGGGTGGAAGTAATTTGCGGTGGAGAAGCAATAGCCACAGTTGCAACATTTGAGGGCTAGTCTAGTTACAACTTTCCCACTTTTCTTCCAGCATAGCTGCCAAAACAACCTGTCAAGTCAAGGGAGGTAAACAGCCAGTGAATATAGAATTAAGCACTCCCTTCCAATCTCTCTCTCTCTCTCTCTTTCGCACTCTCATAGCTCCCCAAGCCCATCTCTGCAAAACTAACTTATTTAACAAGCAGCCATTTAAAAATGCTTTAATTTTGTGGCTAGTTACCTTCTGTTATATAATAGCGGGCATCATCTCTAACTAGTGTGCAAAACATACTGGCATATATCAACAGCCTTGGTGCCAACATAACGACAAAAATAACCTATCATATCAAGCTTTATATGTGTGTACATATTGCCAAAGCTGGAAATAAATAACCAAGGAGATAGATAATTATCAAAACAGAGAATGTTGCATAAGAATTTTGATACTGAATAGAAGTATTTTGGCTTATATAAAGCCTTCATAAAGTCAGACATAAGCATCAATTCTGTTAACTCTTCAACAACAGCAAAAACTATCATGCTTCTTGCTTTCTTGTTAATGAGGTATTTGTTATGCATTCATTAGTTTGTATTCTGTCATCCAGATCCATCCATATTTTATTTTTATCTTCGAAATAGAAGTAGCACACTGGGGACTTATTTACTTAAAAGTCTACACTGAGTACTCAAGGATGCATCAATTTACTCATCTTAAACTGAAATTATACCCAGGATACATGCCTAGCAAAACAAAAACACCAAACCTTTATTCATCATTATAGCTTTTCATCCCTGTAATAAAATGTCTAAGTAACAATTAGATCATGTTAATCTGAGATAAAATATAACAGATCCTCATCATTTTGTTCCTGCTTATTTTAACTCATTAGAAGCTACAATCTTCTAAAATCTTAAAATCTTAAAAAATTCTAAAATTTTTAAGATTTTAGAATGTGCAGAGAAATACAGGCTCACAATGGAAATGAAAGGCAAAGAAGAAATTGATTTTTATGAGGTTTGGAATAAACTGTATGATTGGTTAGAACAGAGGAATAAAGATGTATAGAAATAAAAGTAAATGTAAATGTAAATAACAAAACTGTAAATAACAAGGTGAAACATTGTTACATTGTTACAAGGTGAAACATTGACACAGTACTGTTAAAAATGTTTATTGTTGTGTAAGTTGGAAAAATAAAAAATATTTTAAAAAAGAAGAAGCTACAATCTTGATCAAAAGATAGAAACAGCAACAGAAATATTTTAAGGTGTTAGAATAAAATGAACAATGTTGTCTAAATGAACATTAATCTCAGAAATAAGAATATATTCTCTCAGCCTCAAATTCATTTTAAGAAGCACATGGACAAAAACAAAGATCTGTAATAATCAATGATCTTACGTGAGAGGTAGTCTCCCAAATTCATGCTGACATTAAATGGTTTATATATTTATGAATTCTATGCGCTTTTATCACCCTAAATCCAGCCTGAAATACTTCTTATGATCAAACTATTTATGATGGCAAATAAAGAGCTACCGCTGAATGTAAAAGACAGTCTATTCACATTTGCCTTTCTTTTCTTTCAAAATGTCTTTTAATTTCCCTTCTAATACAACATTCTACCATGCTTATGCTTACAACAGGCAAGTCAGCATGGAAGTCAGTAATGGAGAAAGGGGATAAGAAAACGTGTAAACGAAATAAGCTTTTCCTCTGAAAATAAAACTGTGTCAAAAAAAGCAAACAAACAACAAAGTAGAGAGTCACAACAATAATCTGCTATTTGCGGTGAGCCACCGTGGTGGAGTGGTTAGAATGCAGTACTGCAGGCTACTTCTGCTGATTGCCAGCTGCCTGCAATTTGGCAGATCGAATCTCACCAGGCTCAAGGTTGACTCAGCCTTCCATCCTTCCGAGGTGGGTAAAATGTGGACCCAGATTTTTGGGGGCAATATGCTGACTATGTAAACTGCTTAGAGAGGGTTCTAAAAGCTCTGTGAAGTGGTATATAAGTCTGTTGCTATTTGGAACATCCGATCCATGTCTTTTTTTCTTGCACTCTCCCAAGTTAGTTGCTACCAAGGCAAGAGACAAGGATAATGGTCCCTGAGGAATGGAAAGCCTATATTCCTTTAGATCAAGGAAAGACAGCTTCAGTTGATTTCACCTTAGTTTCTTCCTTTTTTTCTGGCCCTGAAACACCTCAGGACACAGCAAACCAAAATACACTGGTGAATTTACAACAACATTAAAATTAGAGCCACGGCGGCACAGAATGCAGTACTGCAGGGCTGCAGGGCTAACAGACTGCTCACTGTAGGTGTTCAATTCTGAGCGGCCCACGGTTGACTCAGCCTTCCATCCTTACATGGTCAGTAAATTGAGGACCCAGATTGTTGGGGTAATATGCTGACTCTGTAAACTGCTTAAAGAGGGCTGTAAAGCACTGTGAAGCGGTATATAAGTCTAGGTGCTATTGCTATTAAAGGTTTTTCTGCCCTTGTTTGGGAAAAATCGCAAAATACGTGATAGTTTTAATCCCTTTATTTTTATACTTTTTAAAAGAAAAATTGAACCCCAAAGGATTAAAAACAGCTGAAAATTACATCCCTCCAATTATGTTAGTTGGTACCACACTTGGTTACTGGTTAAAAAAAAATGAAGTCTCACTCAAAGGCCATAAAAAGTGGCTTTTGTTTTTGTTATTGTTAGACTTCAACTTCCATCATCTCAGATCACTGGCATTCAAATATGGGCAGACAGAATCATATACAACTTGGAAGATCATGAATCCTCATTCTTGTTTAGAAAAGACTTTATTGTTCTTTTAGGAAAACAGCAATATTCATAATGCCTGTAGGTATATTTTAAGATGTACAATATACAAGATCTTATGACAACTTGCTGTTTCCTTGTGATAAGTCTAATAGATGTAAAAATACAATGAAACAAACTAAAACAAAGCCTCAAATTACAAAAAAAAGTTTGAAAAAATGGTACAATATGACATTGTCACCTTTCTCTCTTACTAGACTCTAATTCCTAGTACCAGTATATGTATAACATTTTTCCTTGTGGGTATAAAAGTCTATATGGATAGGGGGCAAGAAATACCTAAGTTTTGTGTATAAAGAGAGCACAATTACATCTAATTGTTGCATTTGCAAACAATGATGGAAGCTGATGGAAGTCAAATATCCACCCATTTTTCATGATTTGCTTGAATAAATTAAATACATCTAAAATGTCTCCAAAGGGCATATGTACATTGTGTATTCATGTGTATGAATATACATATTGCTGAATTGAGAAACAGGAAAGTGTCTTTCAATTTCATCAAATTATTAAGTTGCATAAATTATTTGATATACTATATTATGTCATATCACAAAGCTGGTATTCTTACTGTAACATTGGTATATAGAAATATATACACATATAAGTGTTCCAATAACAACTTTGAACATTAAACATTTCATTAACAACTTTGATCCAGAGGTGGATTCCTGCCGGAGCTGCCCAGTGCACAGCTCTGGTAGGGAGTGGCCGATTGTGCAATTTGCGTGCGACCGCTCCGGAGCCCTCTCTGCCGGTCCACCACACGTTGCCATTTTTTCCTGTGAATTTTTGGCCGATTTTGGTTCTGCGCATGTACGGAAGCAAAATTGCGCCAAAATCTCTCGCACGCGTGTGTCCCCTCGTGAGATTTTGGCGCGATTTTGCTTCCGTGCATGTGCAGAACCAAAATTGCGCAAGGGGGCGCACACGCATAGCAAGCGTGCATGCGCCTGAAGTGTGGAGATGCGCACACAGTGCACCGGTAAGGGAGCAACCCGCCGCTGATTTGATCTACAAGGTATCAAATATATGAAGTTTATTCAATTACTTTCAATGGAATAAAGCAAAATCTTATACAAGTCTATTCCAAAGAAAGCTTTATTAACTTAACTGGGATCTAATCCAAGACAAATAAGTACATGGTGGTGTATCAAATTATATACGTCTGAATTATTAGAATTTGTTTCTCTATGCTGAGCATTCAGGATTGCCCATCTTCAAAAAACATCCTTCAAATATTGTTAATTATATAATTGCTGGTGAATTCTTCCTTGAGCTATTAAAAATCAAGGCAATGATTATATATAATGGATACTTCTTCCAAAAATCTGATTTCATAAAACTATGCAAAAATAATGACAAATTATAATAACATAGTGATAAGATTGAAAAAGAGTTGTTGGGGCTTTTTAAAAAATTAAAAAAAAAAACAAATTTGTGACTAAAAGTTAAAGAAAAAAACTCATTTGAGTGAATTTTAAAAAATTAAGCATTTACCTTTCCCACGTACTGGGGTTCGGAGCCCATGTATTCTTCCAGGACAAAAAACTGATTCCAGACCCAGCCTCTCTTGACCCGTAAGGTGGGTATCCTCCTTTCAGGGTTGGTGACAACATTTCTCCTTGACTCAGCTTTTGAAATCTGTTGTGGTTGTGAATGAAGTAACATTAAGATACCTCCATTGAACAGGACCCAGAGAAGCAGGGATAAGCAGTTCCTTGTAAGCATTGGCAATGGTTTCTCTACCGCAAGGATTTAAAAACTCCAATGTTGAATGATGAGCTGAAGAATCCAGGTTTGAGGCTGTCTGTTGACCTTCACTGCTCAGCTTTGGATTATTATTTTTTCTATTGCCAAAATGCTAACGCAAACATTAATTCTTCAGTTGACAAGGTTTCTGCTGCATAAAATTCCATCTAAAGGGACCTATAAAAGAAATTTATATGGCAGCATGAAATTATACAAAAAAATTATACTGAAGTAGTCATCCAAACTCTCACACCTACTTAGCTTCTGCAGACAATGAATAAGGTAGGAACAAAACAAGAGAGAGAGAGAGAGAGAGAGAGAACTCAAAGTATTATTGGTATTTTATGCTGTAGCACTGATAATATGCTGTAGCACTTATATAGTAAACTAATATTAGCAGTACCTCATTCTGCTTTTGCTATGTATTATTTTAGTGTCTGCCCTTTATGTCCCAGTTATAAAATAAAGCCCTTACACACCAGTGAATGTACCGTAGTTATTATTTACTCACGATTCACAAGGGAAAAGAAAGAAAAACCAACAAACAAAAAAACACGAAAACAAGGCTAGTCCCATCTCATTGGCACATTTATGTTAGTTTGGAAAGAAAACTTGTAACCTCCCTCCCCCTTCTCAACTACGGTATATTACAACAAGGATGAACTTGGTTTACTGTCTACTCCTTCAGGACTGCAAAACCAATACCCAGTCTCCAAATAATGGTTTTTAAGGGTTTCTAGAACTTGGTCTGTCACCCAGAAGACATATTTCCAATATTCCCAAAGTGGAAGTCTGCCTCCTATCACCAAATATAAGTACTATGAGATTATTGGTTACAAGAAAGGCATCAAGCAACTCCATAAACAGACACACACAGATGAAGTTGTTGGTAAGATAAGCATGGGTGTTATATTTTATAACAATATGCACAAAGGCAATTTCTCATCTGTGTGCCTAGCTGTACTTTGTGCTGCTGTGTTCTTCCCATAATGGGCTTAACTGCAACTAAGCAAACATAAATATTTCTATTTTCCCAGTTACCTGCAATTTGCAAAGAATGTACAGTATGTCTATTAGGTCTTTTTTTAAAAAGAGAAGATATTATGGAATGATTTTAATCACTGCCATTATTTTCACACATGTGAGTTTCATCGAGTAGAAATTCAAAACCAAATAAAGAAATGCAAATTCTGTTGAAGTTCTCTTTCCTAAAAATCTGTAATAAAAGAAACATAACTCAGGATATCATTCTTGCTCCTCCGTCTAGCCAGAAGTTACCAGAAATGCAGAGCAGGAAACAGCACAAATAGTTTGCCTTACAAGGCGACTTTCGCAATTATGGCAGTGACAAAAAAGTAAGTTTGTGAACAATGTCTACAGTATATTTACTATCTTTTCAGCATTGCTCTCTCTTAGCCCCACATTCATCATCATAGTCAATGAATATGCATTGTCCTGTGGCATGGTGCTGTACACTGTATAGTACAGAACCATCCTGAACTCACTCCCAACTCCAGAAAAATGTTGTTGGGGGGGGGGGGAGAAACATGCCAGAGGAAAATCTGCTTTTGCTTTTATAGCTGACCCCAAATAAACTGAGTATATAACTGTAGGCAAGAAGAATGAGGAAGGAAATCAGTTGAGGGATCAGTTGTTTTAATATTTGACAACATCCCATGGGCAATATTTCCCACATAAGATCAATTGCACTGAATGGGAATTGCAGAAGGTACAACCATTTTGAGGCATAGTTCTCGTAGGAAAACATCTTGATACAGTGAACTCTTACAGTTCACTAAGTACATGATGAGTACTACACAGGGGTGGGTTCCTCCCGGTTGGGACCGGTTCTCTCGAACCAGTAGCGACCTGCTGGTGACATCACGATGATGTCACCGAACCGGATTGGTCAGTGCCGGTCCGTGGGTGCCGCCATCTTTTTAAATATTTTATTTTATTTTATTGAATTTTCCCCGTGGTTTTTTCTTCTTCTGCGCATGTGCAGAAGCCGAGTTTCTGGCACTGCGCATGCATCACTATCTTGTTTTTGACTCCCCCCACTATTTTTTGCTGATTTCTGCTTCTGCGCATGCTCTCCCTGCCTCGCCTTTGCCACGTGCATCCACAGAACTGCCTCCTCCTGCCTACACACACGTAAGCATTCGCGCTAGCCTACCCTCCCTCCCTGCCAGGCCAGCGTCTCCAAAAGGCTGCAGGGAGGGGGGGGACAGAGGGCAGCCCAGCAACTTCGCATGGTGGTTAGAAGCCTCCTGCCCCCAGCCAGCATCTCCTGAAGGCTGTGGAGATGGGGGGTTAGGACAGCCCGGCAACCTTCGTGAGGTGGAAGCTTTCAGGGCCGGCGACCCCCTCCCATCCCTAGCCAACATCCCCCGAAACGCCCTCCCCGCCGCCACTGCCCTCTCCTACTGCCACCCTGTTCTTCTGCCGCTGTCCTCTCCTGCATTCCGGAGGGTCAGGATTGGTGCAGCGGCTGGGCTGCGCAGATCCTTGCTGGGTTGGCCCAGCAGCTGCAGCATCATCCGCAGCCCCTAGGCCCTTCACTCCGAGTCAGAGCGCAACGAGCCGTGCAGGGCAGGCAGCAAGTGTGGTGCCCGGGAACCGGAGAGACCTCTGGAAAAGCGTATCCACTCTCAGGCTTTGGCTGCGATCCCTCAGTGCAGTTGGATCTGGAGCAGAGCGAGCAAGGGCTGGGTGGCTCCCACCACGCTTTGGTGCATGCCTCTCCTTGCAATGGCACAGAGAGAGAGCTCCGGTTCCCCGGCCACCCCTTCCTGCACCAAGGCTGCCACTCTCCAGCAATGCAGGGCCTTGCTGCCTGCCCTGCATGGCTCAGTGCGCTCTGACTCAGAACAAAGGGCCGTGCGACTGGGCAGGTCATATATCCATGCAGCTCAGCAATGCGAGGGCTGAATTGCATGTTTGGGGGGGATGTGATCTCGCCAGCCAGACCAGCCAGCTGGCCAAGGAGGTGAGCTGCTGAAAATGGCGTGGAGGCGCGGACGAAGGCCAGAGTGGGTAAGAGGGAGGTGCAACACATGGGAGGCTCTCCACAGTTCCTTAGCTCGTCTGGACTGCAGCTGAGTCTACTGCCATGAGCTGGTGGAGGTAGCGCAGGGCGCGGCTGGGTGTGTGTTAACTTTGCCCTCTCCGAGTGCCAAACTCTGACATTGCCATTGCCCCTGGCCTGCCCGGCTCACCCCTGGCTGGCTCCACACTCATGCAGGCTAGCATGAGTGTGGCTCTCCAGGAGCTCAGCAACAAAAATGCCGAAAAGTTTTCCGGTCAGCAGGTGAGAAGAAAGCTGCGTGGCCGGGCTTGCCGGAAGATTAAGTGCCCCAAAACGCACCTGTGTTGCCGGGTCGACCTCAGACACCACAGGGCAGTGGAAGCCGGAACGCTGTCACAATCTGAGCTCCCTTTGGAGTGGGTTGCAAACAAGGTGCAAAGCAGCTCTTGAAGAGAATGAAGTGGGCATGGCACACCCAGAGCTGCCCCTTCTTTGCAACAGCTGAGGATGGAAGAGGTGCCTCTTCCGTCCTCAGCTGTTGTGAATAAGTGGCGGCTTTGGCTGCCACCGTGCCAGCTTTGTTCTCCACTCCCTCTCCTTCCCTCGCTTGGCTGCTACTGCTGGAGTGCTGCCAGGACAAGCGGTGTGTGTGTGTGTGTGTGTGTGTGTGTGTGAAGGGGGGCATGGACCATTTGGCACTGAGGTAGAAGCAGCTGCGGCGGCGGGGAAAGCGAGGCTTCGTTGCCAGCCTCCCAGCTGGCAAAACAGAAATTTTCGCTATGGCTGGGGGGGCATAGGTCTGAGGCAGGGAGAGGCTCACTCAGACGGCTGCTGCAACAGCTGTGGGAGGAGCGACCCTTCTCACCTCTGACAGGCCTGCCCCGTTGTTGCAGCTGCAGCACCCTGCTCCTGCTGGCGCTGAGGTAGAAGCAGCCACGGCGGTGGGGAAAACTAGGCTTGTTTGCCAGCCTCCCAGCTGGCAAAATTTTTGCCGGTTCTGTGGGCATGGCTAGGTGGGGTTCATGTGACTGAGGGTGTGGACGTGAGTGATGTCAAGTTGGCCATAGCCACTCAGTCACATGACCATCAAACCACACCCACAAAATAAGCCACGCCCACAGAACCAGTAGTAAAAAAATTGGAACCCACCCCTGGTACTATACATCATGCCAATGTATGCTTCCTAGCTACAGTTTGTAATTAGACATTGTGAATATTTGCTTTTCACATATATGCTTTTTCTAAATAATTGTAGCTACTTAGTACACTGATAACATTAAAAGGGTATAATTAAATATTTCTATGACTAAGGGCAAATCGAATGAATTTCACTTAATTTGGAGCTTTAATTAATGATTGTGGCAGACCCAGAGGGTTTTAATTCTTTCAGGGTGGCATAAAAAGTTGTGTTGTTTTTGTTACAGAAACATGTACTATAGCAGAACACACAAAGATAAGTAGAGCATATTATTAAAAACCAGACAGGCCCAGGAACTCATACAAGACAAAAATAGAAAAAAAGGAGAGAAGCTGAGTTCAGCTACAGCATAAATATATACTTTATATTTGACTCGTAATGCCACACCATGTTGATACTAGACCTAAGTCTGTCGTTTATCCTGCTATATAAACATTCACTGGTGTAGCTAGGAGCAGAAATAGCACTGGGCCAACCATGTTTGGATTCAGAAGTTAAGCAGAATCAATCCTGGCTAGCACCAGGGACTACTGGAGGTATAAGCTAAAACCAGGAGAACTATTTCATTATTGCTGTCCAGGAAACTGCATCTTTGTGGCCATGAATTAATCGTCAAAAGTCAAGCTTGACTTGAGAATGTCTTGACATTTATGTTAAAGAGGATCTGGATACATATTACATTGCTGGATAGAGCCCTAATATTCTGTTCCTGCCCCGGCAATGCCAGTATAGCTATTTAAAACACAGGTTATTGAAGAAGTATATGTAGAAGACGTTATGCCAAATAAAGCATGCAGAGAACTTTTGTAGGAAGTGGGGAGGTATCTGTGGGCTATTCAGGATCATGGAAATGGAAAACAGTTTATTTTCCATTGGATAGTTATGTGATATGTCAGAGGCTCCTCTCCCAACATAATCACATCTTTTTTTCTTTATAAAGGAAAAAGAAATACAATTATTCCCTATATATATAATTTCTCCTTCTCCCATTTTTAACTCTCCTTTATGTGTATATAACTTTCCCTTTCTGCTTTTAAATATTTACAGAGCTTTAGACAAGGGGATACATGCCAAACAGATCCTTCTTTTTTCAATTTGTTACAGATCAGAAACAATGTCCTTAGAAAGCAATGACTCTGGTGGCTTCTCTAATATTAGGAAACTTCTATTTCCTATAGATGCATACTGCATACCTCCCAGATGGTAAAATATATACCTCAGTTGTTAGAGGAGGGAAACCTGTCAAAGCTTTAGGTTTATTTATTTTATTTATTTATTTGTGAGAGGTATATACCGCCTCACAGTGCAAGCACTCTCTTAAGCAGTTTACACCATTAAGCAATGTATATATTTACATTGCCCCCAACAATGTGGGTCCTCATTTTACCTACCTCAGAAGGATGGAAAGATGAGTCAACCCTGAGCTGGTGAGATCTGAACCGCTGACCTGCGGATCACAGTCAGCTAAAGTAGCCCGCAGTACTGCCTCTAACCGCTGCGCCACCTCGGCTCTTGGTTACTAGGTGATGAATTTTAAATAGCATGACAATTCAATCAGCACTTCAATGCATGCAAGTTAAATTAGTGATCATTCCCAACAACATTTTTGAGAAGGACACAATGATGTTATCTGTTGCTAAACATACCATGAAGAGTTCTGTGGCATCTGTCATGGAAAATAGTTTTTTGCTCTATTGACTATGGGATTTTTTTTTATTACATATGCATCCAGAGAAGGAGCCTGCGGTTCATGAAACTTAGTCATAATAAATTTCATGTCCTTTAAGGTGCTTTCTACTTTCAAAAGAACCATAACGGAGGCTCCTAACTCCTCTGGGCAAACAGAGATCAAAAGAAAGACTGGGTTTTCTACTATTGTGTTTCCTAGGCAACCAAACAAAGCAGGTCACTGCCTCTCAAGCATTACTCATTAAGCTATTAGCCAAGTTCTCCTGCAGTGTTTGACTTGTTTTGCCTAGTATAAAAAGATAGATAAAAATTCTCTTAGCAAAGAAAGTCTTGTGTAAATAAACTCTCTAAAAATTGCTGCCTGAAGTAGAGATCAAGTTTGGCAAATCTTGTGCTACCAGAGCTGAGAGAAAGCAGGAAGAGAGAAATATAAGAAAAAAGAAGGTGAAGTAAAAATCCAACATTTAACCACATTGCTGCATGATATACACAAATAAGATACATGTATAAAGGCGAAAAGTAATCAACATAACAATTCTATTATCCTGCAGAAGAATTTAAAAGGGAGGGGGGCTTTGAAAGAATTGGCCAGAATGCAGGAAGTTGTAAGAGTCACGTTCAGAGTAAAATGATCTTGCATTTGACAGTGCAGAGACAAATGTAGAAGCAGGCCATTTTGTTCATCTCTCAGGAACCAAAAATCTGTGGGAAAGAACTTGAACTGCACTGTGTAGCTTGCTAATTGGCAAGAACACTGAGATCACGGTTACCAAATTTGGGGTCCAAAAATCTGGATGGATCTGCTGCTATCTAACAATTGTCTTTGTAGCCCAGCTATGATATATGATATATGATGATGTGATATATGATATGATGAACAGTTTTTTCCCGAACGCCATCACTCTGCTAAACAAATAATTCCCTCACCACTGTCAAACTATTCACTAAGGCTGCATTACTATTACTATTAGTCTTCTCATCGTTCCTATCACCAGCTCCTCCCACTTATGACTGTATGACTGTAACTTGTTGCTTGTATCCTTATGATTTATATTAATATTGATTGTTTCCTGATTGCATATTTGAACCCTATGACAATCATTAAGTGTTTTACCTCATGATTCTTGACAAATGTATCTTTTCCTTTATGTACACTGAAAGCATGTGCACCAAAGACAAATTCCTTGTGTGTCCAATCACACTTGGCCAATAAAGAATTCTATTCTAGTCTAGTCTATAATCCAGCTAGGATGGAATCATAGTTAACTGCAAGGGTGATGTTTGTATAATTATTCAGTTCCATGACTTATGTACTTGTTTCAGACATCCTGACATGTTCGGAAATGCCCAGTCAGCCAGGGAAGAGGACTCAAATGGGGAATTAGCCTTCAGTTATTGCTCAGCTACAAAAATATAGGACTGACCACCCCTCCCCAAGATACATAGAACCTTATCCATCTGTTCCCAAGGAAAGGCAAGCAGTTTCAGAAAATTCCTGTATTATAGGCAGAATAGAATGAAATAGTCAGCTTGAACTCTACACATGTGGATCTAGTTGTTTGCATCCAACGTGGCAAAAATATTCGTTTGTGGAATAAAGTTATTGTGTTATCATTTGGGGGGCATTGTCATTGTACTTTGCTATTTATGGATACGTAGTGAACCTGACTTGTGGAATTATTTTTATCCTCTGTGGTATCAGAGGCTTCAAAGCAGGGGAGGGTTCCAGTTACCTTTGCTACCGGTGCACACCGCGACGTTTCACACAAGTGCGTCCCATTGCGCGATTTCATTTCCGTGCATGCTTAGAAGGATGTTTCAGCCCGAAACACAGATGAGGAGCTGCTCAGCTGTGCTTTGGGTGAAGAAATAAAGGTCGGTATTAACCCGGGGGCAGGCGGGCGGGCTTTTTTTCAAAGCAGAGGACAAGGAGAAGCCATCCAAACCCGAAAAAATCGCCGAAAATTCCAAAAAAAATTACATCACCAGCGGGCTGCTACCGGTGCACATGTTGTGGTCCACATCGGTAGGAACCCACCCCTGCTTCAAAGCTAATGCTTTGTGTTGACATTATTTGGCTGTTAATCTATCCCTCACCCTATTTGCTTCTTATTTTTGTTTTTTATGTAATTTGTATTCTTTTCACCTGGATTTTAATCTGTTTTTATCTTGCTTTTGACATGTATAGTTATTGTAAATTGCTCTAGGCATTGTTAAAAGAAGCAGCACTATTTTTAAAATAAATACTATTTAATTAAAAAAAATAGTGCAGGCAAAAGGAATGAATTCTATGCAGGTAAAGGGTGAATTTATTACTCTTTTTCTGCCACCCTATATTTCTATGCTGGCCTCAGAAGAGTGAAGTAAAATGTGCTGCTGGAGAAAGGACACATCACTTTATTTATTTCTTCAGTTTATTCACTAGAAGTATTTTCCCAATGCTAGATAAAAAGCTTCCCTCTTTTAGAGATAGCAAAGAAGTATAGATTATTAGGCCTCTTGAGTGATTAATTTGTAAATGAAGGTACTTATTTAGTGGGTTAATTTACAAGACAGTAATAAAAGGATTGAAAAAAATGCTTTAGCATTCCTGGAAATACAAAATAATAAATCTCAAATTCTAATAAAAGGTTTGAGATAAATGACTTTTGCATAGAGATGAGATTCTTCAGATCTATTTATTTCCCATCATTTATTCTATTTTTCAAAGTAAGAATACATTTTCTTGTTGGAAGAATTCCAAAAGCATTGACTGAGATCCATTAAGAAACTTTAGAGCAATAACAAGCAAAACCCACTTTTCTTCTGAAATTCAGCAATTGAAAAAGTCAAAGACTCACATGTAGCTCATTGATCTTGTGGCACATTAGAACTCATATGTTGAATTGTGCACATGGAAAGGAAACAAACACTCAAGACCTCATGTGTAACAACCATCATCTTAAATTAACCCCTCCCCAAATGAATAAGAACTATAATTATGCTATTTTAATTTTCAGCGTTAATAATGCCGGGTCATAATTAGATTACATGTTTACACATAATTTGATGTTGGATGCTTATATTCTAAATGTAACTAGATCTCATTTTCTTCTTAGAAGGGGACAGAAGAAAAAGAGGGAAGGAAGTATGAGGAAAGAAAAAGAAAAAGAGAAGAAAAAAGAGAAAGACAACAAAAAAGAGTAGAAAATGACAGGTGAATGAAAAATGTTTTGTTTTTCCCTCCAAGCTTTTCCTACCCTGTATAAGAAATAAAATATGCCTGTAATTTCTAGACTCTTTCAAGGCAGGTCCATATTTCAGTACAGTATTAATCCCTTTTTTAATTGTACCAAGTACTCCTGAATTCTAACATAACTAGAACAATTCAGATTCTTATGATAACAAAAAACTTTCTAAACTGTTAAGATACTTTAAATTTATGTTGGAAATGTGGAAATGTCATTTTATCTTGCTTGGGGAACTTGTAAAAAGATTTTTAAAAAATGGGTTCAAAGTCTTACAAGAATTTTTAAATATTGCCTTTTTAACTGAAGCCATTTTTTTTGTGGACCGCTGGACAAACAAAGGAAAATTGTTTTTGTACATGGTAAATGAAGTAAAATTAAAATGCAATGGAGGAATGGTTGATAAAGATTACAGAACTTACAGAGATGTCAAATTGACTTGTTTGATTGGAGAAAAGACAATTATTACATTTGTCAGTGACAACTATTTATGGACTTTTTGCTGAAAACAGAAATGTGATTTATAGATTTGATAATTAGAAAGGGCAAAATATGGAAAGAAGGGTGCCACAATATAATTATAAAGAGAGGCGATAACATATAAAAGTATTTATAACTGTTGTCAGAAGGTAATAAACTTTCTTTCTTTCTTTCTTTCTTTCTTTCTTTCTTTCTTTCTTTCTTTCTTTCTTTCTTTCTTTCTTTCTTTCTTTCTTTCTTTCCTTCCTTCCTTCCTTCCTTCCTTCCTTCCTTCCTTCCTTCCTTCCTTCCTTCATTTCTTTCTCTTTCTTTTCAGTTGTTACTTATTTATCAATTTACTTCTCCCTTTCTTCTTTAAATTTGTAATGTTTTTACTCTATAAAGTGCCTTCAATAAAAATATTATTCGGATTCTATTTAACTAGATTCTAGGCAAAAGAACGAAGTTGTAAACTGACATTGGTGCAGACACTTAATGAGGCTGCAAAAGATTGCTAAAATATTCCAACCCTTCAGAGATAAAAGGGCATCATGCACAAGAGCAGACTGTATTGTTTTCCTATGATCAAGGAAATCTGCACCCACAAAGCTGAATTTAGTGTTGGAGATAACATGGAGAGGCAAGAAATATACTGCTCAAATTGCTGGATGCTACAAATATAGCCATCTGCCAAATAAGAGATGAGGATATTCACAAAACATGGTAAAACCAATGAACATTTATTCTGGGAACCAAATGGCTGCCCTAATGATTCTGCCAAATCATGAGAAAATCATTTGACGGTGCTTCAACACCAATACAGGAGCAGATGTAACTGTAATTTCAGATTGTGTTTACACAAGCTTCCAGAGCCTGCCTTGTTTCCAACAAAATATTGTATCCATAACAGGTTCTGGCAGTATAATATACATTGCCTGCTGCTATAGCCAGCACCTGGAACACAAATATTAGCTTAAAGTTTATGTTGTTAATTAAACAATTTTCCAATCCAAAAGAGATGTGCTTGAATGGACATAATGTGCCATGTGGAAGAAGACCTTATAGAGTCTAACCATTCAGTTTAGAACAGCTATTTCATACTTTTCCCTACTTACACCCTCAAACATACCAAGTGACTTCTCCTCAAATAAAATCTGTGTCTGTTGATAAAATATGTCAGAATTAAAATATCTGTGGCTACTTTTAAGAGTTCATCATTGTCCTTCCTCATATACTGATTTTATAGATAATAGTTAAACACATGAGAAAATTTAGTTAGGAGGCGGAAGAGGAGAAATAGGAGGAACATAATTTGTTAATGCTGTTTATTTTTATTCTGAAAGCAAAAGAGAAGGTTAAAGTCAAAGGGGAAAAAAAGAAACTTCTGTTGATTTTTCTTTCTTTTCCTTTCTCTTTTCCTATAGTAAAATTCAGAGGTAAGATTGGCCTCCACCTTAATACTCTTTCAAAGGCCCTGAAAACATAGTTTGGCCAGTGGGCCTGGGAACTCCAAGGTGATATGGAACTCAGCAAGTGGTTTGCTTCAGAGGTGGGTTCCTCCTGGTTCGGACCGGTTCACCCGAAATGGTAGCGACCCACTGATGACATCACGATGATGTCACGGAACCGGTTCAGTCGGTGCTGGTCCGTGGGTGCCGCCATCTTTTTTTGTATTTTTTTTTGTATTTTTGTATTTTTATTTTCTTCTGAGCATGTGCAGAAGCTGAGTTTCCAGCACTGTGCATGCGGTCACCATCTTGTTTTTGGCTTTTTTTATTTTTTTAAATTTTTATTTTTTTTATTTTTTTAAAAAAAATAATGTTGTTTTCTTCTGAGCATGTACAGAAGCCAAATTTCCGGCACTGTGCATGTGGTTGCCATCTTGTTTTTGGCTTTAAAAAAATTATTTTTCAGCACTGCGCCTGCGTGCAAAGCGAGAGTGCGCCCATGAGGCATGCCCACGTGACGCGGGAGGAAGTGAATCGGCAGCGAGGTAAGTTAGAACCCACCCCTGCTTTGCTTGTCTGCTTTCACCAAGGGAATGAAGTTTTATTGGGTTTGGACTTGCGGTTTTACTTCTGTAAGCAGCCTGGAGTCACTGTGAATGGGTTGGGCGACCATATAAATTTTCTCAATAAATAAAATGAATGAACACAGGACCCTCAACTTTGCATATGTCTGCAGGTATATGGCATCTGCCCCTGGGCTTTGCCATTGGTTAACAACAACTTCAACTATGGTTCTACTGGAGGGTCATCCATGGTGCTATTGATATTGATCTGGGGATCCCCAACTATTGCCTCATCATTAATGGAAGATGGCTTCAAAATGTTCAGCCCATCTCTGCACACTCTGAGCCTTCTCTATAATAAAAGTGTACCGTCTAGACTCATAAGGGAGGAAACCCCAAGAGACTTGGGTCCATAGAGAGTGTTAAGGTCTTCATAGAACTACTTTTAATTTGTTTCTATCAGGATATCCCTATATTTTTTCTTTCTTGGCACTCAGTCAGGAATCTTCCAGTTTACACAGTTTATTCTGATCTATCCTATTAGTACTGGTAAAGACATTTTTCTTGGCAGCTGATGATAAATCATTCTGATGGACACAATGAAGGTGATGTTTTCCAAGAAGCAAAACTTGTATCTCCTCATCATTCTCGTTGAACTAATCTTGCTGCTTGCAAGTAGAAGGCCTTGTCATCTTCGATGCAGATGAATGGACAACATCCCTGAAGCATTTCTAGTAGACCTTAGCATTGCTAGCAAGATGTAGGTCAGCAAGTTTAGTCTCTAAATTTTCTACATTAACTTCTTCAAATGTTATCAACACAAGTATGAAGTAGTTTACAGTGGAACTGCTATACCTGTACATAATGACTGCCAGTGTCATATTAACCTCTATATATTAACCTCTAATTCCTGCTTAATCTATTTTGGGAGAGAGAATTTCAGATCCAAACAGCCTTTAAGAAAACTGTGAACCAAACAGATCATGACTAGAATAGTTACAATGAAATATTATCCTGGAAAAGCAAAATGTATAAGCAACATCCTGCAGCTGTGGAAACCTGAACAATTTGCTGAGGCAAACATATAACATATGATGAGAGCCAGAAGCATATAATGTACTATTCTTTTTGATAAGTCCAACAAACAGGGTATGCAACTATTCACTATATTTTCAGCATAGATAGTACAAAATCCTATCACATCATCAAACGAAGCCCTACTAAATTACTTGCATGGAAACAATGTTTTTGCAAGGCTTTTCAAATTAGTGGTTTAAGATGTTTGGGTGACAAGGAGGTCCTACAATGGTATTCAAAATAAATTTAAGGCTAATTTCCAGGTTCAAATATTTAGCAACTGAAAAAGAAATGAAATAACTCTGATAAAAATAGTGAATTTTCTAGAGCAGAGAACAGCAGTTATATATTTAAGCTGCCACTTACAGAAAAGAAAATTTATAAAATCTCTGATCTAGCAAATGTAGTTTCTATGAATTTTGAAAATTTTGACATAGTTGTCATAATAAAATTAAAGTACATGGGGGGGGGTTAGTCATGGTTAAATATATATAAAATAGAATTGGCTGAAAAACACAAAGAGCAAGGTGTCTTGTAGAATCTTTAGGCTAGATTGTTTTATTCAGGTTTTGTCTCCATGGAGTATATCCTAATAGATTATTTCTGCCCATATAAATACTTACAAAGGTATCTGTACCAAAAGATTGAATATGAATGTTTGAAACTTTCAATATAGTCTACAGCTATAAATGTAGTTCTGTAGTCCCAAGCTGTTTTGTTAAAAAATAAAAACAAACACACATAGATGCTTCTTTTTATTTTGTTTGATTTTGGTTTCTTGTTATATATTTTTTTCTAATGTGGTATTGATCCACTGTTGGTTTTAAAGTAAGCACCAACAACGTTCTTTAATTATTGATTTTTTTATGATATGCCACGGGTCTTCTGCATAAAAATACAAACCTACTTCATACATAGCCTTAAAATATTGGAACCTATTTTATCATTCTTTAATCACATTTTTAAACCTGTTGATCTCATTTTGTGCACAATGGAGGTGTGAAGTGATCATTTGGAGTGAACACAGATTTTTCTCCTCCTGGGATACAGAGTTGTAGTGCTACCTGGGAAGGAGACTGTGTCCTTTGACTTCTTAATACACCAGCTCAAGGTCCCTAATTTAGGTAATCATGAAAATGGGCCAAAATGCCAAAACTAGTATGAACAGTGATACTATGCTACAACTGGAGTATTTAAAAGTATCTGCAAGTTAAGCATTTCAGAGGTGGTCAAGAATTAAAGAATTAAATGTCCCTCTTTTGGAACATTAACCCTGCAAAGATTAGACTTGCTCCCACATTGACACTCATTCACAAGGCCCTGAAGACCTGGTTTTGCCAGTGGGCCTGGGGAATCCAGAATGGGATGGAGCCCTCAAGTGGCTTGTTTGATTGATTGTTATCATCATTAGGGGTGGGGGTGAGGGGTTATTGTTTTTATTGATGTATATTGGATTTTTATTTTTTGTAAGCTGCCCAGAGTCATTGAGAGTGAGTGGATGGCTATATAAATTATATAGATAAAATAAATATAAATAAATAAATAAATAAATAAATAAATAAATAAATAAATAAATAAATAAATAAATAAATAAATAAATAAATAAATAAATAATAGCAACCACTCGTTTCAAGAAAAGTCAGAAGTGCTTTTAAAGTAACTAACAAAATGGCAATTATCATTCTACAAAAGATACTGTAGAGTCAAGGACCTGCGTGCTCAATGGTTCCAGAATGGCTGCAATGAATTTTATTATTATTAATTCTGTATGCAAAGGTGCTTTGCACTTAGACAATCTTACCTTTGACAGTAACTATGAATGGACATTAAGTTATGATGTTTCACTTTGCAATTTTCCTTGAAGTATAGCAATTGACTGTACTTTATATGCAAAAGTACTTCCTAGGAGCTAGAGTTAATTATTTTTATCCCATGGCCCATATTGCTATTATTACAGGAGTTAGGCAAGATTTTGCAGATGCTGCAATTTCATAGCATGTTGGACACTGCATAAAAGTATATGCACAAACACACTTGATCTGATTGCTTGCAGGCTCAGTGTTGTTGATTCGTGCTCTATTTCCTTTTCTAAGTTTTTACTTTCAACAAATCAGAGGAAAAAAATTGAATTGCTGAATCCACACCAGTATAATACTAATCCCACATATTTTTCATTGCAATTTCTGTCTACTATTGCCCCTCATTTTCCAAGTAGAAATAAACATTTGTGCTCCGAAAGATATTAAAATAGTTTTACAGCAAATCAGTTATTCCTTCTTAGAGGATTTCTTAATGCTGATAAGTCAGATTTAGCCATGAAATGTCAGCATGCATTAAAAACAAGTTACACTATCTCCCTTGGTGAAAGAAGGCAAGAAATCTGTTTGACCTACATGATTATGAATTCTAAAATGTCTCTACTGTGTACTCTGCATATTTCCAAGGTTCATGACTAATGAGCTGAGCAATTTTGCAACAGATGCTGAGTTGGTTTTTAACACTCGGGGACAAATTTGGGTGCTACATCACAGAAAGTTGAATGCAATATATTTCATTTCTGAAGTGAATGTTGGTACTTTCACGAAAGGATTTTCTAAGTCTAGCCTTGAGATTTCTGACCACTAACAATATTACCAACTTGAGCTTTCTGTCAGAAGGCAAGGTGGAGTGTGAAGAAAATGACATATAGGGGGACCTGAACATTATTAATTCAAGGAAGTGCTTTTGCATACTCAATGTTATTTTCACTGGTTATTCAAGCAGTTCCCACAAGATAACTAGTGCTGGAAAAAGTGAGATTGGCTATATTTTTTGCCATCTTACTTGCAGAAAAGTGAAGTCTTTTCAGCCTACAGAGAAACATTTCTCTCTGGCAATAAAAACTGCCATTCTAAAGGCCACGCTATGCAGCCTTCCTACTTCTACTCCTGGTAGCATTCTATCTTGGCTCTCTAGTGCAGGGGTAGGCAAAGTTGGCTCTTCTATGACTCATGGACTTCAACTCCCAGACTTTCTGAGCCAATCATGCTAGCTCAGGAATTCTGGGAGTTGAAGTCCACGAGTCATAGAAGAGCCAACTTTGCCTATCCCTACTCTAGTGAATTGAATCACACCCATGTTGGAAGTACTGAGGCACTTTCAGGTTGAAAGGATTAGCTGGTGACATCATTGTTGCGGGGGGGGGACGGGACGGGATGCCCAGTTGGGGGCTCTTTTTATGTCCCTGGCAGGAGCTGGAGAGAAGAACCAGAGCTTCCCCTTCCCCCCATGGCAGCACTTGGGTCTCAAACACAACCTTGCTGCTTGTCAAGACAGCATCCTAAACACACAAGCCACCGTGCTCCCTGCTGAGTGAATGAAGGAAACAGATAATATTCAGTTAGTTAAAAAGGACATAGTAAAGACAGGGATCAAATACAGGAAGCAAGGCTGTAGAACACAGCAACATCAGCCACAACACTTGCTTAGCAGTTTCACCATTAGAGCAAATTGGATTTGTATCTCAACTCTGCCACTGCCAGGAAAGGTAAAACTGGATGAAAGAATCAGTTAGGTAAGGAGTGCTCTCCTCTTCCCCAAGATAGAGGAAACATCACATCTTAGAATCAACCAAACTGGATTATACAATTTCTTAGGCCAGAAGCAAACCTTAGAACAGTGATGGCAAACCATTTTTGGCTTGGGTGCCAAAAGGGTGCATGTGTGCACGATAGTGTGCTCGTGCATGCCCACACCAATAATGCAATGCTCTCTCCCCTGCGCATGTGCACAACCCCCCGCGCTGTCCCTGTGCATGTGCACAGGCCTCACTGGACCCTCTGGACTTCCAGTAGGCCTGTTGGGCTGTTTTTTGCTCTCCCCAGGGTTCAGGAAAGCCTCCTGAAGCCTGGGGACAGCAAAAAACGGCCCAACTGGCCAACCGGAAGTTTGGAAACGATCTTCTGGTTGGGTCATTGGGCCATTTTTCGCTGTCCCCAGAGTTCAGGAAAGCCTCCTGAAGCCTGGGGATCAGGGGCGGGTTCCTAATTTTTTTACTACCACTCTGTGGGCGTGGCTTATTTTGTGGGTGTGGCTTGCCAGCCATGTGACCGGGTGGGCGTCTGCTGAAGGGAGGGGAACTGAGATAAGTCCTGCCCCCCATTCCCCCTCCACTCAGCAGCTCGAGAAGCCTCGAACGTGCAAAAATGCCTAGGGTCATCACCGTGCGTTCGTGGCTTCTCGGACTGCTGAAGGGAGGGGAATGGAGATAGCTCCTGCCGCCCATTCTTTCAGCATCTCACACGCTCCTTCAGCCATCCTCCCCTGCTTGGACTCACTGTGGGGTAGGAAGGCAGCGCATACGCAGTGCCAGAAGCTCGGTTTCTGGGCATGCACAGAAGAAAAAAAAATTAAAAATTAATTTTTTTTAAAAAATGGCGACGCTCAGGCACCGGCAAACGACCGCACCGGTACTGTGATGTCACCAGCAGGCCGCTACCAGTGCTATAGAGTGGACCGCACCTGTAGGAACCCACCCACTGCTGGGGATGGTGAAAAATGGCCCAACAGGCCAACCAAAAGTTCATTTCCGAACTTCTGGTTGGGCCGTTTTGCCATTTTTTGCCATCCCCAGGCTTCAGGAGGCTTTTCTGAAGCCTGGGGAGAGTGAAAACAGCCAAAAAGAAGGCCAAAAATAAGCTGGCCCGTGCATGCACGCTGACATAGGGCAACGCCTCACATGCCCTCAGATATGGCTCCACGTGCCACCAGTGGCACGCATGCCATAGGTTCACCATCACTGCCTTAGAACAATACAGAAATAATAGGGAATTGTTATATGCCTTGGCCGGGTAAGGGTGTATGTATTAATATAGATATTAGATTTTAATTAGATATAGAGAATTAATGTGTCATGAAATTAACAGAAATATTTGTTGGGGAAAGTAATCAGGCAACTGTTCTCCTTTTTGGATGGTTTTGGACTTTGTGTCATTGAATGTCAGGCTCAAAATTGGTCACTTTCATTTATTATTTAATTGTAGATGCAGTACCATTATGATTACTATTCTTATTTTTATCTGTTAACCTTACAATCAGGCAAGAATTACACTTTTGAAAACACTGAATTTCAGAGTTGCAACCTTGGGATGCTGAGATAGTAACTAGAAAGCTCAGGAGTGTGTGACCATCATAAGCTGCTTATCCTAGCTGTAGGGATTCTTTGCAGCCTCCTTCAATCAATCAATATAATCAATAAATCAATCAATAAATAAATCAAAATAGAGCTGGAAGGGACCTTGGAGGTCCTCCAGTCCAGCCCCTGCTCAAGCAGGCGACTCCAGTTATTAGGGTCTTTCTCCTGTCAATTCGTTGTCTTCTTCTTTTTAAAAAAAGTTTTATTATATATAAAAAATTCCATTTCTAAATAAACAGTGTGTTGTCTGTGTACAAATAATTTTGAGAAATAATAATCATAATATTTACAATACATCACATTGGTATAATAATAATAATGATGATGATGATGATGATGATGATGATGATGATGATGATGATGATGATGATAATTGTTCAGTTGACTGAGTTTCATGTTTAATGAATAAATGAGATAACAATAACAATAACAATAACAACAACAATAACAACAACAACAACAACAATAACAATGTTTGTTTTTCTGTTTTAATAACCCTTCCATATAAAATTAATTCTTCTCTTATATTTCCATATTTCTAACTTCTGTTTTTATTGGCTAGCCATTGATAAAATGAGTCCCATGTTCAAAAGTATTCAGTTTCTTTTGTATGGATGAGATTCTCTCCTACTAAGAGTAGTTCTTTGGTCAAGGTTCAAGAGGTGCATATTATCAAGAAAAATAACCAGCATGAAAACAGCAAGATGGCTGGCGCAGCATAATGATGAAAGCCTACCCTGTTTTGTATGTGTATTGTGCACATACAAAAGGACTGGAGACTCAGTCACAAGGCCAGCCCTGTCATCTTGCAGATTTTGACACCCACCTTCGCCCCATGTGACTTTGGAGGAACCAAAATCCTGATTCACATATCTCATTTGATTTTTTTTAAAAATCTGTCGGATTAAAGATTCTTAGTGCATTTAATTCAATAATCAAGTGTGATCAATTCAGAAATAGAGGCAAGCAAGGGGGGAAAATGCAAGTGAAACAAGTCACATAGTATTTTCCAGAAGAAATTAGGAATTTTACTAATTCAAACAGGCTATGTTATTTTAGACTAGTTTGAAAAATGAAATTAAATCATACTTGGCCTAACACTAATTACAGATAAAATACAGTGATTTATTTTACTGTAAAGCTGTCTGAAACTCAGTAAATGCAGCTGAAATCAATAGATTTAATACAATGCTTATTGCCCAACCTTTGACAATAAGCATAAATTTGTCTACTTGTTGAAGCTTGACAGCATGTGGTTTAAATACAAAATCAATGATACATTTGTAAAGTTAAGCTTCCCTGAAGCTGTGCTTTGACATGGTCCTTGATGAAATGATATCTCTGAAAAATACACCAACAATGAATGGTTTCATACTGAGAGTTTATACTACTGTGAACAGCCATTGCCAAGGCAGATCCTGACTAATAAATGCACTATACATATTCTATTCTTAAAATCAAATAAATTGAAACATAAAAGGAGTGAACAAAAGAAATCTCCACCATGGTACATAGATTACATTTATAAAAAGTAGCATGATGGGTAAAACCAAGAACTATGTTTTGCAGCTGAACAACACATACAGAGAAATGAAATGGAACAGAAGTTTTGAAAAAGTACTGCATTAGACTTCAATTAAAATACGCTGTATTTAGAATTTATATTATCCTGCTATCTTCTCTGTTTCTGTTCCCCTTAATTAATTCTTCATGTTTGCTTTATATAGATTAAAACATATGTGTATTGAATACTCCTCTGTATATCAGAAGTCAAATCTTTCTCCCTGTTTATGCTTTTGTAAAAAATCTTCCATATTTTTTTATATAAGTAAAATAAAAGAAAAAAGCAAGCAACAACCCTCAGTTTGTTATATACTTCTTTTTAAGTCTCTCTCTCTCTCTCTCTCTCTCTCTCTCTCTCTCTCTCTCTCTCTCTCTCTCTCTCTCTCTCTGTGTGTGTGTGTGTGTGTGTGTGTGTGTGTGTGTGTGTATGTTTGTCTGTCTGTTTGCTTGTTTGTTTATATGTGAGAGATGTACAATACAACTTTTTACATATCATTGGGTTTGTTTCCACAGAATTCTGGGTAATTATAAAGTCTTTCTCTCTCTCTCTCTCTCTCTCTCTCTCTCTCTCTCTCTCTCCCATCCATCCATCCATCCATCTATCTTAATCTAATCTAATCTAATCTAATCTAATCTAATCTAATCTAATCTAACCTAACCTAACCTAACCTAACCTAACCTAACCTAACCTAACCTAACCTAACCTAACCTAACCTAACCTAACCTAATCTAAACATATTCAAGAGGGGAAGATAGATTAGAAGCACAATTACATTAAGCTGCACATACTCAGCCTGCAAGTCACACACTGTCCCAACCCCTACATTAGGTGCAGCCTGCTGGAACATCATGTGTGACCCACCCTGCTGTCTCCCATGATTCTATTCCCAAGAAACTCCCCGCTTCTCTTTGTGCCAATTCCCCATATGCCTATAGTCCAAGTCCTGTTTCTCCAACTAAACAAATTCACTTCTCATGCAAATTCAAAGATGTGTAATGTTGATTATGTTAGAATGTGAGAGCTTAACACTCGGGGAATGAATTTGTAGGAGTAACAAAAACAAAAATCATGAAGTTGTTATCAAAGTAATGGTTTTAACATTGTCTGGAAATCTGTTTCTTCCTTACTGATTCTAAGTGACTCTGTCAATTTGCTCTTAGGCGTGAATAAATTTATCCTGTCTTGTTCCATTATTGAGCTTGAAGTTTACTTTGTATTGTATTCTATTACTCCCATTTCAATTTTAAAAACGTGGAATTGTAAATTTGCTTTTTAAAATTGAAGCATGTATTAAATCACTTGAGTGCTTGTCTCATGTTATTTATATGTGCCTACACACTAAAAAAGAACACACAGAAAAATTATTTTGAGTGATGGCAAAACTGTTTGATGTTGCTTTTTACACCATTGCATGTATGCGGATATATTTAATAAAAAGACTATCTTGATGCATACAATCCTTGTATAGTTCTGTGAAAAATGGTGAAGGAACATAATTGCTATATTGATACTTCTTCAGAAATTGGACATAATACTTTAAAATCCAATTAGTATTCAGGCATATCTATGGGTCGCTAAAAAGCTCTCTCCTTGGAGAATTCTATAATGTTGGGAAAGGTGTAAAGAAAGAGATGAGAGGATGACCACAGCAAGGTAGAAGAACTCAATTACAGTGGTGATCAGTACATCACTGGACAGCAGTTCTCAATCTGGGGGGGGGTCACGACTCCTTTGGGGGTTGAATGACCCTTTCATAGGGGTCAGGAGACTTCGCCCGGATGCCACCATTTGGGTTCTTTTACCCTCTGCGCATGCACAGAACACTTTGTGCATGCACAGAGGGTAAAAGAACCCAAATGTCGGTGATGGGGTGTGGGTCGTGGCAGCTGGCGTGGCAGTGGGGTGGGTCATGGCGGGGGCACGGGAGCAGGGGGTGGGGCGCGGCATTAGGAAGGTTGAGAACCACTGTCATTGGAGAATCTAAAGAACCAGGTTGGGGACAGATCATCAAAGAGAAAATAGATCTATGTGGTTGCTAAGAGTCGATCCCAATTTGATGGCATATAATCCATCGATTCTTCTAGGCCTTGCATTTTTCTGTAATTTTCCATTCCCTCTTTTTCACTTAGTTTTGGCATATGTAATAAGCACTTCCTATTGCACCCTACCACTGTTTCACTGGAATTCTATTAAGCACTTACTTTCTAGGTTCAGTATATACACAATTTCCAATTAATGTGGGGGAGGAAATGTTTAAGTGTTAAAATGTTTTTGTTTTTTTGACATTAATGTTTTCAGAGAAACTATACCGTGTTATACTATACTATATATACCGTGTTTCCCCGAAAATAAGACCTGTCCCGAAACTAAGCCCCACAGGGCTTTTCGGGACATGCTTTGAAGTAAGGCCCACCCCGATAATAAGCCCCCCCAACTACTTCCGGGGGAAAGGGGGGGGCATGCCGGGAGCCGCTCTTTTTGCAGTGGCACACTCTCTCTCTCTCCCGGCCAAAAGAGTGGCATTGGAATCCCCTGCAAACAGCCACCGGTTCCTCGCCTGAGCCCGGCTAGAAGCCAAACTTCCAACCGGGGTCAGCAGCAGAAGCAGCCGTGCACACGCTTGTCTTTTCTAAACACGCCCCCTCTCTCTTGGCAGAGGGGCTGTCTCCTGTCTCCGAGGCCGGTCGGGTACAGTGAGCCCACAAGTGCAGGGCTTGAGCCGCCTCCCTCGCTCACCTGCCTTCTGCCGCCGCCTCCCTCGCTCACCCACCTGCCCGCCCGTTCGGATCTGCCTTCCGCCGCTGCCTCGCTTGCTCACCCGCCTCCCTCGCTCACCCGCCGCCTCCCTCGCTCACCCACCTGCCCGCCCGTTTGGATCTGCCTTCCGCCGCCTCCCTCGCTTGCTCACCCGCCTCCCTCGCTCACCCGCCGCCTCCCTCGCTCACCCACCTGCCCGCCCGTTCGGATCTGCCTTCTGCCGCTGCCTCGCTTGCTCACCCGCCTCCCTCGCTCACCCGCCGCCTCCCTCGCTCACCCACCTGCCCGCCCGTTCGGATCTGCCTTCCGCCGCCTCCCTCTCTTGCTCAGCCGCCTCGCTTGCTCACCCGCCTCCCTCGCTCACCCGCCGCCTCCCTCGCTCACCCACCTGCCCGCCCGTTCGGATCTGCCTTCCGCCGCCTCCCTCTCTTGCTCAGCCACCTCCCTCGCTCACCCGCTGCCTCCTTCGCTCACCCACCTGCCTGCCCGTTCGGATCTGCCTTCCGCCGCCTCCCTCGCTTGCTCACCCGCCTCCCTCGCTCACCCACCTGCCCGCCCGTTCGGATCTGCCTTCCGCCGCTGCCTCGCTTGCTCACCGGCACAGGCTGCCCCACCCCCACCCGAAACCCCCAAACTCCGCCCCACCACGAGACACGCCATTTACTGGAGTTTGACAGCTCCGCGGTGTCTCGGCTATTCTGTTTAGGAAAAAAACCTTGTATACTACAGAAACTCTTCTCGCGAGGTGAGCAATTAACAACTTCTCGCAGCAAGAAGAGTTTCTGCACTATGCAAGTTTTTTTTCCTAAACAGAATAGCAGAGATCACGGGGCTGCCAAACTCCGGGCGTGTGCCAAAAGGCTCGGCTAATCCAAGCGAGGGAGGCGGCGGCAGAAGGCAGGTGAGCGAAGGAGGCGGCGGGTGAGCAAGGGAGGCGGCTGAGCAAGAGAGGGAGGCGGCGGAAGGCAGATCCGAACGGGCGGGCAGGTGGGTGAGCGAAGGAGGCGGCGGGTGAGCAAGGGAGGCGGGTGAGCAAGAGAGGGAGGTGGCGGAAGGCAGATCCGAACGGGCGGGCAGGTGGGTGAGCGAAGGAGGCGGCAGGTGAGCGAGGGAGGCGGCGGGTGAGCGAGGGAGGCGGCTGAGCAAGAGAGGGAGGCGGCGGAAGGCAGATCCGAACGGGCGGGCAGGTGGGTGAGCGAAGGAGGCGGCGGGTGAGCGAGGGAGGCGGGTGAGCAAGAGAGGGAGGCGGCGGAAGGCAGATCCGAACGGGCGGGCAGGTGGGTGAGCGAAGGAGGCGGCGGGTGAGCGAGGGAGGCGGCTGAGCAAGAGAGGGAGGCGGCGGAAGGCAGATCCGAATGGGCGGGCAGGTGGGTGACCGAAGGAGGCGGCGGGTGAGCGAGGGAGGCGGCTGAGCAAGAGAGGGAGGCGGCGGAAGGCAGATCCGAATGGGCGGGCAGGTGAGTGAGCAAAGGAGGCGGCGGGTGAGCGAGGGAGGCGGCTGAGCAAGAGAGGGAGGCGGCGGAAGGCAGATCCGAACGGGCGGGCAGGTGGGTGAGCGAAGGAGGTGGCGGGTGAGCAAGGGAGGCGGGTGAGCAAGCGAGGGAGGCGGCGGAAGGCAGATCCGAACGGGCGGGCAGGTGGGTGAGCGAGGGAGGCGGCGGCAGATCCCAGCCAAGCGGGCCATCTGATCCCCACCGGCGGGGGTCGCTTCTCTGCAGACCCTCCGGGAGGCTCTTGCGGGGCCGTGCGGTGCCTCTTTATGCAGGCCAGAGGATTTGGGGAGCTCGTCCCTGCTGGGATCTTGGGGATCCGGCCTCTTGGTGATGCAAGGGAGGACCAAGGTGCAGAACCCCGCGTCTCTGCCCGGCTAAGCCGGACTCAGCATTGCCTGCCCTGGCTTTGCCTTCCACCCGCCGCCCGCTTTCCCTAAGGTAAGCCTGCTGCCCCTTCTGCTCTGCCTTCCGCCGCTACATCGGTTGCTCGCTCACCGCCCCGCCCCGCCCCATCCTTCGCCCCAAAGCTCCAAACTCCGCCCAACCGCAAAACTCACCACTTACTGGAGTTTGACAGCTCTGGGGTTTCCCTCGGCTAGGGAAAAAAATCTTGCATAGTGCAGAAACTCTTCTCGCTTAGAGAACTTGCTAATTCTCGCGAGAAGAGTTTCTGCACTATGCAAGATTTTTTTCCCCCTAAACAGATTAGCCGAGAGACCACGGAGCTGCCGAACTTCAGTAAGTGGTGCGTCGCGGCCTGCCTGCACCCCAAAAATAATAAGCCATCCCCGAAAATAAGGTGTATATATATATATATATATATATATACACATATACACACACACACAACAAACAAACAAACATACATACATACATACATATATAAATACACACATACATACCTACATACCTACCTACCTACCTACCTACCTACCTACCTACATACATACATACATACATACATACATACATACATACAACATATAATGGAGGAGTAGGAAGAGGAGGAGGGGGAGGACAGTTTTTTTCAAAATATCAGTCAAACAGCCGCAACCAGCATATAGGTCACTCCAGCAATCAAAACAAAAGGTAACTGAAAACCCTACATTAACCTTCAAGCCTTTCCCTGTTCACCTACCTTGTTTGTTTCTTTATTCCTTTCTTTCAAATATTCAGTAATTCTGAAATGAAATTTAGAAAGAATCCCCAAAGGATGCTGGAGAAAATGAGTGATAGACCTCTACAAATATTATAAATTCTTGGCTGAAAGAAAGAGCCCTGCATTGTTGGTAGAGAAAAGAGAATGTTAGCAGTTGGAAGGGAGACACTTCGATATATGATACAATATGGATTTTGAAAAATATCTTTTAATTCACTCATCCAAGTTAAAACACACATATGCCAATAGATGATTTATCTCCACGGTTGAAGAAAATTGACTGTATCCTGTTGATTCCTCTGAATATATTTGTTTCTGGAGACAAAAGAGGATGTCATTTTGTCACTTTGACAGAGAAAGGCTCAAGGTTGGGCTGACCATGATGGTGTTATACTTGTTTAGTGTCAATCTGATTCTGAGCCAAAATCAAATACAACTTCAAGACACTCATTTGGACAATATAATTGTCAATATGTTTTAGTACCTAGATAAATGATGTACCATGTTCTATTTTATGTATTGTTCTATCAATTAAGAATTAGGAGATTCTGTCTTAATTGCCCAGGGAATTCTCTATGTATTAATTCAAAAGAGGATAGCCTCTTATTTATACACTCTTATTATTAAATTTTGTTCCTGTTGTGAAAAACCTGGATCTACATCTTGCAGGCTTTCATGACCAATTGAAAGCTTATTTATTGAACAAGAAATTTTGTTGAGTTGGTGCTGTTGTTCCTTTTATTTGCTGTTAGAATTGCTCTTGCTCTTGCTATTATTTCTAACCATGAAAAGTGTCACATCGTCATCAACATCGTCATCATTATTTTGAAATAACAGCAAAGTATATGGTATCCTAACGTGATCTTCTGCTTGACTGTGCACTTGCTAAAAATGCATCAAAGCTCATGCTAGGTCTTTTTTCCATTGTTCCAGTTTGGGAAATGTGACAATTAAGTAGAAGAACATAACCATTTGTCTGAAATGGACAAAAAATAACCATTTGTCTGAAATGGTGTAGGGTTTCCTGCCTAAACAGGGGGTTGGACTAGAAGACCTCCAAGGTCCCTTCCAACTCTGTTGTTGTTGTTGTTGTTGTTGTTGTTGTTATTGTTGTTGTTGTTGTTATTATTATTATTGTTATTATTATTATTATTATTATTATTATTATTATTATTATTATTATTATTATTATTATTATTATTATTATTATTATTATTATTATTATTATTATTATTATTATTATTATTATTATTATTATTATTATTATTATTATTATTACATATGCCATGGATCTAGGCAATGGCAGGTTCTGTACCTGATATCTAAATATATGATGAAAGATTGGATAGTAGATAATAAAGCATCTGCTTCAAACTTCAGAGGGCCACTACCATTTATAATATAGACAATATTGGTCTTCATGGAACAATAGCTCAGCTCAGTATAAAGTGGCAGCTGCTGTTCCCATACCACTGTTAACTACTTTTGTCTCTCTTCCTCTACCAAATACTGGATCTTTCCTAAGCATGCCAAACACAATCACTTGCTTCTTTATCTATGATTTGTTCAGCTCTTAAATCTGGTTGGTTTAATTATACTTTGTATTTTAGGTAGTTCAGCATTTTGACTTTTTTTCCTTTTCTGATTTAAGCTTTTGCTTTTTGCTCCTAATAAATGACCACATAGCTTAAATGACATACCTAATTTACAGGTGGGAATAAGGGCTGCCAAATCTGCACTATAAAACACCGAATGACCATTGATGTCAGTAAAGATATATATATATATATATATATATATATATATATATATATATATATATATATATATATATATATATATATATATATATATATATATATATATATATATATATATATATATATATATATATATATATTTGTTCTAAATATGCGAGTTCCAGGCATATTTACAGATAAAGAAGTGATAGCCATCTCTCTAAATAAATTTTTTTTTATTTAAAACTACTATTAAAATTGCTAAGCTTTCGTCAACCCCTGTTGACTTCGTCAGAGTGTAAAATACCCATGGAAGAGATGCTTGCTTTTATAGAATTTCTTCTATTCTTGATTCTAGAATTCTATTCTAGAATTATATCAATTTAGGTAATGCCTATCAATGCCTGATAGCCCTGTTTTACCCCCTAGGGAGAGAAAGAGGCAATACACCATGGGGAAATCTTCATCTGTCAGCATGACTAAGGCAGAAACAATTAAGTCAATTACAGGAGAGAAAAAAGGGTGTGGACCGGTTACACGTGCAAAGTCTAAATTGATAGGCATTACCTAAATTGATATGCATTCTATAAAAGCAAGCATCTCTTCCATGGGTATTTTACACTCTGACGAAGTCAACAGGGGTTGACGAAAGCTTAGCAATTTTAATAGTAGGTTTAAATAAAAATTTTAAACGTTCCAGAGATCGTGATGGCTATCGCTTCTTTATCTATCTATCTATCTATCTATCTATCTATCTATCTATCTATCTATCTATCTATCTATCTATCTATCTATCTATCTATCTAACAAAGAACAAAGATCAAAGATATCTTGATTGGTGAGATGTTTGTGCATAAACATGCGTTTATGTTAGTCTCCATGGAGCTGGAAAGCACAAGGTTATTGTTCTTATGAAAAATCAAGAGATATGTAGCTGGTATATTTTCCCCCAGATGTACATTTGTACATGTGGCTTGATGCAGCCATGCCAACACCTGCTTCTGGAATGCAATTTTTTTCCTGTTCTTCATATTTACTATTTGCATAATTTTGTTTAAATGAATGGCAACATCATTTTGACAACATCATGTAATTCCACTCACACATGAATAATGAAGCCCAAAGAAACTTGAATGGCAAAGGCAAAAAGAGAAGGAAGAATCATCAATCTATGTAACAAATGATGCAACGAAAGTCATTGACATACAATAGGAAGAGAGAGAAATAGAGGAAAGAGAACATTTTGATAAAAGAAGAATCACAAAAAAATATACTTTCTACAAAAATGCTTATGAAGTATATTTATTTGAAAATCTTCACATGAAAAATCTTTAAAATATATATATTTGTGCAAAAGCACCAGAAGGCAAGACAAGAAGCAATGGATGGAAACTAACCAAAGAGAGAAGCAACCTAGAACTAAGGAGAAATTTCCTGAGAATAAGAACAATCAACCAGTGGAACAGCTTGCTTTCAAAAGTTGTGGGTACCCAGTCCCTGGAAACTTTTAAGAAGAGGCTGGACAACCATTTCTTTGAAATGGTATTGGGTCTCCCGCTTCAGCAGGGAGTTGGACTAGAAAATCTCCAAAGTCCCTTCCAACTCTGATGTTCTATGTTCTATTTGTGAGCAGCTGAATTGTAGAACTTGCAGTTAGTAAGATAAGAACTTTGGCAAAAATAAATTGCAAAATAAACACCTTTTGAAAGAGTTTGAAGACTTGGCTTTGCCGACCCTTCTGGGGCTCACACAAAAGCATTTACCGTATTTTTCGGAGTATAAGACGCATCTTTTTCCTCCCTAAAAGTGGCTGAAAATTTGGGTGCGTCTTATACTCGAATGTAGCTTTTCCGAAGCTTTTTTTCCCAGCCCTAACTAGGTGCTAACGATCTTCCCAGCTCTTACCTTGCAGGCTCTTTCATTGTTACTCTCTCAGAAGAAGGTTTTTCCAGCCCTAAGTCTTTGCAGGTTTTTTTTTCATTGCTCTACTTGCTCCAAAGAAGTTTTTTTCCAGCCCTAACCAGGTGCTAACGATCTTCCCAGCTCTTACTGGCTTGCAGGCTTTTTCATTGTTACTCTCTCAGAAGAATGTTTCTCCAGCCCTAAGTCTTTGCAGGGTTTTTTTTTCATTGCTCTACTTGCTCCAAAGAAGTTTTTTTCTAGCCCTAACCAGGTGCTAACGATCTTCCCAGCTCTTACTGGCTTGCAGGCTCTTTCATTGTCACTCTCTCAGAAGAAGGTTTTTTTAAGTCCTAACCAGGGGATAAAATAATGTGCTGAAGCTGACCAGACTAAGGATGCTAGCCAGATGAATACCTGGTAGGCAGATTCCCCCCCCCCTATTTTCCTCCCCCAAAACTAAGGTGTGTCTTATACTCCGGTGCGTCTTATACTCCGAAAAATACGGTAATCTTGGGGTTGGTTAGCATTTTTAACCTTTTTTAACTTTAAATTTATTCCATTCTTGTTTTACCTGCCTTCTTTTATTGAGATATAGTATTTTTATGTTTTGTATATAGTTTTATGTTTTTAATTGTACGCTGCCCAGCATCACTCGGAGAGTGAGAGGGGCAGTCCCTAAATTTTATAAATATAATAAAATGGTCCAAATCATCTACTCTTAAATCTTACTTAGCAATTTAGTGACTGCTTCAATAATAGCCATAAAACAATGACAGATAATGATAATTGTAGGGTCTCTGCCTTCTTTTCCAGATCACAGTCTTGGGGAACAATAAGAAAAATATAGTTGAAAAATAAATAGCAAAGCATTTTTTAATCTATAAAATTTGATAACCTGTGAATTTTTATTGTCTCATTTCCTTAAAATTATATGAAGAGTTTGGCAAAAGATAATGGCTCAATAATAACACTCTATAATGGTGTCAAACCAGACTCACAATGAATACATGGAATATCACATAATTCTCATGCAGCAATGCTTAGATAATTCAAATAAGTTTTTTTTCCTGACATGCTTTTCCAAATTCTCTACCTGGTCCTCAGCTGTTCTGTTAGTCTGTCATCCATTCATTAGCTTGATCTGACATTAACTTTTTTGAGATCAGTCATAGTTGGCTAGAGAAAGTCCCAAAGATATATATTTCACTCAAAACTACTGCTGAATATTCTTCATTGCTGTTTATAATATGATGTTGGACTAGATGATTAAAGTAGTAAGATACATTTTGATGTGTTTTCAAACATGAACAACTTTGAACTGGTGGTCACATGTAAGAAGCATATTGTAACTAACACGATTCAAGACAACAGAAGGCACAAGTAGATACAGGTTACAGTTATCCTCTTATTGACAACAAAGTGTTTTTTAGAAAAAAAATATTGTGATAGTTTATTCAACACACCATTAGCTAAAGAGTTTATTCTACTATTTTCTAAGCATTTGCATGTCTAAGGTTGTCAGAAAGCTGTAAAAGACAAACAAAGACATGAAAGTCAATGAAAGTCTGCCTCTAAAACTAGTTCATCCCAGACTCAAATGGCTTTTGTAACATTACCATCCTTTAACAAAAGATTTCTCTATTGGACCTTTTTGATATTCCCAAAAGGCTTTCCATTTTACAAGGAGCCTTTCAAAGAGACTCAAACAAGCCTTTATTTTAAACTCCATTTTGCTGTGCAAACATACAATATGTATAGTTTGTTGCCTCCAAGAGAATTAAAAATCTAACTCCAAGTCAGAAAAATGAGTAAAAGTTTTGAGATTGTATCTGTATGATTTTACTGGCCCAGTGACTATATGTCTGCTCTGAATGAAATTTTGTTAGATGTGTTGGTATATTATTTCACACAGATTTATTCTTTCCTATCTGCTGGTCAGCATCTTACCTCCTTGCGCCCCTCCCCACATTAATATATCTGCCTGGCTTTTAACTGCAGACTATGAAAATAAAACTTATTGACTACTGCACAGTCATGTTCTTTATCTCTTAATATTATTCCCCTTCTAGAGGTAGGAAAACTTTTCAACTTCAAAAGATTTCAGGCCACAAACACCTTATTTTCAGCTCAACACAATCACACTGGGTCTAAGCTTTGCTGGAAGGGCCTCAATGCTATTCTTAACATTCAAGAAATAAAGTTTGAAATAGATGTTCAAGGTACAAGAATTAAGGAAGCAACCAGCATGACCTGAAAATACTTGCATGATGGCTAGAACAGTGTTGGGAAATTCCAGTAAGGAAGGACAGCTTCCTGAATAAATCACTGATTTTTTTTTAAAAAAAAATTCTAAACATGTTGATTACTTTTCTTTCTGTGAGTTCTGGTCCTTCTTTAGGCATAAAAGTTGATTGGGTGAATCAGTCACGCTCTCAGTTCAGCCCATCTTACAGGTTGTTGTTAGTGGGAAAATAAAAGGTAGGAATATTAGATATGTTTGCCACCTTGATCTATTTATCTATCTGATTAATAATAATAATCACTAGGCAACTACAGGCCAATACCAACCACTTTCAAATTGCTGAGATGATAGCTGATAGCAGTTCAATAGCATCTAGTTGAAAACAAGTTCTTTCTACCCGAGTTGAAATGAAACTATGCAAACAATAGAGGAATAAGAGACCAACTCCTAATTGACAAGGAGATTCTGGAAAACTTCAAGAGAAGGAAGACCACCTTGAATGTAGCATGGATTAATTACAAATAGGCACTTGATTACTTGTCACATTATTGAATAATCAAGTGCCTAGAAATAACAGGAATTAGTAGAAAAATCAGTAGCTTTATTGCAAAGATCAATGGTGCAATGAAAGAACAGTTGCTGGCCAATGGTGATAAATTGGGAGATATTAGTTTGAAGAGAGGAATCTTTCAAGGAGACTCACTGTCACAAATACTCTTTCTCACTGTACTGGTTCCTCTGTCAACAATATTGAACAAGCCAGGCCACTGTTATCAAGCATCAAAAACATCTGCCAGGTTATCCCAACTCCTTTTCATAGACCGTCTCAAGATGATGGAAAAACATCATCTGAAATAGAATACAGTAGCTACTTAAAACTGGCTGTATATACAGCCAAAGTATTGGACTGGACAAATGTGTCACTTCACCACCAACAGAGTAAAAATTGTGAAGATTGAAGGAATCCAGATGCCCTACATCTAGTTAGCTGCTTCAATAAAATTGTATAGACTATAAACAATGGCATGACAGAGTAGCAACAATGGTGCATTAGAATATTTGCAAGAAATATCATTTATGCTGGGGCCATAAATTAGACAATGTAATAGAAAACGAAGAAGTTAAACTGCTTTGGGACTTTAGAATTCAAGCAGACAGGCATCTGCCACATAACACCTCAGATTTTACAACTGTTGATAAAGACAAAAAAAAAGTCTGAATGGTGAATGTGACAGTACCTGGACGCAGCAGAATAGAAGAAAAAGAACTTGAGCAGATAAATACAAAATCCTGCGAATTGAAATAAGAATGACAGTGGCAAAAGAAAGCAAAGGTAGTACCAATAATAATAGGCACCTTGGTGCAATCCCAGAACAACTGGAGCACCAACTTTGACATCATTAGCATTGACAAAATCATCCCCATTCAGTTGCAAAAACAGCTTTACTTGGAATAGCTTACATTAAAGAGAACCAAAGACCCAATAGTAATATAGTCTTTATTTGTATCTATTTTCCACATCTTGCAGACAAACATGCGGTTGTTGTTTTTATTATTACTATTACTATTACTATTATTATTATTCATTTATTTTAGTTTTATACAGTATTGTATGTCTAAATCTTGTGTCAAATCTGCTTTTATTCCTTCCTCAGCAAACAATGTACATATTTTCTAGCATAATTTCCATCAAAAACCATTGAAGGTCATACTGCTTGTATATGCTCTTACTTTTCAAAAGAAAGCATTTACAGATATGCTATGCTTTCTAACTTAGGTTACTAATCAATTATTTCCATTTAAGTTTGTTAAGAGCCTTTTAAGACAATTCAAAGACAATTTGAAACCTTGACTTTTCCTCAAAAGATTACATGCAGACTGTTATTCGCAAAGATCCTTCTTGAGTTATTGGTTAGTGTCCCTAGAATTATGCAAGGAATCTCAAAACAATTCCTCTGAATTACAGCGAGTAAACAAATAAAAAATTAGAAAAATTCAGAAAAATTCAAAGCCAGTATTGTATTTCCTGGTCAGGCTATATCTTAACATCTGAAAGTAAGCTTCAGTATGCATTTCCACATTTCACTAAAAGTAATAAAATATGTCTATTTTGAAATTAGACTCTGATGAAAACAAAGTTCAAGGTGAACTTGACTAATTAATTGGAAATTATAAATTTCAGTGACAAGTTATACTTCTTGGGAAAGAGGGCACATAACTATTCTTACATGGTTTCCAGCAACACACTCAACCAATATATTATTGAAGCAGGGAAGGCATGTTGTAGACTCCTTGAGCTAAATAATTCAGATTGGAGGGATCCAGGAAGAAGGCATTTTCTGCCATTGTAGAATATTTCCTGTGGAATATTCTCCTCCCAGAGGTGAGGCAGGCACCATTCCCCTGGCTTTCTGAAAAGGTGTAAAACCATGGCTCTGCAGCTTTGCTTGGGGCTCACAGAAAAGCACATAGTCACTAGTCTGGTTAGTGTGCTGAAAGCCATCCCACCCCCTTTTAATTAACTTTTAATATTAATTCTTAATCCATCTCTTCCTTTTTAAATTGTATATTTTTAATACCGTGTTCATGTTTGAATATTTTTTACTAATACACCACCCAGAATCCTTCTGTGAGGGAGATGGGCAGAGTCAAAATATTGAGCAATAAATAAATAATTCTGATTGTATAAAAGATACTTTTTAATATATTTTTTTTTCACCAACTTTATATAAGCATCCATACATACTGTATACCATAAATCATATCAAAACATATATAACTATACATTTCTATCCAATATAACGTAATCAAACTTCCTAATTTTGCACCTTTTGTACTTTTATCGCCTGTCTGCTTTCCCTCAATATTTCATTCTACTCCCCTCCCTCCCTCTCCTTCTTTTCCCTCTACCTTCTTTCTCCTTCTCTCCCTCTTACCTACTTCCCTCTTCTCCTCCTCTCCCGTTCCTTTCTACTTCCTCTTCCTCCCCCTTGTCCCTTCCCTGAGTACATCTAATCATAATCCATTTTATGGTTAACAGACGAGTAACTCAAATCTCTAACTTCATTCCATCATTGGTGCTACTCTTAAACTTATACATACATACATACATACATACATACATACATACATACATACATACATACATACATACATACATACATACATATATTCTTCTAGGTATATTTACTATTCTAATGCTGCCTCCTTGCCACCTATTTTTGTCGCCTGGGTCTACCACCTTTAATTTTCAATTTCCTTCCAAATTAATTGTTGTAGCTTATCTTCCATACATATTCATTGTCTCCTGTGCCTCCTTTCTTATTTATCATTCAAATCCACCCTGTTTATATCTTAAATTTTAGGCCATACTCCTCTCTTACCTCAATTTATATCTTTACTCATTTTATTTTATTCTGTCATTTCTAAATGCCCTAAATTACTAATCTCTTTTACCTTTTCAGAACTCCCTTTCCATCCATTGGTTGGTAACATTACCAACTTCCCAATATACCAAAAGCCCCCTAATTATCAAAAATCTCTTCAACATAAAGTCAAATTTATGAATTATATACTTATATAAAAACCTTTAGAAGTAATAATTATACAGATCTTATAACATTCCAACAATTTCAGTAATTATCAAAATTCTTTTCAACATTAAATCAAATTTATAAATTATACAAATCTTATGTAAAAACCTTTTAAAATAGTAATTATTCGAATTTTATAACCTTCTAACAATTCACCTACTATAGTCTGTTTATTTCCCCCCTTTTTCCCCTTAATTCATCACCTTTTTCATCATCAAGATTTAATTTTAACCATCATGTACCAATCTGATATAAAATTATTAACTTATACTAAAAACCTTTTAAGATAATAATTATACAAATTTTATCACATTCCAACAATTGCATTTACTATAAAATATCTTACATCATCACTATTCATAAATTTATCATCATATACCTCTCTTCCATAAAAACCTTATACCGTAATTAATCATACACAATTAATACCATTGATACAAATAAAACTATTAACATATATCTTATCACCCGTCTTCCATTCCATTAACCTCCCCTCTTCATCCATTCTCCTTTGGTCTCTCAGAAATTCCACTTCTTATGAGTTTTTCCCTTTCCTCCCCCTCTCTTAACTTTTTCTTTTTCTTTCTTTCATTTTTTATACATATAAATTCTTTTTTTCTGAATCCCTTTTCTTCCTTTTAAGTATATTATTTGTTGAACTTTCCTCACAATTCCACCTGGTCTCTTCACCTTATTACCCCCTCTATCTTTTGATTGGTTCTTTTGGGGGTGATACTCCTCCCTATCTACCTCTGTCTTCTCACTGTAAATCCAAGTAAAATCATCTTGTTTTTTATTATCAATCCCTTTTTCTTCAATATGCTTTCTTTGTTCTTCATTCTTATTTTCCAACACTGTAGGTTCTAAATGTTCTATATATTCCAACTTCATTTCTGATTTCTTATTACCTCTAATTTCCAAGATATAAGTTTTTATGTCTTCATAAATATATTTTAATAACCCAATTAATTCTTCGTACACACACTCTTCCATAATTAAATCTCTCTTGATTAAAGCTTATAGTCTCTTTAAGTTTCAATATTCTGATAGCCACTTTTAATATATTCCATTCCAGTTCACAGTCTTATTATCTTCTATCACCATGATAAGTCAAAATCAAACATCGTAGCTCAGCATACTCTCCTTTCAGATTCTCACAGTTCTCAGGTTATCTTTTCTTGTAAGCAAAGTCAGTCCTCACAGCTGTCAACCAATTTTCCTTTTTCTCTATCTTTCCCCAAATTGTTGCAATATTTCTTTCAACCAGGAGATGGTGTTACCGGATTTCCAATGCAATATAATTATTTCACAAAACTTTCCAAAATGCTTTAGACCCACATATGGGATATTTTCTTCAAATTCTTTGTTCTTTTTCAGTCTCTTTAACTTCCACCAAGTCCAATTATAAAACATCCTCAAATTTCTTGGGCTTTTAAACTCTGTTCCTTTAACTCTCTCTATGGTATTTCAAATTGCTAGATAGCCGCTCGCTCCATTTTGGAATCTCTTTTGTCTCCTTTTAAGTTTCTTCTTTTTATCATTAAATCAGCCAAACACTCACCCAGCTTCAATAGTTCTTCACATCTCTCCAGTACAAATGCTTGGATCTTGTCACCCAGGCAATCCACGATCTCTCTGCTCCTATTGTTCCGATCATGGCTGTCCCAGCTAATGGCGACAGAGTTGTCTTCCACAGCTGCTGGTCGAGAGGCTGGTGCCGACTCCCTGGGGGGTTTGCAAGTCCCCCCAGACCAGTGCCTCTCTTCTTCACTCCCCTCCAGGGTGGTTCAGACCCAGTTCCAGTCCGGTTCTGGGTCCCCAAGCAGCTGGGATTCGGGGTTTCCCACGGAGCTACCGCGGGAGACACCCGTAGTGCTGCAATGTTGGCCACGCCCCCTCCACAAAAGATACTTTACTATAAATCAATATTATGATGCAATCTCATTTGTTTTCTAAATAATTATTATGTAAAGAAAATAAGAAATGAATACATTATTCAGGCACTGGAGGAGATCTCTGGTGACATCTTTTCTAACTAACAAATTTTATCATTTGCATTTTGTAGCAATATTTATTAGTGTTGCTAAGGTATTTGTTAATTGAGCCAGTCTATTATTAACAGAAGACTGGGACACAGAAACAGAAGATTATCCTCATTCGTGTTAGGAAATAAGAAAGAAATATTTAATGAATAAGCTGAGTGGTCTTCTTTTCTTAAATGGATGATTTAGAATTCATTGTACAGTGTATACTTTTTACAAGTTTGTTCATTAATTTTAAAATGGAACAATTTGGTTGCTTGTAGAGAACATGCAAATATTCAGGGAGTAGACTGATTTATTTTAGCTTAAACAGTAAGTTTCTGGCTTGCTTTCTCTGTCCACTTTGACTGTTATCACTTCAAGTTTTATTAACTCTAAGACTCTTTCCACATATACCATCTTCATTGCTAGGTTCCTCCTCCAGAAATTAATTAGAGCTCTTAATTTATAGTACCATCCATACTATCTAGATAGATTAAGAAACAGAAAGAAAACCACCAGAAGGAAACTGTTGCTCACCTCTGTTTTAAATTGAACTTTCCTCTTCAATAGTGGCCTAATATTACCTTTGCCCACAAATGGCTAAGTTTCAACCTATGTCTTTTGTTCACAATTCAATAAATTTAATAAATTCAAAAACTAATGAAAGCCCATTTATAAATGAGCAAAACAGCTAATGAATAAACAAATGTTTTGCCACATCTAGTTTAGATTTGGGTTAAATTTTTTAATAGATAAATTTCCAATGTACAGACAAGCAATCTAAGAATATTGTCATCAAAGCTAGTGGAGGCTAGCTCTGCAAATTAATTCAAAAGCATTGCATGGTTAAGCCAACTGCAGATATTAATTGCATCAAAACTGTCTTGTGTATGCATGGTGTGCATGTTTGTGTGAGTGTGTGTGTGTGTGTGTGTGTGTGTGTGTGTGTGTGTGTGTGTGTACTGTAAATCTATATTCTCAACCTTCTTCTCCCTCAACCTTTCATTATTGGGACTAGAATTTACATGTTCAATCATGCTTGTAGGAGCTGTCACTTATAAGACTTTAGCCTGGGTATGCCAAAGTAATTGATTAACTGGACAAAGTTTTCAATTAAATAGTTGTAATAATGCAATTGCCAGGAATTAAAAACTGACTTGAAATACATTTCATACTATATATTTGGATTTTGTTGTTAAATTACTATTGAAAAGTAAATGAAAGGTTTAATAAATAATCAAAGTTTGTAGTGGATTTGGGCTGTCTATATAACTTTTACTTATATTGATGTTCATTTTTGTAAACACGCCTCCCTCCCCCCAAAAAATCATGAGAAGTTAGGTGAAATAAGAGATCATGAGAAGTTAGAAGGGGTAAGTGAAATAAGTAAGTATAACTGGTATTTGTGTGTAGAACAGTAGTGGGTTCTGAATTAGTTTGCTACTGGTTCATGCGTGCGCTCACACTCGTGTGCGACACTTCTGCGCATGCACAGAAGTGTCCCGGATGGGTGGGCAGAGCCTCCCGCCCCCACCGCTACCAGTTCTAAGAATCGGTCTGAACCGGGAGCAACCCACTGCTGGTGTAGAACCCTTTCACTTAGCAATAATGTTGCACTGTGTATGGTTAAAAAAGTCCAACTATATTTAAAATTAGAAATGCCCAGTATTTTATTTAAAATATAAGTTCAAAAAAAAAATTCTGGAAAAGGTAAAGACTATGTTTAAAGAACATAGATGATGATGTTATTAGGAGCTCTGTTAAAAGAAGCAAATATTGGTATCATGTCTTTCAAATGTCTCTTAATATATGGGAGATGACAAAGTTTTATCAACAAGGACTAAGATTATTGTCAAGTCAGAACCATTCCATTATGTAAAGATAAATGTTGACTTTTTTGCAAGTAAAGCTCAAACTAATTATTACAAATTCTCCTTCCTTTCTTGTATCAATTATCCTTCTGCTTAGAAAATCAAGGAGAAAAGGTTGCAAAATAGTTGATAGTTGAATCATTATATCAGTATATCTTTCAGAATTATATCCTTCCTCACATCCGTCATCTTCTCACATTGTTTTCTAACAACTGAAGCTAAGTTTTTCTATTTATCAACTGGTCTTTATATATTCCATACGGAGATTTTGTCCATGAGGATGCAGATACATTCTTAAGCAAAACTTTGATTCTAATTATTTTAGCTAGCTAGAAAAGAAAACAGAGTGTCTTTTGCAACTCTACTGAATCTCAAGACGTGTAAGGTTGTGTAACCAATTACAAGTTGTTGTTAATTATTTGTATTCAATATGAGTGTTGTGTTTGTTTGACCCATGGCTCAATTCTGATCCTTTGCCATTCTATTTAAGTACATAGTTAGACTTCCCTCATGGAGGACAACCTCAAAGTTTAATATCAATATTGTCTTCCAATCCCCTAGGCTTTGCCCCAAAGGCCTGGTAACAGATCATCTAGATCCTTACCAGTCGGGCTTCAGGCGCGGCTACAGTACAGAAACTGCCTTGGTCGCTCTGATGGATGATCTCTGGCGGGCCCAGGATGGGGGGAACTCCTCCATCCTGGTGCTACTTGACCTCTCAGCGGCTTTCGATACCATCGACCATGGTATCCTTCTGCATCGTCTCAGCGAGTTGGGAGTGGGAGGCACCGTTTTGCGGTGGTTCTCCTCTTATCTCGCTGATAGGATGCAGTCGGTGCTGGCAGGGGGGCAGAGGTCGTCCCCTAGGCCCCTATCATGTGGGGTGCCTCAGGGGTCGGTTCTCTCGCCCATCCTGTTCAACATCTACATGAAACCGCTGGGTGAGATCATTCGCAGACATGGGGTGTGTTTCCATCAGTACGCTGATGACACCCAGCTGTACATCACCACCCCGTCTGACTTCAGTGAGGCAGTTGATGTAATGTGCCGGTGCCTGGACAACGTTAGGATCTGGATGGGGAGGAACAGACTCAGACTTAATCCCGACAAGACTGAGTGGCTGTGGATATTGCCTCCTAAGGATCATGACAACTGCCCCTCCTTGTTCCTTGAGGGAGCGAAACTGACTCCCTCGGACCGGGTCCGCAACTTGGGGGTCCTCCTAGATCCACAGCTAAAATTGGACCATCATCTTTCTGCTGTGGCTAGGGGGGCCTTTGCACAGGTTCGCCTGGTGCACCAGTTGCGGCCATATTTGGAGAAGGAGGCTCTACTCACGGTCACTCATGCCCTTGTCACCTCTCGTTTGGACTACTGCAATGCGCTCTACATGGGGCTACCCTTGAAGAGTATCCGGAGACTTCAGCTGGTGCAAAATGCGGCTGCGCGTGCTGTGGTGGGTGTGCCAAGGTACACCCACGTGACATCGATACTCCGCCAGCTGCATTGGTTGCCCATCGGTCTCCGGGTCCAATTCAAGGTGTTGATCACCATCTTTAAAGCCCTTCATGGCTTAGGACCAGGTTATCTACGGGACCGCATTCTGCCTCATACTTCCCTTCGACCGGTTAGGGCCCACAGAGTTGGCCTCCTCCAGGTCCCGTCGGCCAAGCAATGCCGGCTGGCGGGCCCAAGGGGGAGAGCCTTCTCTGTGGCTGGCCCCGCTCTCTGGAACCAACTTCCACCAGAGACCCGAACTATCCCCACTCTGCTGGCCTTCCGAAAAGCCGTTAAGACATGGCTCTTCCTGCAGGCGGGGGGTAGAGCTTAATTCACTCGAGCTCACCCCCCAAGTATGTATGATGTTGAATGGTTGTTGATTTCTTATATTGTGTTTTAATTTTTATATTGTTTTAATTACTATTTTAGATTTTGGTTGTTCTTGTATTTTTCACTGATGTACGCCGCCCTGAGTCCTTAGGGAGTTGGGCGGCATATAAGAATTCCAAAATAAATAAATAAATAAATAAATAACTAGGGCACTGGAAATACTTTCTTCTGCCTGCTGCTGCTTAATGTATGGTCTGCTCATAGCAAAGCTTACTTCACCCAGGATTGAATTGTGGATGACAAGGCTGACCTTTTCCCCATTACTGAAATCTGGCTGGCCTTGGAGGCAGGGTGTAGAGAATCACAGAGACACTCTTGAAGGAAATATGCATAAACTGTTATATAAATAGAAAATAGAGCCATTCCTTAAGTCCTAGAAAGAGGGTTCATGTTCAGGAGAGACTCAAAATGAATCCTTCCTGATTCACTTGGGAATAAAAATTGTGGGAGATAGGTAGATTCCATTGAGTTTCAGAAGGAGCTTGGAATAATCCCAGAAGCTCTGATACCTGGTTTAACTGGGCTTTAATTGCTGCTTGGAATGAGAGGAAGACTTTGGTCTTGGATCAGAGGATGTCTATGCAGACACATGGATCCTGGAGATTCTCCTGGTTTTCAGAGGAACTGCAAGTGATGAAACAGCATAAGAGATGCCTAGAACACCACTGTAAAGCAATGAAAAGTCAACCTGTCCAAAAATGGTTGAAGGCCTTTCTTAAGGATTATGGTTCATGATGATAAATTAAAATTAGCTATTTCTATACTCTTACTGTATCTGCAGAGAGGCAATCAGTTGTCTTGTTCACATTAACCCGTACCTCTTCAGTAGGGAGGGGCCTTGGGAATATCTCTTCTGCAGGAATTGTTCTAGGTAATTGTCGGATAAAGTTGTTTCTATTTGTTCTGAATTGGAATCTGGCTTTACAGATCCTGTGGAGTTCACAGAATCATAGAGTTGGGAAAACAAGTCATTAAGTTCAAGCCTTGACATACTTCAGGATTCACCACACCAGTTTCAAAAGATAATTATTCAGCTCTGTTTGAAAACCTCCAGTGAAGTTATCTGAGGCACAGCCATGTGTGACAGGTTTAAATCTGTTGACCTCGACAAAATGGACAGAGTCTTTGGAGTTCTGAGTTCAGCTACCTGCATTTTAGATCCTTTTCTCTCCTCACTGATTAAAGTCTCCCAGCAAGTGACAGATGATGAATCCTTCTGTGTTAGACAGAAGAGACGTTGTTACTTACCTGATACGTCCTTTCTCATAGGGTGGAGCCATCCTCCAAGAATGGGTTAAATCTGCCCCCTAGCCAATCAGGACCGAGTTATATCAAAGTATAAATACCACCCTCTTGCCTTGGCACCCCCTCTTTATTCGAGGGAAGAAGGTGGAAACTCTTAGTGCTTAACCATCAACCAACTCTTTATTAACAGAACAAGCTAGTACGGTCATTCATCAGAATACAGAGATAGAACTATGTACAAAGACATGACAGTGGTCAGTCATTAGAATGAAGAAAGAGAACTATGTACATCTACGTGACAGTCCAGACCATTCAGACCAGGGAGGGACTTGGAGGATGGCTCCACCCTACGAGAAAGGACGTATCAGGTAAGTAACAACGTCCCTTCTCCATAGTAGGTGGAGCCATCCTCCAAGAATGGGACATACCAAAGAACCCTTGTCCCTAGGGCGGGCACCCTAAGTAAGGCTGGAACTGTCACCTTCTCCCACACCCTGACTCAATACCCTCCGGCCAAAGTCAGCCTCCTCTGAGGCGTATACATCTAATTTGTAATGCCGGACAAATGGGGTTGGAGAAGTCCATGTGGCCGCCCGACAGACCTCAGTGATGGACGCATGAGCATTCCAGGCCGCTGTGGTGGCTGCGCTGCACGTAGAGTGCGCTGTAAGGCCCAGGGGCCGGGGCAAGGACATATGTTCAAAAGCCAAGGAGATGGATGCTCGAAGCCAACGGCCCACAGTCGAAGAGGATGCCTTGGAACCCATGGAAGACGGGCGAAAGGATACAAATAGAGCCTCAGTTCGTCTGAAGGCGGCTGTGCGCTGTAGGTATATGTCCAAGGCATGCCTGACGTCCAGCAGGTGCCATGTCCGTTCAGAGTCATTGATCGGATTTTGGTAAAAAGTGGGGAGAATAATCTCCTGAGCCCTGTGAAAGTACGTGTTTACTTTCGGAATGAATGTGGGGGTCCAGTCGCAGGACCACCCTGTTGGAGTGCAAGACACACAGGTCACCCCTCACAGACAGAGCAGCTAGTTCAGAAATTCGACGTGCGGATGTCACTGCTACAAGAAAAACCACTTTGTATGTTAAATGAGGCAAGGATGCCGTAGAGAGCGGCTCAAATGGTCCCCTTGTGAGAGCAGTTAGCACCTTAGAAAGGTCCCAGGTAGGGAACCTATGGACCACCGGAGGACACAGGTTTGAAGCTCCTTTCAGGAATTGTTTGAGGAGCGGGTGGCCGGAAAGGAAGTCCAGGTTTTGGCAGGAAAGCACAGTGGACAGCGCCGCCACCTGTCGGCGGAGCGTATTGGGGGTAAGGCCCTTGGCGAGACCCTGCCGCAAGAATTGAATGACATTGATTATTGATAACTCCACAGGGGAGTATCCCACCTGAACACACCAACGGCAGAATGCCTTCCATGTGGCTGAATAAATACGTTCGGTAGAAGGCCTCCTAGAGGCTAACATGATTGAAGCAATGTTGTCCGGGACCAGGCGATGCTTCAGAGAGAGCCGCTCAAGTGCCAGGCGGTCAGTTGTAGCCAGTGCGGCTCTGGATGATGGACTGACCCCTGGGCAAGCGACCACTCTGTCGGCGGGATCCGCCAGGGAGGTGATACTGACAGGGACATAAGGTCCGCGAACCATGCCCGCCTGGGCCAGTGAGGAGCCAATAGGATGATCTCCGCCCGCAACTGTAGGACCCTCCGGATTACCCTGGGGATCAGGGGAAGGGGGGGAAAGGCATAGAGCAGCCCTGGTGGCCAGACGCATCGAAGAGCGTCGGTGTCCGCTGCCCCCGGCATCCAAAACCTGGTGACGAAGGCAGGCAGTCTCGCATTCTCCGGGGTGGTGAAAAGGTCGATGATCGGCAGCCCGAACCGAGTGATGAGTTGTTGAAACAGGTCCGGGTGCAGCGACCACTCTGCTGGGTCGATGGTGTTCCGGCTGAGCCAGTCCGCTGTCGTGTTGCTCACCCCGGAGATGTGTTCTGCGGTGATGGATTGAAGATGCCGCTCCGCCCAGAGCCCCAGTGTCATTGCCTCGGCCATGAGGGCTTTGGACAAGGTGCCGCCCTGGCGGTTGATATGTGCCTTTGTTGTTATGTTGTCTGTCAGAACAAGCACATGGCAGTCTGACAGACTGTCCCGAAAGTGGGCTAGGGCCAACCTGACTGCCCTCAGTTCTAGGAGGTTGATGGGAAGGCCCTGCTCGGCGGGAGTCCAAGAGCCTTGGGCAATTTGGGACTCGGTGTGGGCACCCCAGCCTGCAGTGCTGGCGTCCGTGGTCATGGTCACCCGCTGTGGCTCCAAGAATTCAGTTCCCCTCTGTAGCGCGGTTGAAGACCACCATCTGAAGGACCTGCAGACGTCTGCCGGGACTCGTACTTTTGCAGGGGAGGCGCTGTGATTGGCCCGCTGGAAAGGTAGAAGAAACCATTGAAGGTCTCTGGAGTGCAGGTGTGCCCATGGGGTGATGTGTATAGCTGAAATCATCTTCCCCAGGAGGGAGGACAGCTGGTTCAAGGGAGCCCTTGGTTTGGCCAGAACTTGCTGGACTAAGTCCGATATGCTGTCCCTCCGCTCCTGAGACAGGTACACCCTGCACTCCAGTGAGTCAATGACGGCTCCCAGGTGGGTAACCCTAGTTGACAGAGATAACTGACTCTTACCCATGTTGACTAGAAACCCATGGTGTTCCAAGGTGTTAAGAACTACCTGGATGTCCTGCTCTGCCTGGGAAAGAGAGGAGGACTGGATAAGGATGTCGTCCAGGTAGCACTGGACACGCACGGGCATGGCATGCAAATGGGCGGTCAGGATCTTCGTGAACACCCTAGGTGCGGAAGATAGGCTGAAGGGCAACACCAGGTATTCTTAATACACCCCTGCATAACAAAACCGGAGGTATTGGCGGTGGTCCGAATTGATAGGAATGTGTAGGTAGGCCTCGGAGAGGTCAATTGAAGCGAGAAAATCGCCATGCCGAATACCTGCCAGAATTGATTGCAGGGTGTGCATCTTGAATTTCTTATAGCGAATGTAGTTATTGAGATGTTTTAGATCCAGAATAGCTCTCCACCCGCCCGAGGATTTCGGGACTACGAATAAAATGGAGTAAAATCCCTGTCCCTGTTGATCCCTGGGCACCTGTTGGATGGCTCGAATGTCCAACAGGTGCTGGATTGCCTGATTCATCAGGACCTGTTTAGAGGGATTGGAAGGCAAGGGACAGCGTAGGAAGAACCTCGGTGGATAGGAATTCGAGAAATAGCCCTGACGAAAGGGTCTGCAAGACCCATGCGTCGTTGGTGATTTCCTCCCATCGACCGGCATATAATGCCAGGTGACCCCCAATGGGAGGAACCGGTATGCTACTGGGTTTACCGGTGGTAAGGGCGACCACCGGCCCCTCTAAAGGGCCGTTTGGACCTTGGACCCTTGAAGGCTCTATCGGGGTTGGTCCGAGAGCATCCTCCATACTGGCCTTGGTACCCAGTCTGGCTCTGGTAGCCCGACTGTCCTTGGGACCCCGACTGGCTCTGAGGCCGTGAGTACCCGTGGTTGGGCGCCTTGGGACCCTTCCTAAAGAAAGACTTTTTAGGGTGTCTAGTGCAATTAGATAGGACTTTACGCTTGTCCTTTGTTTCTGTAGTGACCGGGTCCAGTGCCGAACTGAAGAGAGCTTGGCCCGAGATTGGGGCTGCGGCCAGCTTCCATTTGTGCCGCGCATCAGCCGGCCATGAGCGGAGCCAGTGTATTCGTCTCGCAATCACAGTGGATCCCATGGAACGAGCGGAAAACCTGGCGGCCTGTAACGTGGCATCCAAAGTAAATTGGGCTGCAGCCAGCAGCTTCTTAATGTCCTGCTGCGCACGTGTGTCTGTGGCCGGAACATGTTTTTGTAATGAATGTAGCCATTTTAGAGACACCCTGGAGAAAAAGGAAGCTGTTGTAGATGCTTTGATGGCCCAGGCGGCCGCCTGATGGGCCTTCTGCAGGGCAGCTTCAGTTCTGCGGTCTTCAGGGCGCAGGAGCTCATCAGGTTTGCCGGGCAGCGGCCTTCACCGGGGCATCTATGGAGGAGAGCGTGAGATGCTGGGCCAGGTGTGGGGCCACGTTAAAGTACCGCTTGTCTTGAGCGTTGGGTAGAGGGCCCATGCTGGGCGATTGCCATTGCTTGACCAACGCATTGACAAAAAAGTTCGGAATGGGGATGACCTCAGTATTGGAGGTTGTCGCCTCCTCGAAGATGGGGTCATCCTGAGCTCCCGTTTTTGGGGGTTCAGCTTGCGCAGTCGAAAGGTTGGCTGTAGCCCTCGCTTTGTGAAGCAGCGACCTGAAAAGGCTAGGGTGAAAAAGACCCGTGACGACGGGAGCCTCTGGTGCCATGTCCTCGTCATCAGACATCTGTATGTCTAAGGGAATGTCTTCCAGCTGGTCAACTCCTGCCTGATCAGGTTCCCCTTGGTCGAGAGAAGACAGAGAGCTCTCAGAAGAATCATCGCGGTCCTCAACCCCACCCTGCATGATGACATCAGTGGTGTGGGGGAGAACTGCGCATGGTAGAGCCAGTGGAGTTGGCTGGGACTGAGGTACCTCAGCCATTGCCCTGATGGCTGCTTCCAGGCCCTTGCGGATGGCAGCATCCATCCTCACCTGAATGGCATCGGTTGAGGGAAGGACTGCAAGGCCTGGAACTTGTGTCCCCTGGACCCCCAGGGGGGATGCACTGTCCTGCTCTCCCCAGACATCACCCTCCCTGAGATGGCAGTCCATGTTCTCCAAGGAGAGATGAGCCCCAGAGCAGTCAGATGTGTGGGATGGGGGAGCTGGGGTGGTGTCCTTTCTGGCTTTGTGTGTGCCAGAACCCATGTTCCCACGCTCCCTTGAAGAGGTCTTCTGGCTGGTCTTGCTGTGTGACCTCTGGCAATCAGTCCCCTGGATGGAGCTGGCAGACTTGGAGCGCCCTGAGGGTGAGGATGAGTGTATGGGAGACCTGTCCCTGGCATTAGCAGGGCTCATTGGTTCTAACCCCCCCATGTGTGGGTGCAGGATCAGGGGTGACCCTAGGGGTCTTCTGTTTCGCCTTCCCCTGCTTCTGAGGCTTGTCAGCCATTTCGGCTGAACTGTGGATCAGCAGGGAGCAGGCAATCAAAGCAGCAGCCGGTATTGAAGAGGCAGGCAAACTCGGCAGGAAAGAGAGCAGCTTCGTCGGCAATCACGTGCTCCTCGGCTGTCCGTCACTTTTAATTATTCAAAATGGCCACCACACCCATGATTCGCTCCGTGCTCCACGGCTGTCAGTCAAGTTAATTTATTCAAAATGGCCGATGCAAGCCGAATCGCTCCGTAACGCCCGTTCCCGCCGAAGAGCCTCTCAGCTGGGATCAAAGGGCCTTTTGACAGCTTGCCGATGCGAGGCCTCTCTGCTAATTGAGACACGGTCTGACAGGCTTGCTAGTGCCCCTGCCGACACCGCGCGATGCTAGCGGATGATGTTGGGCCCAGATGGTCAATTAGGGGTAACTAGATGGCCATTGGAGACAAACTCTAGCCTAAGAGGGGAACACAGGCCACCCAAGCGCGGGGTTTCTGTGGCTGGAAGAGTCTGGATCAGAGTACCTCCCTCCCTGTCAGACCGGTATTATGGCTTGAGATTTGGGATCGTAGGGTAAGTCAGAGGTACAAGGACTCGCCTGTCACCTCAGTGGGGCAGCCCTCCCCCAGAGGGGAGTAGGCCCAATGCAAAAAGGCCCCTTAGCGTGTCACAAGATACAGTTATTAAGTGACAGCTGTCAAATCCCAATTAATAATTCAGCAAAAAACTCACAGATACAAATTCGGATTCAGAAGTTGGTGGAGAACTCCAAGAATGGTTAAGCTGTCCTTCTTTGGCTGAGGACCGAGAAAAAAGAGGGGGTGCCAAGGCAAGAGGGTGGTATTTATACTTTGATATAACTCGGTCCTGATTGGCTAGGGGGCAGATTTAACCCATTCTTGGAGGATGGCTCCACCTACTATGGAGAATGGTTCTACTCCCCCCTTGACAAAGGTGGTTGGTTTATAGCTCCAAAGTGCCCTAAAAGAAGCAAATTATCTGAATCCCTTCCAGTTAGGATTTATGCCTGTTTGAGATAGGATTGATGATTCTTGTTGATAATCTCTGTTAGGATCAAAATGGTGGTAGCACATCCTTTCTGTGACTCCTTGATCTCCCAATGGTCTTTGGTACCATCAATAATGGTATCTTACTGGACCAGCTTTGGGGATCAGGAATGGAAGGGACTGTTTTACAATAGTTCTCCTCATTTCTCTGAAGCCAATTCTAGTCAGTGTTGGATCAGGTTGAGCCCTTTCCTAGGTTGTCACAGGCCTTTACTCTCTTCCTGCTCCTATTTAACAACTACATGAAGCACTTTATTCTCACTTTGGGTGAGATAAAGTAAACTTTGCTCTTCATATGTGGTGGATATTGGTTTTGTTTGTTTTACAATTTGGGTTGATCATTTTAACTTTGGGCCTCATGGGTTATTTGTTGTTATATTAATCTTTGTATGCGGCCCAGAGGCACTGTTGTGAGATGTCGTACATATAAATTATTTACATAAAAGTAAATAAGTAGGTATTCATATAAAGCATTTTGGTCTATAAATAATTTCAGCAAGAACACTGAGGACCTGGTGGCCTAGGGGTTATAGTGCAGTATTGCAGGCAAATTCTGCCCACAGCCTGGAGTCCGATCCTGACCAGCTCAAGGCTGTCTCAGCCTTCCATCCTTGAGAGATCAGTAAAATGAAGATTGTTGGGGCCAATATGCAAATAATGCCTCTACATTGTAAACCACTCAGAGTGTGCTTTAAACTGATATGGGGCAGTACATAAGCCTAAATGCTATTGCTATTGCTATTGCAATAACTCAGGATTATGATGAAAATGCTAAATTGTGGCCTAAAGATCTTTATTTGTAATTTCAGAGAATATAAAGTGATGCATGAGCCTAAGTGCAATACCATTTTCAAGGGAATTATGGAGTTAATAGTCCAGAAACGAATGGTATTTGTACTTTAATGAGATTAATAACAGTAATTTTGCATGAGAGCCTAAGATGTATTTTTGACTGGAAATTATCTGTTTAGTCTCAATTAGATTATTTTTTAAGTATCTGAAATGGAAATAGACAAAACTAACAATGAAGCAAAATCCTCTTCTAGGAACAAACATCCCTCAATCCAAGGTTCTGAATCCAATAGCTTTTCTGTGCAATGTTATATGGGAAGGACCTTGGGAGAAAGAAGGAACTGCTGCAAACTAGGCAAAGATTAGATAAGTGGCAGTTGAGCCTGCAGAAGGAATGAGGTATAGTGGATGTCTCAGAAGGCACCTCTCTAGTTTTGGTTTGTTTTTTGGACTGTAAAAGCAAGGGGAAAGAAATGTACTGTTAGACTTGTAAAATTCTATTAATGTAATTTTACAATAAATACAGAGCTGCTATTTCTGGGTGTGCTTCTTGCCTGGATTACCTCACAAGACTAACATTTTGCTCCTTTTTATCAAAATACGAACAATCTTTTACATAGGTATGATGTTATTTCTCAAGCCTTGACTTCTTAGCCTATTAAACAATGATGATGACAATATTTATGTCTTGTATTTCCTAACGTGCAGAAAGACAGAGCAATTACAAAATTCTGCTCAATGCAATCACTTTGCAATTTAATAGCCAACCCAATAAATAAATATTAACAAATTAGACAAACCAAATACTACCAACATACCAATAAGTATTCAAAATTTTGCAATCCAACAAACATGCATGCATCCAATGTTAAAAAAAATAAAAAGATAAAATAAAAGTGGAGTGAGGTGACTATATTCAATCTTAATCTGTTAATCTTTAAATGAAGAAAATGATCTTGATTTAAAGGACCTCAAATACTTATAAAATGAACAGAAGTAGAGAACGAATTATAGATACTAATTTGGATATTGCAGCAAGAACCAGAAAAAAAGGCCCTGCTCAGATCTGAAAGAGCAAACAGGATTGTAGGGAAAAAGAAGAGAAAGGCACAGAGGATGTTTTGAAATCAGAGGGCATTAAAATTAAGCAGCAATAACTTATATTGGGCCCTGGTTTGATTAGAAGGTCTCAGAGTTCCTGCAGTCTGAAGAGATGTGAGAGTAGCATGGGAGTTACCCCAAATAGAATAGAATAGAATAGATTTTTTTAAAGAATAGAATTCTTTATTGGCCAAGTGTGATTGGACACACAAGGAATTTGTCTTTGGTATATATGGTCTCAGTGTACATAAGGAGAATAAAATACATTCATCAAGAATAAAAAGATACAACACTTAGTGATAGTCAAGGTTACTAATAAGCTATCAAATCGTACTAGGAAACAAATAAAAACAATATAAATTGAAAGATACAAGCAACATGGTTATAGTAATAAGTGGGAAGAAATAGATACTAGTAAGGAAGAGAAGAATAATAGTAATACAGTCTTAGTAAATTATTTGACAGTGTTGTGGGAATTAGTTGTTAAGCACAGTGATGGCATTCAGGAAAAAACTGTCCTTGTGTCTAGTTGTTCTGATGATGTGCAATGCTCTATAGGGTAGAAGTTGAAACAATTGATGTCCAGGATGTAAGGGGTCTGTGGATATTTTCACAGCCCTCTTTTTGACTCATGCAGTATACAGATCCTCAATGGAAGGCAGGTTGGTACCAATTATTTTTTCTGCAGTTCTAATTACCCGTTGAAGTCTGTGTTTGTTTTATTTGGTTGCAGAGCCAAACCAGACAGTTATGGAGGTGCAGATGACAGACTCAATAATTCCTCTGTAGAACTGAATCAGCAGCTCTTTGGGCAGTTTGTGCTTTCTGAGTTGGTGCAGAAAGAACGAAATAGCCCAAATAGTATAGTTCTAAACTAAAATCAGGGGATGAAGAGAGATATCTGGAATCATTTTAGGAGATGTTGTACTGTAATAATCTAATTTGGAAGCAAAAAAAGCTATGCTTCAAATAAAGCTCCAATCTTCTTGCAGTCAGAATCTTACAAACCTTAGAAGTATTAATCAGATAAAAATTAGCAACCTTCACAGTAAGATCAATGAACGAGCAGAATCATCAATCAAAATCCCAAGGCTATGAGCAGAGGACATTGGGGCAACCTGGAAACTGTAGAGACAAATGGGGGAGACCTAATGCACAATGGGAAAGGGAATCAGGCCAATCCCCAAATCTGCACTTTATCCACCAACATCAAGCTGATGGGAGGACATTAAGGAGGAATCACTTACAAGACATTCAATCATCAATGAACAAACACCCTCATCAAAGTTCACAATTTGTCACAAAAGGCTAAAGCAGCTAAAGCTTAAAGCAGAGGTCTTCAAACTTGGCAACTTTGTGATAATGCCAATAGCCAGCTGGAGAATTCTGGGAGTTGAAGTCCACAAGTCTTAAAGTTGCCAAGTTTGAGGACCCCTGGCTTAAAGTATTAGCTTGGCATGAGAGATAATTTTTCTTTGCAAGAAATCAGTAACTGATCACAAACATTGCCTGTAATGTTTCTTATAATATTAAATACTATAAATATTAAATAACTTGTAGCAATGACCACTAAGTTTGCATTAGTCTGCTAGTTTCTAATACTTATTTATGTATGAATCAGCATCACCATTCGCACCAAATTGTAATAATGTACACCAATAACATCTGAGTCCTGGCAATTGATGTAACTATTTAACTTGTCACATTTATGACATCATCACAGAGATATCATTAGTTGTCTACTCTTCCCTGCCCTACCTCAGTCATGATGATCATGTGCCTTATTGAGCGTGTGGATATAAAATTATGTATTTTTGCCTCCTGCCTTTATTTGGCTCACATTATAAGGTGAATTAGCATGCTTATTATTAGCATTTCTCAAATTTAAATATGAAATTATAATATCCTTTTTGATATTTTTCTCAATTTTGTAGAAAAGCTTATTTTAAATCTGCACTTAAATAAATCAGTGGGCAAGTGTGTATAGTAGGAAAACAAAGTTTAGTTAGGAACAGGGGAAGATAATATAAAAATATAAATTTCCATACAGACTTCTATATTGCATATGTAGTACAGTATAACATGACATTTCTTTTTGTATAGGTATATACAGTATATATACGCGTTGCTGTGGCTCAGTCTGCTTAAATGGGAAAGAAAGAAAACAGAAAGTGCACGTTTCTAATATGTTTAATGTCACAATGCTTGTGGGCATACAATATTTTTTGTTGTTCCATTGTCTGTGCAGATATAGAGATTGTCTGGTTTGCCGACTCTAGAACACGCAACACATAATTGTCCATGTGAGAAGCAATCTGTGTCTAGCTGTAAACCACACAATTCTAAAGATTGGCCTTGAGCTTTGTTGATGGTGATTGTGAATGCCAATCTAATTGGAAATCAGCAGGCATGTCATGGTGAGTGGTATTATTCAGGCAACCTTACGTTCATTAACATCTCAGAATTATGGTTAACATTGATGTCAATTCCCCCGCTTTTATTTTTGGAGATTTAAATTGTGTTTAAACCTCTGCTATCTTATCCCTTTATTTCTCTGGGGTACTTGCCAGAGTCATGCGATGGGGTGTGTGTGATCAGCCTCCTCTCAGCAAGCATGTCATGGTGGGTGGTATTATTCAGGCAACCGTATTCTCATTAACATCTCAGAATTATGATTAACATTGATGTCAATTTCCCCCCTTTATTTTTGGAGGTTTAAATTGTGTTTAAATCTCTGCTATCTTATCCCTTTATTTCTCTGAGGCACTTGCCAAGGTCACGCGATGGGGGGGCGGTCTGCCTCCTCTCAGCAGGCATGTCATGGTTTCCCCATAAAAGCCTCTGCTATTCTATTCCCTTATTTCCCTCAGCTTGGCTCAGAAACTTTGGAAGGTAGTACAGCGTGTGTCCAGCAGAGGGCGCTGGTTTTCAACAAATAATGTTTTACCTGTTTTTCAAGAAAATCATGTTTTTACCTGTCACAGGTGTGACATCTATATAATATAGGTATATAAAAACACTCTCGTATTCAAATGCAACGTTGTGTCAAAATTTCAAAGCAATCGGTGAAGTACTTTTGGAGATCTTACATTATTCCCAAATGAACAGTTATTTTATTTATATAGATATATGTATACACCTACACCATATGTGTGTGCATGTGTGTGCGTGTGTGTTTGGGTGTGTGTGGAGAGAAAGAAAAACACACACACAATGAATAACACAAGTTAAAAAAATAAATGAAGAAAGCGTTAATATTTTCAATATTTTCTGTCTTATTCATGGTAATTCTGTTTCAATGCCTTATGTGTTTGCTATTAAAAGAAAGGATAAACAAAACTTGCCTATTTTTTTAAGGTGGTGTATTTTTGTTTTCCATAAGTATAGAAAATCTAAACACTTTGTTTCCAATGCAAATGGAATCTCCCATGTCTGATTGAAGTAGCCTCAGTTTAATAACACAGTATGAAACAAATTCAAGTGAAGAAACATATCCATGGTTGTGCAAGGTCACACTGTACCAGGAGGAGGGAGGTCACTGATGCATGCAGACTGCTGAAATTTGTAAAAGCCGATTAATATTGGAACACTTTTCATGAGAATTCTTCCTATGGGATTATATCCCAAATACCTCATAGTTATGCATGTACTGCAGCATATTGTAACAACAGGAAAAAACTGCATTCCTCTATTCCTTTATTATGCTGCACTGTAAGACAAAGCAGTTATATCTGAAAAAATAAGAGTATATCAACCTGCTTTACACCCTGCAATTGTAGGTAGGCTGTCAAACTTTCACTGTATTATTCCAACATTGAATCTGATATGCAATCACTTTGAAGGATGCATATCACTGAAAGGAATTCTTTAAAAATCTAATTCTGAAAATGTCCCAGTTTTTGTTTTTCCTCTTATTTCCTGGCAAGTCTGTGTCTTCATATTTTTTTTTAGATTACTGCACCTGGATTCAAAGAGCTCTCCTGTATATTTAGTAGCCACAGAGAAAGGAAATACTTAGCAAGCAAAGCTTTATCCAATTACTGTAATCCCACACTATGAGAAAAAGCCATAGTGACAAAATCATTCCTATGATTCAACTCAAAGGCCCGTAAACCACACAATTAAATGCCAAGCATTCAGCTGGAGGCTATATTATAGACAATTTTATTGTACACTATCCAGAGTCACTTCATGTGAAATGGGAAGCCATATAAATTTGACAAAGAAATAAATAACAATACAACTCCTCCTATTCAAGTTTTTGTGTACAGCTCCTTCTATTCACAATTTTGATATATTCCAGCCAACATGGCCATAGGCAATGACTTGACACAGCTGTCATTCAAAATACCAGAAGAAATCCATTTACCAATTTGATCAATATACTTTATCATTTCTATTTCTTAAAAAAAAGGATATATTTTATTTTTTTTCATGGTGAAAACCCATATATTTACATCAAATATGGGATATTGTAGATGAATGAAGAGGGAGGGGGAGGGGAAGGAAAGAAGGGAAGGGAAGGGAAGGGAAGGAAAGGAAAGGAAAGGAAAGAAAAGGAAAGGAAAAGAAAAGAAAAGAAAAGAAAAGAAAGGAAAAGAAGAAAGGAAAAGAAAGAAAAAGAAAGAAAAAGAAAAGACAAGAAAAGAAGAAATACAACTACGATTAATAATCCAGAGTATATTTTCAGAACAGAATGGATAAAAAGTAAGGATATACAAAATGTCCCTTTAGTACCGTAGTGAGCCTGAATATAAGATAAAGTCTCCCTCAAATCAGGTTTCATTCTTAATTGCAGGAGCCCATCTTTTTGTGGGGAAGGGCATAATATGGCAGTAACTGGCCACTTCTGACAGGTTCTCTGCCTTTAGTAGAGTGTGCCAGTTTAATGATATGTGGGAATGACCTTGGGAGATAGGCAGAAGAGCCACAGACTTAATAACTATCATGCAAAAGGTATCTCAGCCTAAAGAAACAGAAGGATCATGGGAAGCATTTCAGAAGGGACCCTCCCTAGTTTTCTGGAAAGTAAAAAATAAAGGATGGGAAAAATAATTTTAGTAGATTCTTTTACTGTAACCTTACAATAAAAGTACTCTTAGTGCTCATCTATTAAAGAATAAATGAATATGGACTACCTTGATCAACTGACAGCTTTGGCTTTTCAGATGATGTCCCATTCAAATGCTAACCAAATCCAATCTTGGTTAGCTTTTCTGAAATCAAATTCTGACAATAAGTGGCATTGTCTAACCAAACCAACTAATAGTAACTGACCATGATGTCACCAGCCAGTTGCTACCAGTGCGATAGAGTGGGCCGCACTGTTGGAACCCACAACTGCAACAGCCCAACTGGAAGTTCAGAAACTTCAGGAAAGCCTTATTCTGTTCGGAAACGGAAAAAGTATTACATGTTTATAAAAGTGTTAAAATACTTGAAAGGAATCTCTCTTGATTTAATCTGCAGTTGGAAAACAAGAGTCTTAAAGCCTCCCTTCCTATAAGCCAGAGGTCCTCCTGCTAACATATCTATGAAAATCAGGACCACAGGCAAAGACTTCAACCATGATTCTGAAACTTCTTTAACCAGAAAGTGTCACTTTTCCAAACTGAATGCTGAAAAAGATGGGGTTAAGTCAGTGTTTCTCAAATAGTGGGGCAGGCCCCCCTGGGGGGGCATGGAGCAATGCCAGGGGGGCATGTGTGACTCCGGGGAACATGCCTTTTTTGCTGCTTTTTTTTGCTCTCTTTTGGGCTTTTCGCAAGCTGTTTCCCCCCCCCTTTCCTTTTGGAAAGCCGGACTGGCAGAGCAATGAGCACAACCTGTAGTGGAGGCGTCCCTCCCCCTCTCCTGTCCCCCTGACCGGCTGTGGTGGGGCCGGGAGGGTAAGCACAAGAGGAGAAGGAGGGGGAGGAAGAGGGCAGCAGGGCTTTCCGACAGTGAGAAGAGGCAGGAAGCGAGAGAGAGCGAGACACACACACACACAGAGAGACACACAGTCTCTCTCTTTCTCTCTCCCTCTCTTTCTCTCTCTCTCTCTCTCTCTCTCTCCCTCCCTCCCTCCCTCCCTCCCCATCTCCTCCTCTCTCTCTGTGTATCACTGTGTGTGTCTCTTCTGTCTCTCTCACCCACTCTGTTTATCACTCTATATGTTTCTCTATGTCTCTCTCCCCCTCTCTCTCTCTGTGTCTTGGCTGGGCCAAGCCAGCAAGCTCTTTTTGGAGCCCTTCGCTATGTCATTTATTTCTTCTTTTTGGAAATCCGGGTTGGCAGCAGCTTCCCTTCGGCCAACTGTTCTCCTCCCCCCTCCTTCTCTTGCAACCTAGAACCTCGCAACACTTTTACATCTAGAGAGGAGGCAGGAAAGGGGACTGGGAATCCAGCTTCCCTCCCGCTCCTCTTCCTTCTCTCCCTATGTCTGTTAAGCCAGGGCTGAGGAGATCCCCTTGTGGAGAGTTGGGGGGGGCACGAAATGTTTACTTCTTCCTAGGGGGGGCGCAACAGAAAATAATTGAGAAGCGCTGGGTTAAGTACGCAAAGATGTTAGCATTCAAGAGTTCTAGTCAAAAGGCAATAATATTGCTAGTGTCTAGAGTCATCCTATTCATTCAGTCTGAAAGATGTTAAGGGCAAACTTTTCACAAGTATGTCAAATAACTTTGAATGCATCTGTTGGTTTTCTGGGCCTATTGGGATTCTAAAATCCTTTTATAAGATCTGATTGTTTTTTTGTTTATCTTCGGAGAAACAATGCACACAGATATAAACAGCCTCCTACTAAACTGTCATGAAGCTTTTCATCAGATTTCCCCCATCTACCCTTTCTGTCCCTGCCAATCAGTCAACCATTTTGTGGGGTTATAAGAGTACAAATAAGGCCCTTTGGAAGGCTTTAGCTTCTTAGATAATCATATCTGCTTGCCCTCCTGAAAAGGTTGGGAATGAGTTATTATCATATGTCAATCCAGCCAGCCAGCCTGGAAAGCCTGACCTTGTCCTTTATTCAGATTCTGTGAAGCGAAGGCTGACAGGAAACTTGCACATCATCCTTAATCAGCAAGCCTCCTTGGGTATCAGTTTGGACATACAGCAGGATTTAAAATGATTGCAGAGTGATGTATGAGTTATTAGCTTGGTGTAAACATAACTAACTTAATGGAATTTGGCCAAGAAAAAAAATCACTCAAGAGCCCAGTGCTTCTTTTCCATCCTTCCATATATCTTGGTGAAGGACTGCAATCATTCTGAGAAACTGTTATCATATTCTCATTATAGCTTTGCATTTCAAATTTCTACAAGTTACTCTAGTGGGAGTATAACTACAAAGTAATGCTAATACTACTACAATTAATGCCTGTCTAGGATTGCAGAGATTAATTTAGAGGTAAGGGCCAAGAAATCCATTGTGTAAAGATATTTCAACTGCCTCCAAAGGCTGTTGAGAGACTGCCCATGTGACTGTTAACAGTAATAAGTAGGAAAAAAGCTCTAAAGTTTAAACTCTAGAGCCTGGTTATGTTGTGTTATGTTATATTGTGCATATTATGCTATGCTATGCTATGCTATGCTATGCTATGCTATGCTATGCTATGCTATGCTATGCTATGCTATGCTATGCTATGCTATGCTATGCTATGCTATGCTATGCTATGCTATTATGGGAGAGAGAGAGAGAGAGAGAGAGAGAGAGAGAGAGAGAGAGAGAGAGAGAGAGAGAGAGAGAGAGAGAGAGATTTGCAGTGCAGTATACAATTAATGTTTATGTGAAATGTTGCATTTTGTCTGTACTAATGATTACTGTAGTACAGGACTGGGCAATTAATTTTCCTAAGGGACCATATGAGAAAATGGGACTGTTGTGTAGGGCTGAACCAATAGGGCTGTGAAGGTGTAGGCACGCACTCACAACCATGCATAAATTGGGAAAAAAAATAGCAGTTGCCTTCAAAATGAAAGCAATGTATTGCGTACATGGTGCACATTTATTTACATTTGATTTCTAATTTTTGATTGACCTTATATGGATCAGACAAGGACAGCCAAAGAGTTGGAAGTGGTCCTAAAAATGCCCACATCTGCTCTAGTACATCTCAGAGTCTTCTGCCAAGTCAAATCAAAAGTTGAAGGAGGAGGAAAGAATTTGGAGAAATCTAATTTACCACCAAGGCCTGAGTTTGACACAAGGGGAGAAAAATTGCTCTTTAGCTTGGCTCTGCAGAAGAACAGATGAGAAGAGATGATGAGAAGGTGCATCACAGGAATAACGTATCTTTTACAAAATCCCTGCAAAGGAATTGCTGATGTCACCCATATGTATATTTAGACTTTATGTTCAAGGATAATTAGGTATCATATTACCTTGCAGTAACAAGCTTACTGGGTCTCTTATTTTCCGGGTTTTGGAATGATTTAGTCTGTTAGTTAATTTTTTTTCTGATATACTTTGTGCCATCTACTTAGGAGACAGCGATCAATGGATTTGTTCTCCTAGACACTTTAAATGTAAACATCTTAGTTCTCTGAGAAATCTGGACAGAGGAGATTGTGTTCTGCGGAGATTCTGTTTTTATCTCTCAGACATACCAGATGGTGTTTCTAGGGAAAAAAATTGCTTCTTGACAGCTTTTGTATGTTGCTCCCCAGGGCTCCATTCTGTCTCCATTTTTTTTTTACCATCTATATGAACCACTTGGAGAGAGATATTATTCTTTTGATATAAGCTCTGTGGAAGCAACAGGGAAGGGCATACTTAGGATAGAATAAACCTGTATGTCAAACAGGCCATGAAGCATTTAATGTAAGCCTCATAAATCTCTATGAATATCCATATCAATCCTCAAAAGCATGTTTGTATTATTGCTCCTTGTCTGAGAAACTAAAACTGACCTACAGATACAAAACTAAACTAAGAGAGCATCTGTAAAAAAAAACTATATTAGTAATTGGTGATTTCAATAACTTCATATAAATTGGTGTTCTGGATGTGACAAAGAGATACAAATTTTAGACATAAAAAATGATAATGCCCCTAATCAAGCAGCTAACAAAAGGAGACACACCTCTGAATTTAATACAAGGTGTGTTCAGAATCTCTTCAACCCTAATCCTTTAAAATTTGCATGCTACTTTGAAACAAGTATGCAAGTCGGGGGCTGTCTATTATGAAGTTGCAATTCATATTTTCTTGGAGGTTTGGGAATTGATAAAATACTATTTTTGTTTGGAATATTGTGTAGAATTTTAGTGATTCACTTTAAGAAGGACACCATAGATTTAGGGAAAGGGCAATAATAATATTATTAGAGAAATGTAGACTGCTGCAGTAGGTGAAACTAAATACAAAGACAAAAATGCTGCACATGGAATATCTTCATTCTAGTAATGAAAAAATTCTATCCTTCCAGAAAAAGTGCATAGTTTAAAAGCCCTCCTTAATCTAATGGTCTCATTAATACTATGGATGGATTCAGCAACCAAAAAGCCTTTAAATCAATTTTGCTGATACCACAGCAATGCTCATTCAACTTAAACAGTGAATATTCTAGAAACCTTTGATACTGAGGCCTTTGTACATATCACTGTCTTTGTATATACTTTGAAAACTTCTGTGTTTTCAAAATGTGGCAATAAATTCTGTTTAATATTAAAAAGGACCACTCTATCTTTCAGCTTTTAAAATGGTTATGGTCCAGTTACCGTACTTAAGTGAAGACATTTTCTGTCTGATTCCCACTATTTACTAAAGTTAAAGATAGTTATTAAATTATTAACACTGAGCTAGTTGGCTGAAGGTAAGAGATCGAATTTGCACATGTGTTTTGGAACACAGTACCCTCTGAAATCATAAAACTAACATTATTGGTGGCCCTAAGAAATTCCTACAACACACTTATTAGCTGAGAATTTTAGTATAGCTAGTCCTCATTTAATAACTGCCTTATTTAGCAATAATTCATAGTTATGATGGTGATGGGAAAGTAACACAACCTGACTTATTTCTGCTTCAAAATCCAAACCACCTTCACATACAAGCAAGACATTACTAAACCAGGGTGAATATTTGGCACCAAAGTTGGTTTTATTTCTCTCTGCTTCATTCATCACAGGATTTTTATTTTTATTTTGTAAATCCTTCTAGAGAAACTAGTGATAGATGCCTTACAAATGAAATGGATAGAAAAAAAATAGTAACTACATAGCACCATGATGTTTTAAAATAAACGATATTAATGAAAGTATTATTGAAAGGGACAACCCTACTGGAACTTTTAAACTTGAGTTTTGAAAGCCTATCTTTTCCAATGTCTGTAGGATATATTAGAACCATAATCAATTTTTGACAGAAGAGAGGGAGGAAGGGAAATATGTGATGGGAAGAAAGATGACAAGGAAGAATAAACCAATTTCAGATTCTCTCATGTTTATCTTTATCAATTTTTGTTTAATTTTGGCTTGTGTGCGTTCCATGCCTAGGCGATTATTTTTGTTTTGCACTTCAGCATTTGCTGTAACTTTATCCTACTAGACATATTTATACAGAATCTTATTTAATGTATACATTTTAGCAAGTTTTTAAGGTTGGTTTAAAATAATGGTTGGTTTTGGTTTAAAATAATGTATCTGTAGCTATTTTCATAATTATATGAGTGTTTTAGCATGTATTTTCCCATAAAATATACATTCTGTATACATTTTTTTAAATGTAAAGAAATGTAAACTTTAATGGATAATTGAGGTTTGGTTCATACATTCATTCAAAAGTGTGAAATTAATAAGTCAAGAATGTCAGATAATGTATATTTGGGTGCTTGGGTTACATAATTACATTAAGAAGCAGACAAATCTAAGTGATTAAAAGAAATGAGTTTTGGCCAGGATATTAAATATACAGGGAAACAAATTTTTTAATGCTTCTGTGAATTACTTTCTTCATGAGGGCATGCTCATTTCTTTATGACACTTCCTATCACTTCATAAATAGTAACAGACTTGGCACTTCATTATTAATTAGCAGTATGGCAAATTGGCTGTCAAAAACCTGACAGGTTTGTCTCTACAAACTTAAAGCAATTTACCTGCCATGTTTTGGATGATGAGCATGCCTAAAAATGTGCAAAGCCACATCTCTTCTTATCTCGGGGGGCACTGTGATAATGCCAACATAGATCCTTTGGCAAGAAGCGCAATACTTCCAGGCAGATTCAAAACTGCTTTAGATATTTAATCCATTAAAATTAATCACAGAAAAATTGAATGTCCATTAACAAATTTAACACAGTGGTCAATGATGATAAACTCTAAAGCTTAATAATATATTGTCTGCAGAAGTTATTTTCGGAATCTCTCAAGACTGGCAATCAGATAATCAAATTCATACAAGAGTAGCCAGTCCTTTATACTACACGTAGGTAAACCTAGAAACTGGTCCAATATATGTTGGACACTCTAGATTGGGCTCATGGACATTCATATGAGCATCAGTAGTAAATATTTTAATATATCTTTAGAACCGTTTCGGGGGAGGCCACATTAATATAGACTGGAAACTCATTCAGCGACATCTCTCCTTTCCTTCTCTCTCCCCCACCTATTTTTATGGTTCTTGGAGCATACAAATATTTCTTCTTTTTCCATCCAGTACCAAGAGGTTCAGTGATTTCATCCATAGCAGGAAAATTATGACTTTCATAAAGAACACTAATACAGGATAAAGTTACAAGTTCCACTTTACATCCATATTGCTCTTGTGCCACTCCTTGCCACATTCCTGTTGGAAATGGCTGCTTGATAGCTATTAAAATGAGCAAAACTCTATAAAGATTATTTTTTAAAAATGAGCAAGGCTTCATTGAGCTTTAGAGTGACTGAAGACCATGAATTGAATTAGAACATTGGTAGAGTGATCAAGAGCTATGCGTGTATAGAAGAACATTACAGAGTATCAGCCCATGAAATTGCTAGGCAAAGGGCAGTGTCACTCTCAGATTGCCCCCACAGCTCTCTTGACATATTTAGCAACAAGAAAACAGCTCAGCATCCTATATTATGAACAGCACAGAGGTTCCTGCAGGATCAGGTATAATATTGCTTTTCTGGGAATCAAAACTAGGGTTTCGGTTACAATTGTTTTCCACCGGTATTTGCCCCTTGTACAGTCATACTTTACAAAGAAGATATTTTTCTGCCATTATTAATGCTAGTGATGATACAGTATTCCTTAATTCAATCTTCCTCAATCTGACCCCTGAACACATAAATGTGCCCCAAAATTATTAGCAAGCATAATCAATACAGAAAATTCTAGCAACTGAAATGGCCACAGCCTAGAGGAAACTTGAGATAACTTTACTATTTCTCTAGAAGGATCTCATTTTGACTTTGTTGATCTTCTACAGATCAAATTACTGTATTAAACTCCTTACCTAACATCTACTGAATTCAGTGTGGGTTGTTTTTGAGTGGGTTGTTATGATTACATTATATTCAGGGGTAAAATTCAGCAGGTTTTGACAGGTTCTGGAGAACTGGTAGCGGAAATTTTGAATTGTTTGGAGAACCGGCAAATACCACCTCTGGCTGGCCCCAGAATGGGGTGGGAATGGAGATTTTGCAATATCCTTCCCCCAGGAGTGGGGAAGGAATGGGGATTTTGCAGTATCCTTCCCCTGGAGTGGGGTGGGAATGGAGATTTTGCAGTATCCTTCCCCTGGAGTGGGATGGGAATGGAGATTTTGCAGTATTCTTCCCCTGCCATGCCCACCAAGCCACGTCCACAGAACCGTTAGGGAAATTTTTTGAATTTCACCCCTGATATTTATAATGTCATTTAAAATTGTAGGGCTGGTTCTGTCCCTTAAATATGTTTGTGCACTATATATTTGAGAAATATAACATTTTATAATAATTCTAATTTAAGATATGTAATTATATAGATATATTCATTTTAAAAAAAACCATACTGTTGTAAAAACCACTGCAGAACCTTTCTCTGTGTGCACTTGTTATATTTGTGCGTATAACAATTAAGGTTTAGCAGAGCTATTAAAATTATTGACCATAGCCTGTCATCAGTTCAACTCTAATGGGCAATCTCTCTGCATTTTGGCTTTTGTTTTCGAAGAACCATTATAACCAAGAGACTATTATTCTTTTCTGTCTCTTTGAACAGTTTTGCTTGAAGAGGAGTATTAATCATTCCAGGATGAATGAGTTGGAATAAGTTATTGAGTATCAATAGTATCACTAGCTATAGAAGTCTTGTATATTGCAGCAAGTAGGTTTGTATAATGAAACAATTTGGGATTTTTTAAAAATACTGAAATATCAGAGTTTTGGGCTAAATTTATGTGTGTAACATGTATGCAGGTATAGTTGATTAGGTTTTATTAAAATAATAATTAAATAAAACCATTGCTGAACTGTTTGCAATCCTGTATACATTAACATAAGAACTATTACTAAAGGCGCATGGATTTTCTTTTGAGTGTGTACATAGTATATTTACTTCCAACTATGCACCCATGCACACACAAATACACATACCAGAGCCAAGCTGAAATATAGACTAAAATGTGCATACTGTATGTTGGAGATTAGTTATTGTACTATTGATAATGCATTTAAAGCATTTTATCAGTGTTCCACACCAACCAAAACAACTCTCCGAGCTATTTACATGCAATCAATTAAAAGAAAGTGTAATCCTTTTTTTAACCAAATTTCAGAGATCCATTATTTTGGTACAGAAGAAACTTTATCTTGAACCCTTTCTCACAATAGTCAATACTTGAAATGTTTTCAGTGTATTTAAATAAATGGCCAATGAGGTTATACACCTTCTCATTTTAATCTACAATAGAATGGGTATAAAAAGAACTATTATCATGCCACCATCAGAGAGCAGCAAATAACATTCACTATGAAAAGCAGTCCCAAATAAGAAATAAGCCAGATATTTTGAAGCAAGGTTTGACAATCAATCAACTTCCAAATCTCCCATTGCCCATCCCTGTTTGAGAGAGAAAGCAAACAGGTACAGAAATAAATCAGTGTCGTTAACTAACCAGCACACCATTAAAATTAAACACAAAGAATAGCAAAAGAAGAGGGGGAAAAGGCATATTTCTTTGGTAACTCAATGACAAACATATGCCCTTTGAAGGCACATGTATTGTAAGTCACATTTCTCTAAGGCAGTGACTTGCAATCTTATGATCTTTCAACCATATGTTTCAAACCTAGGCAAAAAGTATAAATTATCTTCATATCCAAAAGAGGGATAGGATATAACACCTTGCCTAAAGCTACATTATGAATACCAAATAGGAGTGGGATGATTTGGTTTACAGCTGTTATTTCTAATGACGTTTTTCATGTTAAAAATCCACTAATATACCAATTTATTCTCCTAATAGGGGTCTTTCTTAGATTGGTATTGGACAACCAGAGATAAGGACTTGGTAGAGAAATTAGCATATGTTTCTGACCCCAAGTCCTTTGAATTGCATTAAATTAAATAAACATAACTATGAAATAAATATTACAGTAGCCCTATTACAAGTTGAATTAGCTATGGTTACTGAAGAAAAAAAGTATATGGAAGTATTCTTAATCTATTAGCTATGGAGCTCAAAATTTGCATTTTTTCAGGACACAGCTGTTAAACATGGCCTGTCTATAACAGTGCTACACTACCGAAAGATCAGATGCATAACCGTCTGTACAAAGTTAGAGAAGCATTCTTCCTAGAGTATGATTTCAGAGAGAGTGCCATAAGTCATTCAAAAGTTAATTTTCTCTAGATTTGCAATAAAGTCATATATATGATCTATGATGTCTATATCTTATCAAACTGTCTGCAGTTAACACAAACCTATCCCTCTCACGTGTTTTCACGAGTGAAAAATAGCAAGAGGGATATTTTTGGCTCTGCACTCGGGGAACCATAAAGTTCTAATAAACAGAAAGTGACAAAAAATAAAGAAAAATAGGAATACAGAAAGTCATATGTCGTGGCAATAAGGATGCCACTTGTAACACCCATCTGTGTGGTAGATCTAAAATAATGGAAAAGAGAAGTTGACGGATCCATCAGCAAGCAATGCACTAGTTCTGTATCAGTAATTGACTGCTCTCAAAAGCTAAGCAAGCTCAGTCCTAGAGTATATTTGGATGGAGGTCCATGCAGGAATTCCTTTTGTTTGGATTTAAATACGAAGTTCTCTAATTCATTCTTTCCTAACCTATAGCATAGTTGGAGAATATATGAAATAATAATTAAATATTCTGAACTTGGCAATGGATTTTTGTCTGCATAAAAAAATATCAAGAAAAAAGCCTGCATGAAATGCATGCTGTGAAGATTATGTAAAAATAACATTAATAAAAGTAGTTACCAAACATATATCAGAATTTGAATATTGGAAGGAAAACTCTTCACATGTTCATGATTTCCATATGGGAAATTTATGATCAGATATAGAACTAGGACAGGAAATACATGAAAAATGAAATATGATCTCAGCTTTGCTCTGTCTTTAGAAATTTCACATTTTTTTATACTGAATATCCATTGGAAATTAACTAAGTCATAGCTCCATACTCAGGACATCATCTTTTTTGCCCTTCTGTTAAAATATGTCAATGTCATACTTGTGAATATCTACATTCTTGTGGAGATACATATACATAGGCGGGCATTCATGAACATGCATCAAGTGATGTGTTAGACATATACACCTATTTATGTGTGGGCTCAATACACACACACACACACACACACACATACACACACACACACACACACAAATGCACATTCTTTTCCATCTTATTTTGCATGCAGGAGAGGGAATTATCAACCTCCCTCATTTAAACCAAATTTCTCTTTGCTATTTGCGGGCTATTGAGAATAGCAATAGCACTTAAATACCGGACCAAACTCCATAGTGCCTTACAGCACTCTCTAAGTGGTTTACAGTGTCAGCATACTGCCTCCAACAATGCGGGTCCCCATTTTACTGACCTCAGAAGGATGGAAGGCTGAGTCAACTTGAGCAGGTCAGGATCAAACTCCTGGCAGTCGGCAGAATTAGCCTGTAATACTGCATTCTAACCACTATGCCAGCATGGCTTATGCTATTATGTTGGAGAAATGGACAGATGAGGATGCTTATTCCTGTATTTACTGCTCTTCATCATAATAATGAAAATAGCAAGTGTATGGGAAGGTAACTTAAGGGAACAAAGGAAAGAGAGAAGGAAAGGTGGCAATTTTCTCAAACCTACAGTCCTATTAGGATTATAGCTCACAAAATTTCCAGGTCAAGTTAGCTAAGGGTCTGTTGGAAAGTCTGAGAGTTTTAACTCCAGCTCCCCGGGTAGGGATCAGATTGAGGACCGCTGTGTTAAAAAAAAATGCTTACAGAGCAGGATTCCAGGTTAACATGACTTTGTGAACGACCACAGTTAATTAGCAGGTTTCAATTAGTCAAAAAATAAATCCACTACACAGAAACTGTTTGGGTAAGATATATCAAAATCTGTCTTGCTTTTCTGCCAAAAGACTGCTTTTCAGCTGTGCTCTTCTAATTTTCCTGCTCGCAGAGCCTATTCCCCCACCCAACTCCCAAGAAGCAAATAACTGACAAGAGCACTAAGAACATAGGTCATTTCATGTTGCTCTACTGCTATGTAGCTGTTCCTCAGTCTGTCCCAGGAGTTCTGTTCTTGTAGAACTCCTTTGCCCTTCAAATACCATAAAATGTTATCTGTCAAAAAGTGGGTTTTTTTTAAAAAAAAAATTACTCTGTTTTAATAAAACAAGAAGCATTGATTTTAAGAATATTACCTACCAGGGGAGAAGTACAGATTAAAGTGGAAAGAAGGTATTACCTGAAATGTACATTTTTAAAATTAATTTGTTAAGAGTTCTAGCCTGCCTTTGCTCCATAAATTTAATATAATTGCGAAGCTCACATGGAAAAGCTGTGGAATGTGAACTTTTCCTTTACGTGTATATGTACAGAGAAGTTCCAATAGATTGGAAAAAATGCCCCTTTCCCAATGCTAGTGTTTTGGAGATGAGCCAAATGTGTACCTTGTTTCCCCTGGAATAAATCCACAACTGTTCTAGCAGCAGCACCTACGGTATTTGACAGCTACTATCTGGTAAATAAGACTCAGAAACTGGAACACTGGCTGAAGGCTGGATTGCTCCGTGGCTGCTGGAACTGGAGTTTGTAGTATTTTGGAAAAGGAGCTGACATTTTTAAGCCTGGAGGATATTGTTCCATCTAAACAAGACAGAAATATGAGTCTGGAAAGAGAATGACATGGAACAGCCAGGAGAAGAGCTGAATTTGTGGGGACTAATTGAAAAAAAGCAGGCTCAGTTAAAAGCTAAGAACTACATGGAAGCAAAAGGAGAAACAGTTTATATTCTGAGGTAAAAGGTGATGTTTACTTGCCAGTGATTCACCCATGTGAGTCAGGAGAAGGTTTGAGGGTGATAGGGGGTCACAAGTAAGTGAGGGGGGTGTACTGAAGGGCAGGGGGTGCAGGAGTGGCTGGCTGGTGCAGTGCCAGCACACAGTTGCTGGGGGGCTACACGGGTGGAGGAGACTTATCATAGCAATTTGCAGCCTTCCTTGCCAGCTTCCCCACTGACTTTCTGGGGAAGCTGGAAAGGAACATTGCAAATGGAGATCACATTATAATGGGACGTTACAACCTGTTGAAAATATGAACCAATTGGCAAGTGACTAGACTGCAATCATGTGACCACCCTGGGTGCTGGGATGGCTGGAACTCCAAGGACCAGTTGTAACTCCATTCATTCAGTACTGTCATATCTTCAAGCAATTGCTGAATGAATAGTCATAGATTGGGGACTACCTGTAAAACTCTTTGTGGATCAAATCTATTCCTATTTGCTTATCCTGAATAATCCAAAATGAATTTGTAGCACAACTCCATTTTTTAAATATAAGGTGGGACTAAGAGTCTGATTCAGTCAACCAGTGAGTTTTCAAAGCCGAGAATGAATTTGAATCCCAGTATCTCTGATTCTAATTCAGTGCTTAGATTCCCCCAAAATGTATTTCATTAGAGAGGAATGATGAATTAAAGCAAGTTAACTCAGACATATAATAAAGCATATAAAGTATGGCCCAATCCATATTAAACATTGTAGAATTTCACTGATTTTAATGAGACTATCAAGCACCTGCTTAGTTTTTAAAGCTAAGCCCAAAGAAAGATGTTTATTTTAAATAAATTAGACAGTCTTGCTTAAAATCAATTAAACATATCACAAAATGTAAGTAATGCTTCCATTTGCAGGTGTAGATCATTCCCAATGGCTCAGACAGCATGTCTAAAACTCTTTGAATTCTCACTCTAATATTTGCCATAAATTATAGATAAAGGTGAGATCTCCAAAAGGATCAGTATTTCAAGTTTGCATTTGCTTCATTGGTTTTGCATAGAATATTATTAAAACAAATCTAAAGGAGGGAGGGAAGGAGAGAGACTAAGAAAGACTAAGAGAGACTCATAGAGTTCTGTAAGTCATCAGTCACCAGATGGATATCATATTTTTAAGCACATAGTTTATATTTTTCTGTGTTAACATTTACCTTACTTCTTAAATAACTGCTCAAATGAATTTGATGTCCCACTAAAATAAATAAGTGCAGACAAATAAGACATAGTAATGTCTAATTTGATCTTGACAAATAGAATGTTTCTGGTTACCTTGAGGAAAGTATACTCTGTCTATAACATTCCTTGATTAATCTTTGGCCATGGACTCATGGGGTAAGTCCTAGCTTGTTGAAATAGGAAAGTTTAATTTATAATTTCCATCTCTCTATAGAAGTTATGTAGACTAGGAGCTACAAAATGGCATTTCTGCATTGGACACCTTGCAATCCATTCAAATATTGCGGTTTTGCTTTATGACATTTCTGACATTTGTTTTCTTTCAGTAGGTACAATGTTTTTAATGTTTTAAACAGGGCAGGGGATAGACTACAGGTGGCATAACATTTAAGGGCTATTGTTTTTATAAAACAAACATTTCTAAAAATAATTAGTGCTGCTTTATATATTTCTGAATAACTCTGATTACTGTACTAAATCAAAACAACAAAGACAATCTCAAATCAATACAGCTTAAGAAATATAAATCATATCTGAGCTATACCTATGTTGAGAAATATGACACAGATTTTAAACAAAAAAAATGTTCACAAAAGTGATTATGCCATGAAGGAGTTATACAATCCATTGCAATTTCAGGGTCCACTTTTAGATCTAATATTGTAGATAAAAAGCTGACTTACAGTGGAACTCCACAATCAGAAGCACCATTTTGAGGAAAGATTTGCTTCCCTCACAATTAATGAGCAACACACACAATACACACATACACATATGCATACACACAGTAAAGTCTGATTATTTTTAGACCATTGATTCTACTTTATTGAAATAAAATTGCAAAACCTATAACTTTTCTCCCTGCATTGAGTTCAATTAAAGCAGTTAGAACATTAGGTATATTTAATTTCAAAGTCAAAATTACTATCTGCGGATGCATTATATTTCTTGAGTTATCTTTTGTAAGTATGAACCATATTCTGTGTTGAGTTTATGCAGCACAGTTTGGTTTATGGTAAATCTACAGGGAAGGTTAAAAGAGTATTTGGAGTAGACAATAAAATTTCTGTACAAGTAAATAAATGCATGTGTTATTCTACTTTTTAGCTGGAAATCTGTAGTTAAGACATTGATATTTTACCCTTAAATGGATAATACTAACTTAGAAATGTATGCAGCTGTTTTGACCTTTACAGGTAACTACTTACTTATATTTTCTGACAATCCAAACATGAAAGAAAAACATAATGAAATTATATCAGTTAAAACAGAAAGGCCAATCAAAGCAAGTATCAATCTCACAGAGAATAAAAATAGATCGCACCACTTAAAACAATACCAATAATAAAATTATATAAGGTAGAACTAGACAATCTGGTGGTCACTTTTCTTTCCTTCCTTCCTTCCTTCCTTCCTTCCTTCCTTCCTTCCTTCCTTCCTTCCTTCCTTCCTTCCTTCATCCCTCCCTCCCTCCCTCCCTCCCTCCCTCCTTCCTTCCTTCCTTCCTTCCTTCATCCCTCCCTCCCTCCCTCCCCTCTCTCTCTGTTTAGGGAGTACCAGTTTTAGCCCTTTTGATCTAATTATACAGGCTTGGAATTTCACTGATATAGAAATCTTAAGCATTCTGAAAGGGTAATATGTCTATATTTCCTGTGGTTTTGCAACTTCGGGGGGGGGGGGGCGGAGACTAAAAACAATAGCACTGTTACTTATCAGCTTGTAATCTAATATCATCAGTGCAATATTGGAGTGTTCCAGGTACCACAAGAAAAGGTGGTAGAGGTTGAATGCAGCTTGTATGAAATGAGGAGCATACTTTTGTTACAGGCTTTATGCCATAGAAAGCCTATTCTTATTAGGAATTGAAGAAAAAAATGCAGAATTGTACCTGGCAATGAAAAGATAATAAAATGCTAGTCTTTTTGAGGATTTGGACCAGCTGTTGAAAAATCCACTTTCGAACAACCATCTAACATACTACAACCAGGCAAGAATAATAAATTAAAGCCCCTGAAGATGACTTCAGGTAGTATGTAAGAAATGACTTTTCAGATACCTCATGTTATAGAATTTTATGAGAACTTAGAATTAGATCTTGAAACAATCTAGAAATCAGTTAACAGTATGGATAATATGATCTATAGAACCAGATTGATAGTTCACAACAATTTGACTATGTAAAGGATTCTTTTTAATATGCTTTGGGGATAGAAAGCAGGGTTCTATATCTTGTGGATTTATAGCATCTGTAATAGAATGCAGTAATGAAGTTATTGAAATAGGAATATTCAATAACCACAGAAACAGGCAGGAAAAATCTAGGTCATTATCTCTCAATCTTTTTCACAGTGAAAATTTTGGGAAAAACGTGAAAACGAATTAGTACATATCTTGCCTTAAATTCCTGGAGAAAAGCAGAATATAAATTTTACAAACAAACAATGTAATGTTTCCAAGAATAAAGGAAATTTTCCATTTCAGTTTCAATGAAAGCTTTAGGCACTTTTTATTATCTTTCACTCTTTCTCACAGTGTTGAAAATGAAAGATCCAAAATACTTTTTTTTAGAAAACAAAAGCAATTGAGCCTTGCACAAATTGCTTTTTAATTATACCTAATGATAGCTGTAAAAGGCAAAACAACCAAAGTGTACGTAAAGATGCAATTATGCCCAAATTGGTCCTGGGAAACCCACAGGAAAGCTGAAAGTGGTTGAAAATTGTCCCCAAAGAGAAGTGTCTGAAGGCAAGAACCCATGATCATTCAGGTTAAATACTCAAACAGATAGCTGGCCCAAGGGGTTAAATAAACAGATCACTTCTCTTTCAAGAAGGTAATAGAAACTGTCTCACAAGGCCATTTTAAGTTACATTTGTAAATATTATTTCTGGTCATACAAACCAACCAGTGATCAGTAGATAACTTTCTTTGGAAAATGGAAGCCTACCAAACTGGCGAGCTCATTTCTGAGTGCTCAAAACATTTTCTTTTCAATATTTTCCCTGTCTTTCTCAACTCTGGTTAAAATCTCTAAATTGGGCGTCCAAATCCATAAGCACACAAGATACAAAGTTTATTGTGTGATGTTAGGTTGCTATTTTTCTTTATAGTTATGGGAAGAAACTATGGAGAGCTGTGTTCAATAAAAGAGAAGTTACCATCTCTGAAGACATATTTCACTGTTTCAATATGGCTACTGGTTTTTATCTTATATAGGTATTAGACCTCTCACAGATCATACTCTCCAAATATAGACTGTAGTCAATGACTATGGTGTCAGTATAATCTAACATCTCTGAAAGGTACCATATATGGAAAACTACTTTGTACAGACAACTGTTTGCCTCTGTCTTTGTTTTGTTTTGATATTTACTCAGAATCCAGATTCATATGCAACTCCCAGAAGTCAGATATCTATTTAGCGGAATACAAGAATACTGTTTCAAACAGTAATACTTTCATCCTTTATAAAATGAGATTGTACCATTTACAATTCTTTCTGCAATGTCTGAACCATGTTCACTGGTCCCTACTCCCCTTGGAGGTAGCTCACTGCATATTAATATTACGTGTTCAAACTGTATGTCAATCAAACCAGAAGGGAGATGAAAATATATAATTCATCTCAAACTAAATATTACTCATCACACCATTATGTTTCTGGAGTCCTTTCACAAACCTCACCACAGTCATGAATATTACTGCTACGTATGGTTCATTGGTGCCATGAGCTTTAATAGTTCTGTCACTTAATATATTAAATACAGTAAACTATTTTTGACCCAAACTCCTCAAATCCATTTCATTTAACAGGAAAATTATAGCTATTTTACATCTAAGTGGTGGTTTTTTTAAAATTTAGTCTTAAAGGACATCCTTTGCTGTTGACAAGCCATATTTGATATCTTACTTCAAAGCATGTAAACCAAGTAGATGAGGCAAGTCCCTAAATATGTTAATGAAAGTCTTGATGTTTGATAATGACGCAGAGCAATGAAACTGTCTGAATAATGACTAAGAAAATGAGTGAAGTTTCCAGTCCAAGTCACACTTTAGCCTCAAACATACTACAACATTTATTATTGACCATGTGAAAAAAAACATTGCTGTGTTTAACTCCATTTGTACAATAAAATTCTGAAAACTTGGTAGGACAAAGACAAAGTTGGGGAAGGCCTGAAACCTAGTATACTTTTTTTTTTTAAAAAATGTATTTTAATGAAGAAATGAGGCTGTAAACTCAGTATGTAGTCTCAAAACATAAATTCAGAGATTAAATTGCTGAAGGCTAATTATGGGAAGAAAGTATTTACTGATTTATTAAGTGGATTTTGAGGCCACCTGATTCTGAAAAGACTCTGGGCTTGTAATATGTTTAAAAATACACATTTCTGTAAAAAAAAAAAAAACACTGTCCTAATAAAATCACATCAACATCCCAAAATATTCAACATAGTTTCCAGAGGTACCATAGACTGAAGCATGGGATCAGGGCCAGGTCTGAAGAGACTTCCATATTTGAAGTCACTACTTGAAGAATGAGAGTCATGCATATTTCCGGGGAAATGCTTTTCCGGAGGACAGGGGCCATGACTAAGAATCATTCTGGAGGGCAGGGACCATAACCAACTATAATTGGTTCCACGAGATGACACGTTTAATGGAATGAAACTGGAGTGCACACATTTGCCCAATCATACCAGAGAGAGAGAAACGATCATGCACAGTTGGTCCCTCAAATAATCAGGCCCTATGCCATGAAGAGCTTTATAAATTCTTGTTGTACGCCGCCCTGAGTCCTACGGGATTGGGCGGCCTATAAGAACTTTAAATTAAATTAAATTAAATAAATGTCACCCATCACCTTGAATTGTTCCTAGAAGCCCAATGGGAGTCGATGCACTTTGTAAAGCAGCAATGACACATGGGCATAACAAGAAGAATTCATTACTGTTGTCAGTGCTATATTGTGATAGTTCAAGGCTGGTTCAAAGCTGGTCCTGTGTAGAACCAAGGGAAGGGTGCAATTGATCTATCATGTGGACCAGTGGTGGGTTCCTACCGGTGCAGTCCACTCTATAGCACCGGTAGCGGCCCGCTGGAGACATCACAGTACCGGTGCGGTCAGTTGCCGGTGCCTGGGCACTGCCATTTTTAAAAAAAAAATTTTAAAATTTTTTAAACATTTTCTTCTGCGCATGCCCAGAAGCCGAGCTTCCGGCACTGCGCATGCGCTGCCTTCCTACCCCACAGTGAGTTCAAACAGGGGAGGATGGCTGAGGGAGAGTGTGAAACGCTGAAAGAACGGGCAGCAGGAGCTATCTCCATTCTCTGTGGAGTGGGCGGCATACAAATGCAACTAATAAATAAAATAAATAAATAAATTCCCCTCCCTTCAGCAGTCCGAGAAGCACGAACGCGCGGTGATGATCCTAGGCATTTTTGCACGTTTGAGGCTTCTCGAGCTGCTGAGGGGAGGGGGAATGGGCGGCAGGACCTATCTCAGTTCCCCTCCCTTCAGCAGTCCGAGAAGCCACGAACGCGCGGTGATGATCCCAGGCATTTTTGCACATTTGAGGCTTCTCGAGCTGCTGAGGGGAGGGGGAACGGGTGGCAGGAGCCTAGGATCATTGAATGGGAAGAAGCATTCAGGCTTGACGGAGCCTCCTAGAAGAACCGCTGCCGCGGTCTTGCTTCTCCCGCTGCATTGTGGGTGGGCAATGTCCCCCACTTCTCCGGCCGCTGCCAAGCTCCCGAGGCCCACGCCCACCCGGTTACATAGCTGGCAAGCCACACCCACAAAATAAGCCACGTCCAAAGAGTGGTAGTAAAAAAATTAGGAACCCGCCCTTGATGTGGACCTGTGCAAAAGCCTTCCTGGCCACAGTTGCTATCTGTTTTTTGAACAGTAGATGTACTGTTGTACAAATTGTACAATCTACAAATTGTACCCTAGTCTCAGATGGGGAAATGCAATGTGGAAATACAGCCCTATTGAAAGCCAAGGGACTTAACTAGCCATAATCACTCAATTTTGACAGGCTGAATTGGAATCACTCCCATTCATACCTGAATACCTGTACAGACACTGGCTCAGCTTCATCTGTGAACCTCAGGACTGGGTTATACAACTGAGTATTAGAAGCATATTTATAATACCAGATCCTGAACTGACAGATGACTTCATCTAGTAGTTTCATGTAAATGTGAAATGTGGCTGAAGATATCTAAATTCATCGCATGGGCTTTCTCAGGGAAAATATACTTCTTATGTACTATATAGCTTTACATGGGGTTCACACACTTTTTTACACTTCCCCCACAACCCCAAGTTATTGGGATTAAAACAAAGAAAATGGAGAAGTGAAACAATTTGTTTTAGTAGTGTTCTCCACTTTCTTGCGTTCTCTAGGTTTTAAAAACAAAACTGCAAGCATTACTGTTTGGCTTCTTCATGTGAGAGTATTTTATGCAAAGTCAATCTTGAGTTTCACACTGTAGCTGATGCAGTGTAATAAAGAAAGCTGCTTTAAGCTATTTAGTTGTGCTAGTGTACTTAACAATATTGTAGAATATATTACAGAGTGGGTATAGAGAAGAAAACAAGTGAAGTGCGAAGCCAAACAGCTTCAGCACCTTAATTCAACTTACAAAAAAATTAACATGTTAACATTGCAGACAATTTCCATGAGTTGTGAAGAAATTAAATTTGATGTTCCTAAAGTTGCTGCACAGGATGTAATATTTTACTTGGTTCAAAAATGGCACCTACATATTTGTATAAAAAAAGAAATGCTTTATTTGCAAAAATACAATGACCAAGAAGCTTGTATATTAAATAAACTGTATGCTGCCATTATAGTATGACTTAACGGGACTTTCTCCAGCATAATAAAATGCTTTTTGTAGTTTATATCAGTAGCAATAACTCTTAGATTTATATACCGCTTCATAGTGCTTTACAGACCTCTCTAAGTGACTTACAGAGTTAGCATATTGGACCCAACAATCTGGGTCCTCATTTTACCAACCTCGGAAGGGTAGAAGGCTGAGTAAACCTTGAGCCGGTCAGGATCGAACTGCTGGTTGTCAGCAGAGTTAGCCTGCAATTCTGCATTCTAACCACTCTGCTGTTTTATCATAAGGTCACCAGACGTCCCACTTTTGGCGGGACAGTCCCGCTTTTTAAACATTTATCACGCATCCCACGGCGTTTCTAAAAAGTCCCGATTTTTGGAAAGAATGCAGACAAGCTAGGGCATTCTTTCGGCCTGACATAGTCTCTTTTTGAGCCGCTCGCTTCACTTTTTACAGAAATCAATAGGTGTGTACCGCAGAATCTAGTCCTTCTATTCCAGGCTGCTTTGCCAATGGCTGAAGAGAGACACGTGTACAAAGGAACCAGGAAGTGACTGCTGGAATTGGAGTATCCGCTGTATTTTGCAACGTCTGGGTGATCTTATTGAGTGTATGTAGTAAATTATTATTATTAAATAGAACGGGTTATTATTATTTTTTAACAATCCAGGAGAATACATTGAAAACAAACACCCAGGCAGGCAAAATTCTTGCTGCATATAATATGGAAACTTGGAAAGACTGTAAAATTTGCTGCCTAACAGTTAGGGAGAAGCCATGCTATAAGTGATTTTATTTGCTGTATTGTGTGATATATTGTGTGTATAAGAATTTTTATTTAAATTTTGTCAGACTTCTTTTGTGAACATGTACTCTTTTTCCATTGCTGCAGTTTTTTCCTTTAAAATTATGTCTGAAAAATATGTCTTAGTTATATCTGAAAAACAAAATTTATGCTTGTGATATTGTAAATTGTAATTAATATAGGGTGTATCTTTCCTTTTTTCTCTATAATTGATTACCAAATTATCTACACAATAGACTGTTCATAGCTTTAATTAATACTATATAAATATAATTGTATTGAAACTATAATGCATCAAAATTAGAACAATGTAACATAAAAAGAAAAAAAGAAATGCAAAATGCAAATAGCATAATAAACAGATTAAAATAATCATTAATTTCAACTTTAAAAAGAGGAAATTAAACATAAAACAAAAAAATTATTTGAACAATTTAAAACAGCATTTTCACAAGGAAAATCTGAGAGAAGAAAGGTGCCTTTAAAGATGTAATTATAATCAGCTCAGGAATTTCAGGAAAGAGTGCACCATTGAGAAATTCTATGACAAGCCACAAGAATGTACAATGTGGTTCTTGGTCCAGGGACAAGGTTCTTTCCCAGCACTGACCCAGCCTATAACAAGAAAGGTAATACTATACACTGGGAAGTCCAGTTTAAGCCATGTATTGCCAAGGAAACCTTGTATTTAGTTCAACAGCTAATTATCCATTGGTGCTGCTGATGCTTCAACAATAGTATTTAATTTAATTTAATTTAATTTAATAGATTTGTATGCCGCCCAACTCCTGAGGGACTTGTATCACATGAGCACTGCCAGGTGCGCCATTCTGCACCAGCTTTGGCCTCCAGACTAAATGCAAGGGCAGCTCCATAACACAAGAACATTATAGCAATCAAAATGTGAAGTGCCATGTGGTTAGCATGTTGTGCGCCTGTGGTTTGTAAATGAAAGTTATCACAGTGTGAGAAAGCCATCCATAATGTGGTGTAACTGAAACATTGTTTAATCAATGAAAGTATTATAGTTCGATGGGGGGGGGTTGTTTTCATAAGTGCATTTGTTCAATTTTTTAATGCAAGTTTATGTTTGCATAGAGTTCTAAAAAAGTGAACAAAAATAACACATCCAACCTGCAATTAGACAGTTACATACAAATTTGAGCATATTATTTCATACCATTCTTAATGGAAATTTTTATAATCACCTACTGTCAGGTTAACATATACAGGTAGTCCTTAACTTACAACCACAATTGAACCCAAAATTTCTTTTGCTAAGTAAGATAGTTGTTAAGTGAGTTTTGCACCATGTTACGACTTTTGATGCCACAGTTGTTAAGTGAAGCACTGCAGTTGCTAAGTTAGTCACACGTTAAGTGAATCTGGCTTCCTCATTGACTTTGCTTGTTGAAGGTCACAAAAGGTGATCACATGACCCAGGAATACTGCAACTGTTATAAATATGAGTCAGTTGCCAAGCGTCTGAATTTTAATCCTGTGATTAAATGTAATCCTGTGATTAAATGTAATCATAAATATGAAAAATGGCCACAAGTCATTTTTTTCAGTTCCATTGTAACTTTGAACGGTCACTAAATGAGCTATTGTATGGCAAGGATTAGGTGGTTTTATCTTAAAAAACAAAAAAACAAACCGGAATTAGTACTTGGCAGGGGGGGGAACCGATCTAAACAATTTTTACTTGTCAATTTTATATCTTGGAATTTTCTACGGATTGATTATTTTAAAAATGGACCACAAATAGTTTTTTTTAAAACAAAATATATTTTACGGTGTGGCAAACTGACTTACTCATTCATTTTGGTGCCTTTCATGTTTTGGGTGGGCTATCAAAGCTTTGCTTTGAATGAAAATGGCCCATACAGATGGATTAGATCCAGTGTGATTAAAATAGAGGAAATCTTAATTGTTTGCAAAGGTTAAATTGGCGACGATAAGATTATTATGGAACTTCATATAGACTGATTTAAGTTACAGTAACCTGGAGTTGTGCATCCCTGTGTTATATTAGAAAAGATCCTTCTAAAAACCTTTGAAAGTCATATTTATGATATCCAAAACCACATTTATCAACTGTAGCAATTAGATTTTATTTTAAAGGTATACATACATGACGATTGCAACTACCTTTAATCCATGTCCTGACATCTGGGACTACCCTTGAAAGGTTTCAGGAATTTGCAGTTGTTGCAAAAGGCAGTTGGTTCCTAACCAATGAAAGTGGTATGCTAAAATTGAAGGAGAAATTCCTTTTTTTGTGCTTCTTCTGTTAGCTTGAATTTTGGTGGACAGAAGAATTAACCAGTATGTGTTTACAGCAGCTTTCGTGATGATGCGTGAGTGGTATTTCACTTTTATATATATATAGATTTTTCTGAAATATATTACAATACTATTTTTGCGTTCTATGAAAAATTTTGTTGCTCCATATAGACCAAATTTTTAATCAGGAACCCACCCACCCCCGGTCAATGGTGTCCCTCTTTACCAAAGTTAAAATCTGGTCACCTTATTTTATCATAAAGTAAGATTTGTGTTTGTTTAAAAAAGGCTAATTTGTATAGCTGTCTGTGCTCTGAGTTCCCCTGGAAGATGTTATGCTCTTTTCAAAGTGATCATGTAATATAAATCTGATATATGTAATGTTAAAGTATGCATCTGACAAAATTGAACATACATACCTATTATTTCACCATGAAAAATATACAAATTAGAATAACAGCACTTTTGAATTATACAATGTTCTTGAATTATATAGCATGAGCTCACTTCCCATTTATGAAAGGACATGCTTTCATAACAATAGGAAGACGGAGGAGGAGCTGCTTACTTATTTTTAGTTTTACTCTATTTTATTTTATTCACTCATTCATATTTAGGTTTCACAGTTCTGAACACTAATGCTCATTTTTACTACTCGCTATTTAGGAATCAAGTGTTTTAATTTTGAATTAATTTTGAGCTGGTTTATGACCAAAATAAACTGAACTAATATTTATCTCTACACATGAGATAAGTCCATGGAACTATTCAGTTGGAAAGAAAACCAAGGAACATTTAGCCAAAAAAAAAAATTCAACTATTATGAAAATGTTAATAGGAGATTTAAGAAATATTTAACTCTGGTATTCACTAATTCTCAATATATCTATTATAAAAACAAGAGGTGGCTTTTATGAAAGCACACCAGTCTCCTTTACCAGGAACATGTTGCCATAAGACTGCAAATTAAAATATTTTGGTAAAATAATGGACTACATGATTACAAATTACCCAGCTGCTGTGGCCTAGAGGTAGAGCTCTTCCCTCACAATCAGGAGGTTGTGAGTTCAATCCTAGGTAGAGGCAGATGTAGGGTCTCCTGCTTGGGCAGGGGGTTGGACTAGATGACCTGTAAGGTCCCTTCCAACTCTGCTAATCTGTAAATATATATATCATCTTTACTCAGGAACTTCTGAAAGTGATCTACATATAGATTTGAAAGCTTAGCTTAGAATAATGTTATGTATGTCAAAGGTTTTAAAGTTCCCATCCCAAGTAAAAATTTAAATTTCAACTTGAAATTTTAACTTGAAAAAGGCAAAAATCAGAAAAAAATGAAAAGATAAAGGAAAATAAACATTATGTAATTAACACTGAAAAATAACTAATTGAACCATTCATTATTTATTCAAGAGCATTCTGATTTTATGAACACCCTCCCAGAAGCAAGAGTGAAAACAATATTAATACAACAAACAGACACACATTTTAACAGAAATTCCCACCTTTTGCATCTTACTGAGGTTGACAAATGTAGCTCAAGCCAATATTAATGATTCTGCAACATTATAAATGTGGGCATATACACATAAATGTGCATATTTTCTACATATCTTTGCCACATTCCTCCCTCCAAAATTATCCACTGTCTAAGTTTATCAATTTGATTTTTTTTGAAGTTTTCAAAAGAGCAATTGGCAAAACACATAGGCACGGACAAGAAAATTCTTCAAGGGTGTTAAAGCAACCATATCCCCCTGAGAGCTGAGCATGACTGCTATGAAGAATTTTCACAGTTGTCCCCAAGATAGTTCAGGATGGGAGTAGGTGTACAGTTGGCACTACCTCAACATAAATTTCTATTTTCCTGCAATCACAGAACTAAGGAAGGTCAAAGCCCAGGAAAAGATGCAGCTTCTTTAAGAGTTACCAAAAGATCCATATTCAACTTGCCCTTTGGCCTTGGAACCAAAATTCATCACACCTCTTCTAAATACTAACGTAAATGTAAATTTACTGAAGTAAATGCTATATACATATATACATATATACATATATGCATATACACCAGGGGTGGGTTCCAGTTTTTTTACTACCACTCTGTGGGCATGGCTTATTTCGCGCATGCACGCGCATTCCCCCGTGCAATTTCACTTCCACACATGCTCAGTAGCAGGATTCAGCCCGAAACACAGCTGAGGAGCTCATCAGCTGTGCTTCGGGCGAAGAAATAAAGGTGAACATTAACCCGGGGGCAGGCGGGAGGGCTCTTTTTCAAGCCGTGGAAGAGGAGAAGCCATCCAAACACAGAAAAATTCACCAAAAATTCCCCACCAAAAGATGGCAGTGCCCACGGACCAAACCGGATCCGTGACGCCATCATTGTGTCACCAGCAGGTCTCTAATGGTTCAGGCGATCTGATCCGAACCGGGAGGAACCCACCCCTGATATACACATATACACATGTACACATATATACATACATACATCCACAAACACACACACACACACACACACACACACACACACACACACACACACACATATATATATGTACATACACACATACATTGCAGATATATATATATATATATATATATATATATATATATATATATATATATATATATATATATATATATATATGCAATGTTTGTATGTATATATATATATATATATATATATATATATATATATATATATATATATATATATATATATATATATATATATATATATATATATATATAGGTCTTTGGGTATTCGGGTTTTCTCCCGCGTGAAATTGGAAGTGTCTTGGCGACGTTTCGATGAAGTCTCATTCATCATCTTCAGGCTGGTGTCTTCTGCTTCCTGCTTCTAGGAGCAATGTGAGATTGCTGCTGTTTCTTCCTTTTTTTCAAACCTACACCTTGCCAGTGGAGGTTTGAACTGATAGGATGGGAGCTTGGCTGTGTTCTGATTGGTTGGAGGTGTGTTCTGATTGGTTGGGGGCTTGGCTGTGCTCTGATTGGCTGGGGGGTTAGCTGTGCTCTGATTGGCTGGGGGTATTCTTAGGTTAGTCTGACTTGCAGGGCATTTGAGCTGGTGAGCTGCATTGCTGCTGTTTGGCTTCTGGTTCTTGGTCGTGCCACATCTTCATGGAGGGTGTCAGTTTGCTTCATGTATGGATTGGAGGGGTTTAAAGTGGCTAATGATGCAGCTGTAGTATGGCTTCTGGTTTGTGGTCGTGCCTCATTGGTGTGGGTTTGGGTTTGCTTATTGCGTGGATGTGTGGTGGTGACATCCTGTGTGGTTTTCGTGACTGTGGGTCTGGTGTCATTCTTTGTGTTGGGGACTCGTTTGTCAATAAGGGCGGGTTTCCAAATGGCTGGTAGGCGGGAGGTGTCATCTCGTTTATTCATGCTGTGTGGGCGTTTTTCTATCTCGATGGCTTCTCTGATTATTCTGTTGTTAAAGTGTTCAGTTTTGGCGATAGTTCTGGTCTTTTTAAAGTCAATTTCATGTCCTGTGGCTTTAAGATGTTGGACCAGGGAAGAAGTTGGTTCCTCTTTTTTGACTGTGTTCTTGTGTTCTTCAATGCGTGCACTTATTCTTCTGTTGGTTTGTCCAATGTATGTGGTGGGGCAGGCAGTGCATGGAATTTCATATACTCCTTGATTTTCTAACTCAATTTTGTCTTTGGGGTTTCTTAGGATGGTGGATATTTTTCATTTTTTGCAGAATGCTGTCTTGATGTTGTGTTTGTGGAGGATCTTGCTGATTCTGTCTGTGGTGCCTTTTATGTATGGGAGGAGGGCTTTGCCGTTTTCTTGTTCTCTGTCTTGGATTTTAGTGGGGTTTCTTTTTGGATTAGGTTGGTGATCTTATTTCTTTGGAATCCATTGGATGCTAGTACGTTAGTGAGAGTATTTAGTTCAGTTTTTAGGTGTTGTTCGTCAGCTAGGCATTTTGTTCTGGAGATGATTGTCTTGGCTACGGAGTTGATCTGTGCTGGGTGGTGGTGTGAGAGTGCGTGCAGATAGTGGTTAGTGTGGGTTTTCTTCTGGTAGATGGTGTGTCCTAGGGAGCCATTGGATTTCTTGTAGACTAAGACATCCAGGAAGGGAAGTTGGTTGTTAGCTTCTGTTTCCATGGTGAACTGTATTTTGGGGTGTAGGCTGTTGAGGTGTATGAGGAAGTTGTCCAGTTTTTCTTTCCCATGTGGCCAGATTATGAAGGTGTCATCTTCATATCTGAGCCAGAGTTTGAGTTTGTGATCAGATTTTTCTAGAGCTTGGGTTTCAAAGTGTTCCATATAGAGGTTAGCAATGACAGGTGAGAGGGGTGATCCCATGGGTGCTCCTTCCATTTGTTTGTATTTTTGTCCGTTATAGATGAAGTATGTGTTGGATAGGCAGTGGTTGGTCAGATCTAGGATGTGCTTGGGGGGGTTGTATTTGTTTTGGATAACTGTCAAGGCTTCTTTGATTGGCACTTGGGTGAAGAGGGATATGACATTGAAGCTCACGAGTAGGTCGCTGGGCTGTAAGTTTTGTTTCTTTATGATCTCTATGAACTGGAATGAGTTTTTTACATATGAGGTGATGGATTCTGCATAAGGTTGTAGTTGTTTTGCGAGAAATTTAGCTAGGTTTTGTAGAGGTGAGCCTATGGAGCTGACTATGGGTCTAAGTGGGGTTCCTTCTTTGTGTATCTTGGGGAGACCATAGAGCTTGGGGCATCTGGATGATTTCTCTCTGGGAATGATTCTTTGCTGGATCTCTTCGCTGATGGGAGAGGCTTTTATTTTGGATCTAGTGGTTTTTTCCAGGTAGGTGGTGAGGTCTGTGTTTAGGGGTTTGTATGTGGAGTCTTGGAGTAGGTTGGTTAATTTGGTTTGGTAAATGCCCCTGCAAGTCAGACTAACCTAAGAATACCCCCAGCCAATCAGAGCACAGCTAACCCCCCAGCCAATCAGAGCACAGCCAAGCCCCCAACCAATCAGAACACACCTCCAACCAATCAGAACACAGCCAAGCTCCCATCCTATCAGTTCAAACCTCCACTGGCAGTTAAAAGGAAGAAACAGCAGCAATCTCACATTGCTCCTAGAAGCAGGAAGCAGAAGACACCAGCCTGAAGATGATGAATGAGACTTCATCGAAACGTCGCCAAGACACTTCCAATTTCACGCGGGAGAAAACCCGAATACCCAAAGACCTACATGCAAACACCCGCGAAAACCTCAGAAAACATTATATATATATATATATATATATATATATATATATATATATATATATATATATATATATATATATATATATATATATATATATATATATATATATATATATATATATATATATATATATACATATACACACACACACACACACACACACACACACACACACACACACACACACATATATATATATATATATATATATATATATATATATATATATATATATATATATATATATATATATATATCAGATTTTGTATTTGCATTGTGTATATAGAAGAAATAACTTTGCTTTGCTTTCATTTAGTTTATACTTTCCTATGAAGAATTTCTGTGAAATAAACTTACAAGCAATGTTTCAGTGTCCTCAAGACAATAATATTTTTTCCAAGGACTTCTCTTAACAGTATGATATACAAGTATGTTTAAAAGCCTTATTTACTCTAATGGGTCTTATTCAGTTAAGTGGGTGTAGATAGAAGTGTTTCCAAGCATCATTTAAAAACCAGGTTGGATCATTGTTGCTCCATTTCGGAAACCTAAAGTGAGTTCCCAAGAAGTATAATTTTATACTGTGGCATTAATACTTTATTCCAGAAACATGGAATTGGAAATAAATGGAAATAATTTGTTGTCATAACTTTCCATGAATAAAAGCCTTTCACAGAATTCAGTTTAGAAAAAGGAAACAAGCCTGATTCATATGAGGCCTAGTCAGTCTTTGACAAAAGAGAAAGAGAAAATGCTGTTGTTGGGTTTTATATGTGTATTATGTCATGTAGTACGAGAGTAAAACAATAAGCTAAGAACCAAGTGAGATCCACGATAAAATTCATTCAATATAAACTGAAAACTGATCTTGTCAAACAACCTAGATGGTCTAGTATCCTTGATCTCCCTGGGGGAGCTAGGAGCACCGGGTTAATAAAAGAGTAAAGGAAAGAGTATCTCTGGATAGAAAAGCAATCAAACAGCTATGCAGGGCACCTCCTTTTTATAAGAAACATCAATCGCTTGGCAGAGACACAATGTAAACACACAATATTTCCCCAAGAAATCTTACTCCATTAGTGTCCAAATCCTTGGAATACTTGTATGCCATAACCCAGACAAGGTTTCACACCTGTTTTAATCAGCATAGCTGTGTACACTCAGAATATGCTGTATACTGTATCTTCTTTTTGTCATAAATGAAAGCATCTACTTTAACTCATCTGAAGTAAAACCATGTCTTGGCATTTCTGCAAATCCTTTAGTTGAGAACAGGTTAGAAAAAACTATATTACATAATGATGCTATTTTAATATTCAGTTGTCTAATAATCTCCAGGGAAACATCACTCTCTACAACTGATATAAAAATCAGAAAGAGGATGGTAACATTTTTTTCAGACTAACAGAATGTTATTAAAAATCATAAGTTTTCATAAGCTATAGTTCACCTAATCAGATGCAAGTGAGCTGTAGCTGTAGCTCATGAAAGCTTATTCCTGTCACTATACAGTGTGTGTGTGTGTGTGTGTGTGTGTGTGTGTGTGTGTGTGTGTGTGTGTGTGTGTGTGTAGGTTATCCATCAATGCCAGAGATAAACATTTTTTCTTAGATAGTCTTTTCAAACAAAATTAAACTATATCTCAAGATTTCCTTTTCCCCAAAAAAATCCTTATTGGAATATTAAACTTTAATAGAATCTATTCTTTGATAATAACTCATATTCCTTAATAATCCAAGAGTATACCTCAAAGATAGTGGTGCCTGAACCAAAAATTATATCTTCCTTCATTACCATGAATTCTAGCAATTTAACTTCTTGGCCAGACTCACTAACCTCTTAAACGATTTAAACTAGTTTTGTTCAAAGAGATATTGCTTAGTAGATTAATACCCTATCACTGTGGCATATAAACTGGTTTATGAGTAATTCAAAACATCCAGTTTTCCCGTGGAAGTCATTTTGCTCCAGGTCAGAATATGATATTTTCACAACTTACTTATTGGCCTGCATGCAAGAGTTTCATTTTTGAAGCAGGTCATAATTGGCTGCAATAGGGTGCATTCTGGCTATTCCAAATTCCACTAGAGGTGGAACCTAGGATTTCTTTATGCTGGATTTGAAATGGAACTCAGTTCAAAAATAAATAAAACTAATGTTACTCCATAATTTGAACATGTATAGTGTTCCTACAGGTGGGGCTTTGAGACAATTTCACATCTTAGGTCTCCCCCATGTATGTATGATTTTGTATGTTTTTTAAATTCATTTTAAACTGTTATTAAATTTTTATATTGTTTAGTTGTTTTTTAAATGTTGTACGCCGCCCTGAGTCCCCAGGGAGTAGGGTGGCACATAAGAACACTAAAATAAATAAATAAATAAATAAATAAATAAATAAATAAATAAATAAATAAATAAATAAATAAATAAATAAATACATACATACATACATACATACATACATACATACATACATACATACATACATACACAAACAAACAAACAAACAAACAAACAAACAAACAAACAAACAAACAATAAATAAATAAATAAACAATCTTTAGTTTTGCTTTTTGCGCACGTTAAACGTTAAAAAAAAATCAAAAGAACCCCCCCCCCCCAAAAGGTAGCAAAATATAAACTGGAATAATATTGAACATTTGTAAGTTGCCACTCAGATTGCATCTACAAGTCACTTAACAACCATTCTTTCACTGACCATTCAAAGTTATGACAGTGCTGAACAAAAAGCAGTTATAAGGAGCTGAGATAGTGCAGTGGTTAAAAGCAGCATTGCGACCTTCAGCTGATTGCTAGTTCAGCAGTCCAGCTGTTCGAATCTCACTAGGCTCAAGGTTGACTCAGCCTTCCATCCTTCCGAGGTGGGTAAAATGAGGACCCAGATTGTTGGGGGCAATATGCTGAACTCTGTAAACCGCTTAGAGAGGGCTGGAAAGCACTATGAAGCGGTATATAAGTAAAGTGCTATTGCTATTATTGATCCTCAAAGTTATGGCTCTTTCAGTGCCCCCACGCTCACATTATTAAAATTTGGGTGCTTGGCAGTCTGCCCGCATTTTTGACTACAGCATGCATTTCAACTTCCCTGACTCACCGATCTCTTCCTCCATCTGTGCCCTTTTGGCTGTCCTTCATTCCACCTTCTCATGGCCCATGGCCCCCAGCAGAACTTCACTGTCTTCTCCCCCCACCCCCAGTGATGAGGCACACCCAGCCAAGGCTGTTACTGGCCCTTTGTGATGCCTCATGACACCTCCACAATGTCTCTGTGTTGCCTTATGATACCTCTAGCAATTTGCACAAGACAGAACTGTGGTGTCCTCACCTTACAGAAAATTAACAATTTTATCTACTGTTTCTCTTCAGTTTTCTACAGTTACTTTAGACTAGTTAAGTTCATGACAAATTGGTTCTTTCCTAAACTTTTAGCCTGAGGTGCATAATATTAAAAAATAACTGTAAAAGACCTAATACTGTTTTAATATTCATGAGAGAGAGAGAGATATGTATGTGAGCATAGAAATGGGAAGATGCAAATTATGTTAAGAACCAAGTCTGACACCGAACAGGAAATTGGGTATGCAATCCAAGTTCACCCAGGTATGCCTCCTGTTCTCCTGGCTTTATATCTTGTTCTCTTTCCCTTCTTAGATATTTGAAATTGTAATTACATTTTCAACACCAGCTCAGGTAGATTCAAAAGATAAATTTTATCAACTGTCTTAAGCCAAGAGCAAGAAAGTTAATCAGACTCTTAAACTAATCATTTCTCGGCCATTTATGAGTTTCATATGGGTTCTGGTGAGCCATCCAGAAGCAGAACTTACATCCTTGTTTTTAGTTTGAATGATTAAACTTGGCTTTGGGATACATAGCAATCACCAATCAGTCCAGTAGGTAGGATTTTATGACTCAGGGAAACCATGTTTTCTTCTCTCTAGAGAATCTTCTGGGATTTATTTCATTGATTGATTGATTGATTGATTGATTGATTGATTGATTGATTGATTGATTGATTGATTGATTGATTCATTCATTCATTCATTCATTCATTCATTCATTCATTCATTCATTCATTCATTCATTCATTCTCCTTTTCTATTTCTGAACTGGTTCCCACTACCTTTATCATATTTGGTTTTCTAGTATGCCAGATTTCCATTAACTATTATTTTTAATATAAGCCACATCTATAGCCACATAAGTGGTTTTTTTTTAATCTATTACACAAACATTAATAATTGAAGAAAAGCTGGAACAATACAGAAAAGTCTGACAAATTTTCCATGTTCTATTTCTGAAGTTGATTTAAAGTAATTCAGGAGGATTAAGCTGCAGAGCAATCATACACACTCGGCAAGAAAGCAGGATAGTGAGGAAAATTCACTCATCTTTAATGATAATCACACATGGAAATATAAAAATCAGGCTAGGTATAACTGCCCTACATGATGACAGGATTCACGTTAATAAAAAGACTGGACTGATTTTACTCTCTAACTATTGAGACATGCAGTAGATGAGCGTGATTTGCAATGGCTCAGATTCAGCCTTTTATGTGAAACATTCCTGACAATCAGGACTGGCGGCACTGAAAGCTGAAACAAAATGTGCTCAAACTAGAAAATTGGCAGCACCACTTTCCAAAGCTATTTTAAATAATGCATTTCCACTTCAACACATTTGTTCTTGTATTTGTCAACAGGATATGGAAATCAATGGAGTTAGGCCCTGCCTTAACTGAAGAATCACAGTTTAAGTGGTGCTTTTGAACTCAAATGAAAACACAAGCATACAACACACACACACACACACACACACACACACACACACACAGAGGTACACTAAGAAAATATTTAAAAAGCATTTGAAGTTTTAAAATTTACAGGTGACAAATTGTCAAATCGTGCCCAATCTATACATTTATTGCTGAAGCTTAAATTGCTTTTTAATCCTTCAGCTTTCAGGGTAGATATATAGTTCTTTCAGATCAGAACATGGATCCTAATATTACCAGCAAAGAAAAGCCTTTAATTAACTTACAGCTTTCCATGAGTGACTATATTTAAAAGGGGAAAGGGAGAAAATGAGTATGACCTTTATTTGTATAGTATTTATCCAAAAAGAAAACCTTCCACATGTTCACCTCACAGACTAATAAGTCTTTAATTTTTCAGCAATTGCCCTCTTTTCAAACAGCTGTCAGATATTTTCTTGTAACCAAAGTTCGGCAATGACAACCTGGCAGGAAAGGTCTCCGAGGAGATTAAAAATACACTCATTAAATAGTCTCTGTGATTCATTTAAAAACTGAAATGTAAAGTTAAAACTTCCTCTGAAATATAGGAGGTGAAAAACCTCACCCAAGGTAAGCTAATTAGTGTGTCCAACTGTAGCAAAGTTAAGAAAGAAATTGAGGCGCTTGGGATAAATTGTCAAGTTAAACTTTGAGCACATGGAGCCGCTTCATATTTCAGTTTGTTTTGACTGACCCTGGTCTTATCATATCTCAAGCTGATGTCTTTTGTAGATAACTCATCTGACCCCTTCGAATGGAGGTAGTCAGACACCAAACAATGGAACCACATCCTTTCCTTTCATCCCCCCCCCCCAATTTTCTAAGTCTAAATAGTAATGCTGATGCTTGTGCCTTTTAACTGCATGGGTCAGCTGCATTGGCTGCCCATTAGTCTCCGGATACAATTTAAGGTGTTGGTCATTACCTTTAAAGCCCTACATGGCTCAGGGCCAGGTTACCTTCGGGACCGCATCCTGCCGCATACCTCCCTACGACCGGTTAGGTCCCACAGAGTTGGTCTCCTCCAGGTCCCATCGACCAAGCAATGCCGGTTGGCGGGGCCAAGGGGGAGAGCCTTCTCTGTGGGAGCCCCCTCCCTTTGGAACCAACTCCCTCCAGAGATCAGGACTATCCCCACCCTGCTGGCCTTCCGTAAAGCAATAAAAACTTGGCTCTTCCGGCAGGCGGGGTATGAGTGAAAGTTCTTTTAACAGATTGATAGTATTTTAATATGTTTATAAAATTGTTTTTTATTGATTATATTTCTATACTTGTTGTTAGCCGCCCAGAGTCCCCCGGGAGTTGGGCGGCATAGAAATTTTAATAAATAAATAAATAAATAAATAAATAAATAAATAAATAAATAAATAATATACTGTATTTTTCGGAGTATAAGACGCACCTTTTTGCCCCCAAAAAGAGGGTGGAAATGTCGGTGCGTCTTATACACCAAATACAGCAATTTTTAGCCTCCCGAAGCCCCGCCCCCGCATCCAATTTTTGCAAAAAACGGGCCTTTTTTTGCAAAAATGGGGGGGCTGCCTTCCCCCACCCCCTAGGAATGCTCTGCAGGCTTCCCAGATCCTTTGCATGCCCTGTTTTTGCAAAAAAATGAGCGAAAAATGGGCTGTTTTTTGCAAAAATTGGGGTGTTTTTGCCTTCTAATTACCCCATCTAGCATGACTGGAGGAGGAATTCTGGGAGTTGAAGTCCACTAGTCTTAAAGCTGTCAAGTTTAAAGACCCCTGGGTTAGGGGTTAGGGTTGCAAGGGTCTTCAAACTTGGCAAGTTTAAGACTTGTGGACTTCAACTCCCATTCCTGAGCTAGCATGACTGGAGGAGGAATTCTGGGAGTTGGAGTCCACTAGTCTTAAAGCTGTCAAGTTGGAAGTTTGTAAAAAGTATACATGGTTGTAAAAAGTGTACATGGTTGTAAAAAGTATACATGATTGTAAAAAGTATTCTGCTACACTGGTATTTTATTAAATAATATATTACTGCACCATTTGGTTCAGAATACTTTTTTCCTTGTTTTCTTCCTCTAAAATCTAGGTGCGGCTTATACTCCGGTGCGTCTTATACTCTAAAAAATATGGTAGCTGAATAGAGAAAAGGGGGAATGCTGATTATGAAAACCATATAATTTTCTGCCTGAGGTGAGAAATGAGGTAACATATCTTGCCATTCTCCTTTCACATTAAAAAACAAAACAAGAACCTCAACCAGACAGGTAATTTAATGTCATCTTGACCCTGGCAACTGAACAACAATCCACATTTTATCTATTGTAGAAAGCTGACTTATGGTGATTCAGGAAATGTGACAGAGCATACACAGTTTTGTTCTTCACAATCTTATTGCTATTTCCCAATTGCTGCTAAAAGCTATCAGAGGCCACTGTCTCATTCTGTCAAAATGTAAGACTGGTGCAAACACAGATTACTGTAGGTTGTTAATGAAATGTTTAGTATGAGGTGTTAAGATATGTGGATAAATAAACAGAAATAATATTTATTAATGTATTTCCTATCCTAGGAAGATAATTCTCTTCTAATTGGCTATTACAAGGGTCTAATTCCTCCTATGATTGTAAAACCAGCACTACAAATTGTGCATAGTTCTTAAAAAAATGTGAGTTGTAAACCTTTCCTTGAACATATAATTTTAGTTCTGTAAATGGCATGACTGAATATTCTTCTGTTTTAAACAAATAGGCTAAATGAGTACATAAAAAACATAGCAATTTTCTTTATCAATGTTACTGATCAGGCTTTCATCCACCTTCAAAAATAGCAGTGAATGATGTCAAACACATGTGTGAACCTTCACTTATATTGGTGGATATTCAGAGACAGAATATCTCACTTATTGTGCTTCTTTATTTGCTCTATGTAGAGAAAAAATATTGTTTAAATCTGTTTTTTATCTTTTACCATATGATGTTGATAGAGACAGATGCAGTAGCACTTTTGGTGAGATATTGCTCTAAGTTTATAAATATATCTGTATAATTTTAAACTGCTGAGTGAGACAACAAGTGAAGATTAAAAGTCATCCTTTATATCCCAAGAGGAATAATTAGTAGAAATGTGCAATTTTTAATATAGGAAGTTCAATATTTCTACAGCTTTAAATATAATTTTTTGTTCTAAGCAACACTAATTGAATACTTTTGGAGTAAGAGTCAGAACAAATTAAAGGCATTAAAATGTCCCCCGAAATATGGAGTTTCCTTCAAAATATATTTAAGTATGTAAACTATACAGAGCAGAAAGTTTCCAAAGGATCAGTTTCACATTTGTGAGCACATTTTTTTTAAAAAAATATTCATTCTGGGCTGTATTATCTATCTTTGTCCTTTCCCACACATGCTGAAATGGAAAAGTGAAACATTCATTGCTGTTTAATAATGAAGCTACATTGTGGTCTTTTTCTTTGTTTCATTATAACAGAGCCAAATGAAACTTCATTATCAAAATCAGAGTTATGTTCTTCACCCCTTTGATGCAAGCATAGCTTTAAAGTGAAATAATTGTTATTGTATAAGGCAGGAGGTTAAAAATGTTACCAGAAACACTGATTTCTTATTTCACTATTTAAAACATAATTTCCCCACTAATAGTTATACCATATAACTCATTATTTCTGCACCAGGTGGTTCAGGTTTCATTCATTAATTCATGTGCTCCAGCAATGCAAATTGTAATGTATAATTGCTGGAGCAATGGCAGCCATGGCTAATAAGTCCCTGCAGTTATCCTCCCAGCGTTTTCTGTGCTGAGCAAATCCTGCAAATTTTATGATATTAGAACTTAACTGCTGTGTTTCAGACTGTATTAGGCTGATCCAGATCTTTGGGGAGGTATTTTTCCAACCAGGTGGGCATTGTCTTTTCAGCAAGTATGTTTCATACTAATGAAGGGATTATTCCTAGATCTCATATGCAAGTGACTATATCAGTCAAATATCCTCATTCCACCATTAGTCATGGAAGAAGATGCCCAAGATACCAGAAAGTTCTCATCAAGTGAGCTTTGTTCTTTCCATACCATTGTGTATGACCTGTAAATATAATTGACTACTAGAGTATTTCCGTCAACCTCGTCCTCAGTGGCCCCACAGTGACTTTGTAAGATCCTTTGGCTTTTGTTGTTTTTAAGCTTTATTTCTTAAATGTATATACCATCCATCTCACCATCAAGCAACCCAAGTGAAAATTTGGAGGAGACTAGGACCAATTCCTAAACTTCACAAGTCAATGTGAACTGTCTATGATGGGCAGTTCAGAGGAGTTTCCCAGAGTTTACACCACATCAGCGTCATCTTCATTTCCCCACAGGGCATTAAGTCTATTCTGCAGCTCTCTCTGAAATACTTCATAAGGTTGAGATTACAGTTAAGTTCAGGTGGAAACAAGAAGGTAGGTGACAGTGAGCTAGCTACACCTTTCAATTTCAATCTGATATTGTGCCAAACCAGATGGTGATCAAACCCTACTTCTGTCAATATCTGACTTCATTAATAGCAGGCTTAAAGTGCTTGTCTATCAGGAAATAATTGATCATGGAAACAGCATTTAGTGCTCATAAATACTATGTCAGCCAGTGAATGAATAAGCTGTTACAAATGACCAGCAAGTTTAATAATGCAAAACTTAGCAGCTGTAGCCAATTATAGATCATGCTACCAGACTCATACTTGTCCCTTATGACTTCTTAGTTGGGCCAAAATGTATCAATTTGTGTCTTTAGATCACCTGCCTACATGAAGAAGTCTCTTTGGATGGTGGAGGGTTGGCATCATTTATAATGCTGTGTACTTCAGTGTAAAAACGTTGTTCCATAGTACTGTTCAAGGTACTCATTTGAGATTGCTAGTGTTATATACCAATAAATTTATACCACATTCATATTTTGCATGTAAAAACTGAAGGCACCTGATGGGGCATGTGAAGTTTACAGGGAACTGATAAATTAGAGAGTGTTCTTTGGCATTTATGTTAATATAAAGCTCTTACAACAATCTTCCATATTTGCTGTCCTCTGAATATATTAAGACTACTAGTCCCAGTACACTAGAAGTAATAGGCTGGAAAAGCCTGCCTTAAAAATATTTTTTTCTTCTTCTTCTTCTTTTGAAAGAGGTCTGTTGAGCAATAATGGAGGCAATGCTGGCAATGTAAAAAAATATGGATAATGAATGTTGTAGAAAACTTAAATGTAATGCAATGAAATGAAAATTTAAAATGAAAATGCAATGCCCTCTTCTGCTTTTATTTTTATTTTTGTTTTTGTTTTGGTGTTGTTTTTTTGCCAAAAGTCATGTGTAACACCCAACAGTGAGATTTTAAGTTTGCTGCCGTCCAAAGCACGCAAACAATTTCAAATGTGATTCAGTGGTTGTCTATAAACATTTCACTGTTATAATAGGATCTCTTTTCAGCTTGGCAAAATATGTAAAACAAATTACTCTGATTTAATTAACAAACTGTAATCAAAATCCTGGCTTACTATTATGGGTGAATTAGTTTGGCTCTGTCAAGTTCTGATCACTTGAAATTCAAATATAACAACTCTGAATTTAAGATTTCAAAATTTGGTATTAAATTTGGGTAGGATTCTGTCACAAATACTATTTTAAAAAAACATTTAATATTCATTTTAAAAACTGGCTAAACTTGTTAAAATAAAAATTCTACTGAGAAAATACCATTTTAGGCCATTTTTTTTTTTAAATTGCAAGCTCATTCAACATTTCATTAAGTTCATGCATAGGTATAAACTGAAAATAAAGAGGGAGAAGAAAATTATTAGCTGATATTAGAATATTTATTCCAGTAGCAGTGATAAGTGCAGCGAGAAATGACCTAAGAAATGCATTTTTGATGTAATTAATAAAGGGTATTGACAATTATACTCTCCAATATAGATCAAATCCAGAAAAAATATAGAATCTGCTTAATTGAACATGTTTGTCTTACAAAAGGTACTGGGCATTTTGCAAAGGGCAGCTGCAATATGAAGTTTGGCTATTGAATATTGTATTTGAAAACACTTTACATCAATAAATAAATATTATTTAACAGATATCAATGTTAAAGTATTGATTCGATAGAATTGTTTTCTTTGGAAATAATTTCTTTTTTTTCTTTCTGAAAGAGTGCAATCTTTGATAATTTCAAGAAATACTGCTAATTTTGAATTTGTAGGATGACAGTTCTAAACCACCCTGCATTCATGCAAAACATTTAATAAAAAAAGAGATAGAGCACATCTCCCCATACCTATCAGCGTGTGCATTTAAATAAGATTAGCATAAAAAATCTTCTACTCCATGTACATTTATTCTTCCTATATTTTGTCTGTTCCTTTCCTTTTGCCACCCCATCCTATGAACATAGGAGTAGTTGTACTTCGTTTTTTAAAAATGAGTTATTCTATTCCTTCTAATCCCTCAAATAATGTTTTTTTCTGTTTTGATTTTTGTCTCTGGCAGTATGCAATATATTTTAAATTGTATTCACTTTTTTTAAATGTTTCAGGTAATATTCCTTCTGATGCTTCAGTGGCAAATGTTTCTTTTCCTACTGAGGAATATTGTTTTAAGTGTCTTTACTCTGTTAAGCCTATGGTCTTAATACCATCTTAACTTCCCATATAGCCCAGGGGTGGGTTCCAACTTACCTCGCTGCCGGTTCGCTTCCTCCCGCACCGCATGGGCGTTCCTCGTGGGTGTGCCTTGTGGGCACGCATGCTTTGCGTGCACATGCGCAGTACAAAAAAACCCTGGAAAAATAATTTTTTAAAAATGCCAAAAACAAAATGGCCACCGCATGCACAGTGCTGGAAACTCGGCTTCTGCGCATGTGCAGAAGAAAAAAATTCGGAAAAAAATAAAAAAAAGATTTTTTTAAAAAGGTGGCGGCGCCCACGGATTGGCACCGACCGATCCGGTTCAGTAACGTCATTGTGACATCACCAGCGGGCCGCTATAGGTTTGGGCAAACCGGTCTGAACCGGGAGGAACCCACCCCTGATATAGCCTATATTTCTGTGTTTGTCTCCATCTCTTTTCTCTTATTGATCTTCAAAAGGAAAAAAAAATGCTCCCACACTTTCTGCTTCTGCTTTTGATGTTTCCTTTCTGTTAGTGAAAATTGCTTAAATGTTTATATTTGTATCTCATGTTAATTCCAAAGGTCTTGCTATCTCTGAGCAGCCACAAGGAGTTTGGCTACATTACTTTTTTTCCACCACTGACATTCTAATATGTCAATATATTGTCTGTTCATTTCTCAAACCCACATGTCTAGTTTCATAAGGGTAGATTTTTCAATGCTCTTCAAATTTAAAAAATCCTGTAAATATTCAGTTACAGGAATTTTTGCCAGATTTGAGAAAAACCCTTCAGAAAAATGCAATCACAGAAAACATTTCTGGTCATAAAATAAAGTCTGATTGGCCGAGAAAAATAAATGTAGCCCAGTATGGGAGGAGGGGCTGCAGAGAGAGACAGATTTGTTTAAATGTTGGAAGTGTGAGCAAGCAAAGTCATTAAGTGCAGTATCAAATGTGCTATGGGATGGAAGGAAGCCCAGCCTAAGACACATTAAAAGTATTTGGTTCTACATTTTATGCAAATGTGCCTTGTGGTGACAGATTTTTGTCCTCCATATCCACATTAATGGAAAGCATTAACCACAAACCTTTCAGGCGGTTCTATTCACATGCTCAGAACTGGATTTGGAAGAGCCAGAAACAGAATAGTGTATGAACAGCCCAGATGCTCTGAGAGATCAGAAAAGAGATAACATCATGGAGATTTTTCTACACTACCAAGAGTAGGAAATGGAAGAGTCTCCATATGGAAGAACATCAAAAGGTCAGCAGACAAATTTAGAAAGGTTGCAGAAGAAGAGACTGAATGTTCCACAAGAATGATATATGGAAATTTGTCAAGCTCATTTTTCCAGAATTGGGCATATGTTATTCTTGCCGCTGTGATGATGTATATAATCAAATAGTGTAGTTCCTTTTTATATTTTTTTATCAATCATGCCCAGTAAAAATAATTCAGGTTTCCTATCTATATCTTCTTTTATTATCTCTTTCACCCATAATCTGATTTTATTCCAATACTTTTTTGCCTTTAAACAAGTCCACCATAGATGGTAATAAGTTCCATTTTCCTTCTTACATTTCCAGCATATTGGGGATGAGTTTGGGAACATCTTAGCAATTCTTACACGTGGTAGATGCCACCTGTAGAACATCTTGTACTGGTTTTCCTTGTACGCCACCGACATTGTTAATTTCCAATTAATTGTCCAGATTTTTTCCCATTTCTCCAGATCGATAGTGTGACCAAAATTGTTTTGCCCCTCTAATCATCGTGTCCTTAACTATCTCCTCTTCCATTTTGTATCTTATTAGAAACTTATAAATTTTACCAATTAATTTTTCATCAGTACTGAGTAATATCTTATCAAGGTCATTAGGTTTTTTTGGAATTCATAAAGTTTTATATCTTTATGATATTTAGCTTGGGCTTGTGTATAAGTCCACCAACCTAAGCTTATCCCCTGTTTGGTCAGATCTCTAGTCATGAAATTTCCATATTAATCTAGTAAATCTTTATATCGTATAATTTTATCAAATGTCTTGGGACTTGGGTATTTTATGGCTTCAATTGTAGAAATCCAATATGGAATCTTTGAATAGTGTTGTTTTTTGATATTCAGCCAAATTTGCAAAAATGCATTCCTAAGCAAATGTCTTTTAAAATATGCATGAGCTTTATATTTCTCATCCCATATAAACGCATGCCATCCTAATTGAAGATCATGTCCCTCTACTGTCAATATTCTCTTATTTTTTAGTTCTATCCATTCCTTAATCCATACTAATGCTGCTGACTGATAATATAATTGCCAATTTGGAAGCCCAAGTCCACCTCTTTCTTTAATATCCTGTAATAAATTCCAGCTTATTCTGGGTTTTTTCCCTTGCCAAATATACTTTGAGGTCATTTTTCTTAAATCTTCAAGGAAGGTTTTCCCAGGATTTATTGGGATTACTTGAAATAAAAATAACAACCTTGGTAAGATATTTATTTTAATTGAGGATATTCTTCCAATCAATGATAGTTGAAGGTTTTTCCAATTTGCTAGGTCTTTTTAAATTTGTACTAATATTCTGTTTGTCAAGCAAATACAGGATGGAAAACAATAAGATACAAATAAGCCTGAAAAACAAGCATGATGCAGAACAGGATATGTAGTACCATAAAGCCAAATTGGTACTTTAAAGATACACCTGGAAATACAACAAAGACGCCAATGTACATTTTGAATGTCAAACATGCTTATCTAAGAAGCATGCAAAGTGATTGTAAATACTACTTTTCTTCATGGAGAAATTGATATCTTACACATAACATCCACCCAGTTTTAAATATTCAGAAAAGGAAGATTTCATGTGCAAGTTTCAGGGGGGGAAAACCATGTCAGTCCTGAAGCAAGCTAGAACCTAGAATGAAAATCTGAACCAGAGGCTTGACAAACAAAAATTCAGTGAAGGTAAAATTCATTCCAATTTTATTCCAAATTCAAAAACAACAGATGGAATAAATTTACACTTTTGTGGATGATTTAGTCATCTGCTACCAAGATAAGAAGGCTACCTAAGAGATTGTAAAGTTATTAAGCAGAGCCATAGAAGGAAAAATAGAGAATGGAAGATAGACAGAAGGATGGAATTTTGTTTATCAACCAAAGTAACAAAACAAAGAATTTTCTGGACTTAAGTCAATGATGCCAATAGAAACTGATTTCCTAAACCAAACTGATTTGATCCATCTCTTGAAACTCATGAATACAAGTCTGCAGTTGGAAACCACCTGTACATAGCCACATTGACAAGGCCAATCACTACTGCAAAGCATTATCCCTTATAGGAAGTGAATGCATCAACCAAAGGGAACCAAATTGGAGAGGATAAATAAATAATCTAAATGACACTGTAAACTTAGATCTCCACTGTCAAATTGTTAAGCCATAGGGATGTAGACTGGGCAAAAGATAGAGCATATTACAAGGCAATAAATGGATAATTGTTCCTATATGGAGGTAATGCAATCCATAGATAGAAGAAAAATAGTTAATAGTTGTTATATTCTCCACTGAAACAGAGCATGTATCTATAGCATAAACATGTCAATAGACCTTATGTTTATATAAGTTGTCAACAGACCTGGAGATACATAAACCCAAACCAATAGTCATGTTTGAGAACAATTAGGAATGTATTTAGCTCTCCCAGATTAGAAAACTGCATCTGACGCACAGCAGATTTGTGAAACATTCAAAAAGAGACATATAAAACTAGGTTGCTACCTGTAAAAAGGAATGCTGGCAGATGTACTCTATAGAAATCAACCTAAAATATTCCAAGAAATGCTATTAGAGTTGTAAATCAGCATCTTAATCAGTGAGAAGGATGTTGGAAGACTGACATCAGTGGCAATAATTCTTCACACTTCACAGCTTATTGACTACTGGAGAAAGAAAGGTAAGTAGTCTCTAACGCTGCCTGCTCTTTCTTTGAGATTGTTAATATAAGGGTCATTCCTTCTACCTTTGTTCCCAGGCATGTATGTACTGAATTCTTACCTTTTAATTCTCCTCTTTGGTACGATGCAATTCATTATTTTTAAGGTAGTTTTGCCTACCTCTATTATATTTTATTTATTTATTTATTTTATTTATTTATTTTTATTTATTTATTTTATTTATTTTTGTCAAGTACGTGTTGGTAATATACATAGATATAACATTGTTTATATACATAAGATGAGTACTGATAAGAGGGAACATTAGGACAGGGACGGTAGGCACGCTGGTGCACTTATGCACGCCCCTTACTGACCTCTTAGGAATCGGGTGGGGTCAACAGTGGACAGTCTAAGGGTAAGGTTTTGGGGGTTTGGTGACGAAACCACAATGTCAGGTAGTGAGTTCCAGGCATTTACCACTCTGTTGCTAAAGTCGTATTTTCTACAATCAAGTTTGGAGCGGTTCACTTTATTTATTTATTTATTGTTTGTTTGTTTGTTCTTCTATGCCGCCCTACTCCCGAGGGACTCAGGGCGGCGTCCTCAGGGATACAAACTTTGAGTTTGTATCTGTTGTGTGCTTGTGTATTGTTGTGGTTGAAGCTGAAGTAGTCGTTGACAGGAAGGACGTTGTAGCAGATAATTTTATGAGCTATGCTTAGGTCGTGCCGAAGGCGACATAGTTCTAAGCTTTCTAAGCCCAGGTATTTCATCAACAAACTCTTATTTTTTGTTATAGCTAAAAACTTGCTTCATCAACTCTTCATTCTCACATTCTGAAATTGTGCCTAGAAAAGCTCGAACCAGCTTCCGGAAGAGGAAACTGAAGAGCACCAGTGCCACACTTATTTCATATAATTTATAAAGGACTTTTCCTATCTATAAAGTTTCGTGTGTGTCTTTAAAGTTGTGTATGTGATCGTACAGTTTTTATTTGTTGATGCTCTGCCAAAGGAGGGAAAACACACTTATATTGTTATGGGCATGAACATACAGCAGCAGCATTCTCTTTGTTAAGGCAAACACATAGGCTCTTGAGGCGGTAACCGAATCACAGCCTGTAAATCAGCAGCTTCCAACCCTCTACAAGATATATGTAAAAACTATAGCGCTAAACACCTCACTGGTGTTACTCCAACATGCCATCTGCTCAGAGACACAATAGAAAGAAGCTTGGATATATTCCAAACCTTGGCTCATTATCTATATATGAAACACCTACTTTTACTGGTTTTATTGAGAGAGCTAGAAAACTATCAGAGCATCAAAAAGTAATTGCAAAAAAACTTATAAAGCTATATCATCCTTGAAACAGTTGAGTGTTGCAAAAATGTGTTTTTATCCATGAGAATATACTTTTATGTACTACAGGTGGGCAAATAAAGTACTATTAAGAACTCATTTTAAGAATGAGGAAGAAAAGTAAAACAGACATGAGCATTCTAAATATAATAAGCTCTACAATCACAATCTCTCCACAGATTTATTTCCTTCTTTATACAGTACTTTTTACTCACCCTAATTCCAAAAGGGTCTTGGTGGATTACAATTGCAAAATAAGGTTTTAATCCCATCTCAACTTGAGCTATTTCTCAAAAGCCTCTTCCAGTTCTGTCTCAGAAAGTTTTTGAAACAACTCTCCTGAAACAAGATTTAGTACAGAAACTGAAGAATAAAATTCTCTAGCTTTTTGAGGTAGTTTGAAATATTTTGGATTTTGAGAGCACATATTATAAAATGTCTGTCATGATCTGCCTGGCCAGTGACAAAACACCAATTTAAATGTGACCAATTACCGGTAATTTCTCAGGATGATTGCTATTACTTCATTTAGAACTTTTCTATACAGGTTGGCACACACTTCCAAAAAAAAGTATTTGGGCATTATGGATGAGCATTTCCAATCTTTATTATTTTTAATTTCTAATAGGGGCTCTGGTGTATTAAAGAATGCTGAAGTATTTTCAAAAATAAGAATTATGGAGGATTACTAGATCTGGGCTCCAAAATCCAGATACAGTATATTTTTTATCTCTTTGTTGCCATTTAGTAGTCAACTAGATTATCGCAGCTCAAATCTGGCAGACCATGATAATACTTCAGACTGAAAGATTGATTTGTAGCATGCCAAATGCAAATTTAGTTTTTTAAAAAATAAACTGGAAAAAAATGCAGAAGGTCAAGGCAACATACGATAAAGAAGTGATTTGTCAGTTTGGAACCAATAAATCTGTTTTAATAGTAATTTTATTAAAGTTTACAATTGCAAAAATAAAAAGTAGTACAAATTAAGAAAAATATAAAAAGTTAAATTTCCAGAAAATAAAATAAAAATTAAATGCAAAAAGAAAAGGGGAAAAAGCATATATTAAAGAAAGGAAAGAATCAAAAAAGAAATAAGAAATAATATCCCCATTCATCATGTGAAGCACAATGCCATCTACTCTAATGCTACATCAAAAGCCCTCTTCATCCCAAAATTCATCTCTTATTTATAAACAGATTCTTAAAACCTCCCTGTTTAATTCAAGTCAGCAAAAATTAATACATATTAAAACAAACCTCTATTGTTAATAACAGAATATGGTCAAGATATGTGGCCTAAATCCTGTATATTTATATATGTATATTTAAACATTTTATCATAAACATCCCTCTAAGTTCATCTCACTCTATTCTATTACTGTAACCATCCACAAAATCAACCAAAATATCGACTTTAAAAAGACCAGAACTATCGCCAAAACGGAACACTTTAACAACAGAATAATCAGAGAAGCCATCGACATAGAAAAACGCCCACACAGCATGAATAAATGAGATGACACCTCCCGCCTACCAGCCATTTGGAAACCCGCCCTTATTGACAAACGAGTCCCTAACACAAAGAATGACACCAGACCCACACTCACAAAAACCACACAGGATGTCACCACCACACATCCACGCAATAAGCAAAACCAAACCCACACCAATGAGGCATGACCACAAACCAGAAGCCATACCACAGCTGCATCATTAGCCACTTTAAACCCCTCCAATCCATACATGAAGCAAACTGACACCCTCCATGAAGATGTGGCACAACCAAGAACGCGAAGCCAAACAACAGCAACGCAGCTCACCAGCTCAAATCCCCCTGCAACTAAGACTAACCCGAGCACAACCAAGCCCCCACCTAAACAGAACACCCCCCCAGCCAATCAGAGCACAGCCAACCCCTCATCCAATCAGAGCACAGCCAAGCCCCCACCCAATCAGAACACACCTCCACCCAATCAGAACACAGCCAAGCTCCCACCCTATCAGTTCAAACCCCCACTGGCAGTTAAAAGGAAGAAACATCTGCAATCTCACATTGCTCCTAGAAGCAGGAAGCCGAAGACACCAGCCTGATGATCATGAATGAGACGTCGGCAAGACACTTCCAATTTCACATAGGAGAAAACCCGAATAATACAATAATATTACAATAATACAATAATATACAATAGTACAATAGTACAATAATATTTATGAATATGGTTCTCTCCAGAAAAGATAAATATATTTAATTTTTCTTTTCTTTTCATAGAAATGGTATGAACATCCCCTGCATGTTTTCCCCCATTTTGGCCTTATTGTTATTAGAAATATCTGCACATTAAATTTTCTTTTTTAGATATTTTATTCTGTCTTTATTACTTCAAGTAATATTACTGATTACTTTTTATAAATAACTCAAGGAGGCAAACATATCTAACACTCCTCCTCTTTTTCCTATTTTTCCCATAACAATTCTGTAAGGTGAGTTGGGCTTAAAGAGAGTAACTGGCCCATAGTCACCCAGCTGGCTTGCATGCACAATTAGAACTTCTAACATGGTGCCTTAACCACTAGACCAAAGTGGCTCTCAATTTTCAGTTCTGGAAAGAATCTGTCAACTGTGTAGAAGAAGAGTTGGATTATAATACTTTTTTAACAATTGGCAAATCAGAGAAAGGGCTGTTCAAAAGCACATTTCCCCCCATTTTTTAAAGCTAAAACGGAACACGAGATAAAGTACATGCAGAAATCTAAACTATGCAAAATAATCCAAAAACAAATTCAAGTGGGAAAGCATTGGATCCACTTTGAAAGACCTTTCATTTCTTTCTCACACCTCTGTTAAAGGACAAAATCTACCCACTTTGCGGTGGAATTGTTTTAGCCTCACACCGGAAGTAGGAGTAGGAGATCCACGTTCTAGATCTCCTTTATGTATGGAAGTTGACTGTGCAACTTTGAGTCAATCACTCTCTCTCAGCCCTATATTGGGAAGTCAAAAAGATTTATGTATCATTTGACTCGGTGGATTATGGTTCATAATCTTCAATGAAGAGGCCTTCATTCTGTGGTGGATGATTTTGGGCTATTACTAACAACAACAGCAACAACAACAACAACAACAACAACAACAGCAACAGCAACAGCAACAGCAACAGCAACAACAACAACTATATTTAAATCCTTGAAGGAAGCAAATGAATATACAGTATGTATGTATGTGTTTTGCTTTGTGTTTTTATTTTGTTTTACAGTTTAATTTGCACTATCTTCCTGATTCTCATGAATGTTTTATGCATTCTAGGCAGCTGGGGTTTAATCTCCAATCAGTTTTAATGCCTGAGTGTCAGTCCCATCTCTCAAAGGGACAGCCTTTCTTATTCTGTGAGTCCATTTTGACCCCAAATGCATTAACCCAGCCTGCCCACTTTTCTTTCTGTGCTGACATACTAGATGTACTCTGAATAAAGAAGATTGACCTTGAAAGTGTAGGGAGGAGGCAACACAGTCAGCGACCCAGACCAAGATCTAGACTCTGTCAGAATGATTTCTTGTTCCATTTTTGTCAAGCAGCATCATGCTTTATCACTTCCAAATTCATGTCTTATAATCCTGCAAAACCTATTTGAATTGGCAGACTAAGAAAAAGTATGCAAGTACTATACTCTCATACTATCTAAAAAGACAACATTTTGCAGCTAAATTGTAGTTTCAACTGTGTAAACTTTATGAGCTGCAACTTTGTGTTCATTAATTAACAAGTATTCATGAGCTTATGTCTTATCTATTTACTAATTTCTCCCTAATCATACATTAAAAGTTGTAATTCTAGAGTGCATCCAACAGCCATATACAAGATGTGGAAGGCCACAGCTCCCCCTCCCCCACTTTTACTACATGACCAGCTTCTGTCTGGTTGTTTTAAGTTCTAGGAAAACCAATAATCAAATCCAGTTCCAAGATGGACCATCTCTTTAGTCTGCATAAATGGAAGGTGTCCATAACAATATCCAGGGATCATCAAAAGTAAATCCATAGGATCAATATAAACTCTAAAGCAAATGAGAACAAATAGATTCTTGACAAAGTGTCTAGCAAACCTTCCTCTTTACTTCACTAACACTTCTGCTCTATACAATGACTTAGAGCAGTGGTGGCTCACATGCTCGTCTGTGCCACAACCTGGAAGAGGAGCTCCTCAGGGCGCCTGCACATGCCCGAAAATTAACTTCTGGTTTCTGGCATGCGCATGGTTTCTGGTGGGCATGCGCACACGACGATCAGCTGGCTGGCACGCATGCTTACGCAGGAAAATGGAAGACTAGCTCTTCCAGTTTCCAGCACCGCCGCACTTACGAAGGCCAGCTGATCATCATGTGTGCATGCATGCTAGAAACCCGGAAGAGGAATGGGCAATGCTGCACATGCCAGGCGACATAGCTCCGCGTGCTACTTCGGGCACATAGGTTCGCCATCACGGACTTGGAGCAAACTGAAGAGTGTAGAAGATCTGTTTTTTTTTCTAGGCAAAAGTTTCCAAAAAGTAGAAATAAAGATTATTGATCTGAATGGAATCTATGTACTTATGAGCAGGAAAGAGTTTAATGTATTAAACTTTACTCCAGGGGAAAAAACCCCCAGCAAAATGGCATTAAAAAAAAGTTCATCCTATGTGGGAAAAGGCAATGATAAACCACTCCTGTCTTATTAGCATGATAAGATACTTGGAGATTGGAAATTTTAAAGAGGAAATTACTTGGAAACCAAAGTGAAGCAAGAGAATGATTTAATAATTTCTGTTACTTCAATAACTTCTATCCTGCTAACATAATCTTCCAACAACCATGCTTATATATGTGGACATCACTGGAGCACAGAGAAATTGAATTGTCTACATTATTGGTAAATGGAAATAGAAGAACTCAAATAGAAGAATAGAAGAACAAAACATACTCTTATCCCTGACAAACTAAGTTAAAAATGCAAAGGATCTGCAGCTTCTAGCAATGTAATTCCTGCATTCTCTAGTTCTGAAAGCCCAGGAGCAAGGTGGGAAAAAAACTAACCCCCATGGGTTTAAATATAAAGAAGAAAAAACTAATGACAATAGATGCATCAACCAGCCTTAGAACTAGTAATGAAAAGTAATATATCATTTCTGCTTTGGGGAATTGGTCCTATGGAAGCAGAAGCTGAAATCTGAAGAAGCAGAAGTAAAAGTGTATTGATAAATGGATTATAGAAAAAAAATAATCTTCTCACCCTAGACACAGATTACTGGGCTCAAGCTACCACATTTTGGACATATTATGAGAAGACAAGCTTTTATTGAGAAAAATAGAAAAAAATGAAGAAAAGTGGGGGGGGGGGGAAGGATGGTCAACATCAATGGGAGTACCATTGGAAGACCTGAAGAACCAGGTTGAGAACAATTCATCTTGGAGAAAATTTATGTAGTCATAAAGAATAAACACTGAGTCAATGCCACAATCATTGCCACAAAAGTCATATCTTGTATGTCTGTGTTCGCAGCCTGATGTCAAGAATCCAGTCTGGGGTAATACACATGTGCTATTTAAAAGAGTGATCTGAAAGCAAACAAAGAAGAATGCATTTTAATGATATAGTTGTATTTGTATGTAAGTGGTATAAGTCAGGATTTCTTTTTATTGCAGGGAGACAAGAAAATTCCATCAGGACTGGAAGTTCATTTTTAGTGCATGTCCAAATGCACTGAAAAATCATATATTTTATCTAAATTAAGAACAATATTATTCAAAGAAAATTCATCCCCTTTATCTGTAGTTTTTAAGTGTAATCAAATTTTTAAAAACCGAAATTAAATTATTGACAAAGGTCTATCATAAATATTTAGCGGAAGTGCATACGTTTGTGTTCAACACAATCCTGTGACCAATTTTGATGTTCTTTCTTTGCTATCTTGATACCAGCTGATTACCTTTCATGAAAGTTTACATGCTTGCATTAAATATTAACCATGCATTAATATTAAGCACATCTCCATAAAGTTAGTAATGCTATTAATGTCCACAATTGAGGACAGCAATAGTAGACATTACCAAGATTACTTCTAATAGTTAGAGACAATAAAACCCCATCCTGCCACTCTGCATATGTTAAAGTTTAAATGCTTGGACAATCTATAATTAATGCATCTTTTATATCCTTCTATCTTTTTCCCTCCATGGTCAGTCAAAGAAAATGGATACTGTAAAATTAGAAATGATGTTATTTAAACATTAGATATTGTTTCCTCTCTATGTACTGTAAGTGTTCGCTGTCCTCAATACCATCTTTTCATGTTGTCTTTTTATCCATATTCAGCACACCTTCTAAACTTTCTACCCACTGCGTTTGTTCAGCTACAAAATTCATTGTCTTCATCAACTAGGGTATCCAGGTTAGGGAAAACTAATTATGACTTCAGTCATTCATTATTTACCACGTTTTCTTTTAGATGATACAAGTATTTCAGGGTGTACTGCTGTTAATGATGAGCTGGAAACAACACAGAATGTACAGCTTACCTTCTCTATAAATATAGCAAAAGGCAGCACATTATTATTAGCCGGAAAAATCGAATTCCCCATTTGTTTCTGAACCCAATTCACACACACAATACCACAAGTAGTTCTTTCCAAGTAAACACAGGGCAGGAGAGAGCAGTTAGTTCTCTCCTAACTAACTAAAAGGAGCTAACTAAAAGTTAGTTCTCTCCTAACTAACTAAAAGGAGCCGAGGTGGCGCAGTGGTTAAAAGCAGCAATGCAACCTACTTCAGCTGACTGCTAGTTCAGCAGTTCAGCTGTTCAAATCTCACCGGCTCAAGGTTGACTCAGCCTTCCATCCTTCTGAGGTCAGTAAAATGAGGACCCAGATTGTTGGGGGCAATATGCTGAACTCTGTAAAACCGCTTAGAGCAGTGGTTCCCAACCTGGGGGTCGGGACCCCTTTGGGGGTCGAATGACCATTTCCCAGGGGTCACCCCAGCATCCTCAGCTCCCCCCCCCACTGCCACAAGCCTGGCCATATCGGCTCAACTCGCCCGAGCCCTCCGATTGGTCGGGAGAGGTGCCATTCGGTGAGAGGCGTTTGTGACGCCTGGCGGCCGAGCTTTAACAGCATCAACTAAGGGGCGGGGTGTCACAAGATTGCGCGCTGGAGAGTACAAGGCAGTGCTTTAAGACATCTGTGGCCGTCCCTGTCTCCTGCTCGCAGCGGCAATTTCTTCCCGTTGGTGTTGAAGGGAAAGGGAGTCACGGGAGGGAATGGCCAGCCAACGACCACTTAAGTTTAATAGCGCATGACGGTGGGAAGGAGGACAGCTGGGTCGGAATCATCTGTCTGCCCTCTCGCCCTCGGCTGGCGTGGAGACCCAGCGAACAAAGAGGCAAACAGGGAGAGAGGGAAGAGAGAGACTGAGAGATATTAGCGCAGGGCTAGCCTGATCATACAGCCTTGGTGCTGAGGGCGCCACCGCCAGGGGCAGGAGGAGCTAAGCCGGAGGGAACTGGAGAAGGAGGTGGTGCCGGAGCATGGTCCATCGCCGCCGCCCTGCTCCATATGATCAGGCTAGCCCTGTGCTAATATCTCTCAGTCTCTCTCTTCCCTCCCTCCCTGTTTGCCTCTTTGTTTGCTGGGTCTCCAAAATAATTTTATGGTTGGGGGTCACCACATCATGAGGAACTATATTAAGGGGTCGCAGCATTAGAAAGGTTGGGAACCACTGGCTTAGAGAGAGCTGTAAAGCACTATGAAGCGGTATATAAGTCTAAGTGCTATTGCTATTCATTTCAGAGTTCAGAGCAGACAAAGTCAGAGTGGGCTGAGCCACGCCCAGCCTTCTAGCTTAAGTTTCACTTTCAATTTTCTGCATAGACTCAGATGTGTTTAAGTTCCCATTGACTGACTTAGTTGCTATGCCTATTCATTGGCTGACCTTATTTTATTTTATTTTATATTTATTTATTTTATTCATTTGTCAAACATGTACAGGATAGTGGTTGTTTGTATAAACATAACATAAGTAAAAAGTACCGATAATAGAGGACAATAGGACAGTAGGACAGGGATGGTAGGCACAGTGGTGCGCTTAAGCACACCCCTTACAGACCTCTTAGAAATGGGGAGAGGTCTACTGTAGACAGTCTAAGGCTAAAGTTTTGGGGGTTTGGGGAGGAAACCACAGAGTCAGGTAGTGCATTCTAGGCATTGATCACTCTGTTGCTGAAGTCGTATTTTCTGCAGTCGAGTTTGGAGCGGTTTACATTAAGTTTGAATCTATTATTTGCTCGTGTATTGTTGCGGTTGAAGCTGAAGTAATCATTGACAGGAAGGACTTTTTGATATATGATTTTATGAACTACATTTAGATCAGATCGGAGGCGACGTAGTTGTAAATTGTCTAATCCCAATATTTCAAATCTGGTGGAATAAGGTATTTTATTGCGAGCAGAGGAGTGGAGGACTCTTCTTGTGAAATATATCTGGACTCTCTCGATTGTATTAATGTCTGTTATGCAGTGCGGGTTCCAGACAGGTGAGCTGTATTCCAGAATTGGTCTAACAAATGTTTTGTATGCTCTGGTTAGCAGTGTAATATTGCCAGAGAAGGAGCTACACAAGATTAGATTAACAACTCTCAGAGCCTTTTTGGCAATGTTGTTACAGTGGGCTCTAGCACTTAGGTCATTGGATATGAGTACTCCAAGGTCTTTGACAGAGTGAGGGTCATCTACAAGTTCGTTTCGTCCAAGTTTGTATTTTTTATTCTGACCTTGTTACCATGTCTCTCCCAGTTCATGAATATTTTAACAAATCTGGGTTTTCATATTACCGACCTCGGAAGGATGGAAGGCTGAGTCAACCTTCAGCTGGTGAGAGTGGAACTGCCAAACTGCTGGCAGTTGGCCATCAGAAGATTTAGCCTGCAATACTGCATTCTAACCACTGTGCCATAAGATCCTAAGGTCAAATTGAGAAACACAGAGGGCTTTCACAGAGGGCAGCATTGTATCTGTGAAACCAGAAAGAGGTAGGAAAAAGCTACTAGTAGATATAGGACAAACATTTTAAAATAATATAATAAATAATTAGTACATTAGCATTCAATTTCATACTGGTTTTAGAGCTATGGTGGTGCAGTGGTTAGAATGCAGCATTGCAGGCTAACTCTGCATTCCACTACCAGGTGTTCGATCCTAACCGGCTCAAGGTTGACTCAGCCTTCCATCCTTCTGAGGTCGGTAAAATGAGGAGCCAAATTATTGGCGGCAATATGCTGGTTCTGTAAACCATTCAGAGAGCAGTATGAAGTGGTATATAAGTCTAAGTGGTATTGCTATTATTTCTGCTTTTTAATTTTCAGAAATATATTTGGTGTTGAAAAATTTCATTTGCTCATTTTTCAAAACTCAATTCAGACTAAAGATTTTTACAGTTTGGTATAATAATAATAATAATAATAATAATAATAATAATAATAATAATAATAATAATAATAATAATAATAATAATAATAATAATAATAATAATAATAAAAGTAGTAGTAGTAGTAGTAGTAGTAGTAGTAGTAGTAGTAGTAGTAGTAGTAGTGGTGGTGGTCTGGATAGTGGATGTGGCAGTGCCTGGAGACAGCAGAAGAGAAGAGAAAGAACTGGAGAAGATAACAAAATACAAAAACCTACCAATAGAAATAGAACTATGGCAAAGACAAGCAAGGGTAGTACTGATAGTAATAGGTGCCTTGAGTACAGTCCCAAAACAACTGGAGCACCACTTGAACACCATTGGCATTGACAAATTTGCCATCAGTCAATTGCAGAAGACAGCTTTACTTAGAACTGCTTTCATTCTGCGGCGATATCTGTAACACTGTCAAATATCCTGATTTGCCTGTCCCAGGTCCTTGGTAAGGACTCAGTAGGTAGACAAAAATGCCAAACCCAGTCTGAACATCTGGCTGACTGTGTGACGATCAATAATAATAATAAAATAATACAATAATAATAATACATCTTAGATAGTTTTCCATCAGAGATATGCAACAAGTAAACCTTGCTTGAAGTAAGATCAATAACTTACCAATATCCACTATGTTGTCTTTTCAATGCTACTCTGTGGTGTGTACTAGTTATATAAGTGCAATAAGCATTATAGCTCCCCAAGTGTGTTGAATCATTATGTTGCCTGAAATTTCTTTTTAAAAGAGCTTTCCTGACTTCACAGCTGGCAAGCTGACACTTTCCATCACTCTAGTGCCTGGCAACAGATGCCATTCACTTGTGCACAGATGCCAAGTAGCCATCCAACCCTAACATTAGCCTTGTGTTCCAAACTAATTGGCCTAACATAGTTATAATTAAGATTTAAATTATTGGAAAACTAACATGATCATTTTCACAATTAATCCTCATATTGAAACATGATGTCTTTCTGGTTTAGTTTATAATATGGAAGATATGGATAAGTTTTGGTTTGGGTTTGGTTTTTCTTGCATCTAAAAGTCTCTATCATCGTTTTAGATGGTAAGATGGTAAAGATTGTCTAATTTCTAAATGTTTTGCTATTTAAAGAAACGGATTAGAGTGCATTGATTTTGTAATAAAAAACAACATTCTAGAGTGAGTTTGTTGCAGGGAAACCTCACCCACAATTTTCTTCCTTCTTTGTCTCTTATCAATAATTTCATTAAAAGGCAGAAACAAGTCACTACAAAAACATATATATTTTTTAGGATATGAGAATGAAGGAGGAGAAAGGTAAGGTAATTTTATTACACTTCCCCAGAAAAGTAAAATAATTGTATTACTCTTGCCAAGAAAATCACATGTTAAGTACTTAATGGTTAATAGGAAGAGCAAAAAGTACAATCAAACAAAGTATTACATCCAGTTTTGGTGACCACACTATAAAAAAGATGTTGAGACTTTAGAAAGAGTCCAGAGAAGAGCAACGAAGATGAGGCTAAAACATATAAAGAACAGTTGCAAGAACTGGCATGGCTAGTCTAGTGAAGAGAAGGACCAGGGGTGACATGATAGCAGTATTCCATTATTTGAGGGGCTATCATGGAGAGGAGGGAGACAACCTATTTCCCAAAGCACTTGAAGGCCAGACAACGAACAATGGATGGAAACTGATCAAGGAGAGATTCAACCAGAAATAAGGAGAAATTTTCTGACAGTGAGAACAATCAACCAATGGAATAGCTTGCCTTCAGAAGTTGTGGGTGACTGGAGACTTTCAAAAAGAGTCTGAACAACCACTGGTCAGAAATGTTATAGGGCAGTGATGGCAAACCTTTTTTTCCTCGGGTGCCAAAAGCATGCATGCGTGTGCTATTGCACGCACACATGTGCCCACACCCATAATTCAATGCCCCCCACATGCCACACACCCCTGTGCATGCGCACGCAACCCCTGTGCTGCCCTGTTCCCTGCGCATGACCCCCCGCTGCCCCATTTCCTGACTTCTGGTGGGCCCGGTAGGCCCGTTTTTTGCCCTCCCCAAGCTCCAGAGGCTTTCTTGGAGCCTGGGAAGGGCGAAAATACCCTCCCCCACCCCTCCGGAGGCTGAAAAGGCCCTTCCAAAGGCTCTGCACGAGCTGAAAATCAGCTGACCTGCACGCACATGCACACTGGGGCTGAGCTAGGGCAACTGCTCACATGCCGGCAGATATGGCTCCACAGGCCACGTGCCATAGGTTCGCCATGAAGAGAATAGGGTCTCCTGCTTGAGCAGAGGATTGGACTAGATGACCTATGAGATCCCTTCCAACTCTATTATTCTGTATTCTGTATCTTGTTCCTGATGTTACTGGCTTCCTCAAGTGATTTATCACCAAATTGTAACGGTGCTGGTTGGACAAATTGGTTCCTAAAATGAAGTAGACCTGAGAAGAGGTCTTTTTTTGTGAATTGTCTCAAGTTGGGTCTTCAGGATTACTATTGTCTACTTTCCTATTGATTTATTCTAGTTTTAGCACTCATTCTCTTGCTAAGGATACAAGGATACAAGTTGTCTCCCAGGTACAGGGCTGGAGAGAATTTTCCTATGTTAGTATTTGGGATTGGCAAGAGAGAAATATTGTCTTTTTAACTCTGTACTAGTACAATTAGTACATGGTCTTTTTTCCTATTCAGTAACATTGTTCTACAGAATGAAGAGTCTTATTATACAGTGTACAAAAATGTGTATTACTCTTTAGGTTTTTATAGTTTATACATTTCAGCAGATGCATGAAGTCTGATGATCAAAAAATCTTATAAGACTAAATTTGCTTGGCTTTGAGGTGCCACAAATACAATGTTCTGTACAATAGCAATAAGACTTGGCCTTAATATGCAGCTTCATAGTGCTTAACAGCACTCTCTGGGTGTTTTACAATGTCAGCATATTGCCCCCAACAATATGGGTCCTTCTTTTATTGATCTTGGAAGGATGGAAGACTGAGTCAACCTTGAGCCCAGTCGGGATCGAACTCCAGGCTGTGGGAAGAGTTTGCCTGTATTACTGCATTTCAACCACTGCACCACAGGCTAATAGTTATTTCTCTGGAAATTGTTTTGAATATCCCTTACCCTTTGCTATTCTAACCACTGGAAATATTAATCTGCATCCATAACAAGGGTATCTGGGGATGGATATCTGTGTTTCACAGAGGGGTGCCCTTAAAGCTAAGCTTATCATATCTGAATTGCAAAAATCTGGATGACCACTAGATAGTAGGAAACGTATTTTTTAAAAAAACATGTTCTAACTCTGTGGTGTCATCTCGTAATCATCCAGACTTTTGCAGCATGCATGTAGCAGCCAGGTTTTAAAATGGCACCTTTCTTGGCATCAATAAGCATCTTTCCCTCTAATTGTTGCTATTGCTTTAATAAACAGAAATAAATAAATTAGAAAGTGATACTATAAAGCAAAGTGGCTGTCTCCACAATGATTACTATTTACGTAAATATCTTTAGGTCACATAAAAAATCCTGCATTCTTCAAAATATAGTTTCTGGATGGTTCTAATTCAGTACTTTTTTGGGGGGAGAAGTATGCTTATCAGACAAAAAACAAACGAACAAACAAGGATAACTAACTCGGCAGTGGCTACAGAGGGAGAAAACAAGACATCATTGAATGTTCACACATTTTTCTAATATGCAATGCTACATAGGCCAAGCTTATTTCTCTTGGGCTGAACATATTTATATATTGTGTTAGCAGCAGCACTTTCTGTTATTATGAAAAGAGAAAGAGGGATTTTTTGACAACTAAAAGATAACAAATGTTTTATAACGTAAACTTTTGTGGACCAGAAGAACAGCACTATAATGAGAGATTAGCTATTTATTGTCTCCAGCCAGATCTTTCATCACAAAAGACCAAGAAAAATAAGACAAATGATTGTAGTAATTCAGGATCATCATGGGAGGAAGTCCCATTGGACTCAGTCCTTCTCAGAATCTCAGATTCTCTGTAAATAGGTTTGGTACTGGGGGATTTTAACCATCAGAACAAATTTTATTATGGTCAGTGACCAGTGCAAAGAAAAACAGAAAGAAAGAAAAAATACAGGAAAATATCCATGTATATATAGGTAAATAAATAAGTAGGTAACTTTAAGATAGTATTAAAATATAGATGTAAAACCTATAAGCTCATCTGATCTTGTTAGCTAAGCCTATGTACTTTATTTTCTACTTTACAATCTTTGGTTGGGTGTACATAAAAGTAAGTAAGAAAAGATGAAATGGTGGAAGTAAATAACTTTACGGCATACAGTATTAAAGTGTGATGAAATACATATTTTTGCCTCGCTAAATCTGGTGACAGTTTTTATCCATGAGGCATTTAAGCTTGCAACTTGTTCTGAAGGGCTGTATTCAGCGGAGTAGCTTTCAAACCTTTAATAAATGGAGTTGCCCTTTGGTGTCTGGCTGGTTCAAAGAAGCTGCAGCTTAGAAGAGTGTGAACCATCATTGGCAGAGTCTTCTTAGGCGTGGATTGTTCTTATATTTGGGCTCCCATACTGAAGAGAAGGAAACATCAATGTGTGTTCTTGAAAAGGCCTATCTACATTTTTTAAAAATGTTGTATACAATTAGTTAGGGCACCATTAGTATCTTCCACCAAGAAGCAAAAGAAGCATGGGACTTGGGCCAGCTCTTTCTAGTGTTAAGCGTTCTCCTAGCATCCTCATATCCCAGTTGGCTTAAATGTTCAGGTCAGCAGCCACAGGTAATGAGCTTTTGTTCACAAACTAATTGCCAGTTGTCTTTATATTTACCCATTAACAAGAGAAGTAATTCACTGGGGTTTAAAGTAACTCTGACCCAAGGTTATTAACATTCTGGACAAGGTCTGAGTTTTAGTACTTGCCAAACCTGCTTCCAGCCTCAGGATTACATTAGATATGCATCTGGGAACACCTATTATGGCCCTAAGTAAAGCTGACTGAATCCATTCATAGGCTGTAAAATGTGAGGGTGGACCCAAATTGTATTCCATATATCATTTACGCTATTGATTTGGCCTGAAATTGCTTAATTGCTGCCAAAGCGAATTTCCCTCCTTGCTTTCTATAAAATCTTAGAATGGCTAAGGCATTCCTCTGTGCCTACAAAGAGGCATGGGTAATTTCAGTCTTTAATTTCCTATTGCTTTGAGAAACAACTCCTAGATCCTTTACACTGATTAACCTGCTTGCTAATATGACTGTTAATTGTTCATTAGTGCTTCTGTCTGCTGTTGGAAAAACACTGCTTTTTCATAATTTACGATCAAATGTTCATTTTTGCAAAAAGATGACAAGTCTCATGCCAACTTGCAATTGTGAAAGTATTAACACATCGTCTGCATATAAAAGAATTGGAATTCTTTTTCTTAATAATTTTGGGTCACGAATCTCCACAGAGTACTACTGTACTTTTTAAGTATTAAAGGGCAACAGAGCTATAATACAAGCTAGTTTCACCCCTCGTCAAGTCTCAATATATAGAAATGTTTCCCTAGTGATTGTCCTTATTTTTAAATCAGGCTTCTCATATAAACTATTTACCTTTACTACATACAGTATATTGCATATTGCATATAAATATACATATACATATACTACACCTAAACCTGTACCTATTACCTATACCTATACTAGGGGTGGGTTCTAACTTACCTAGCTACCAGTTCGCTTCCTCCTATGCCGCGTGGCTGTGCCATATGGACGAGTGCTCGCTTTGCGCACGTGCACATGCGCAGTAGCAACAAATCAGAAAAAAATCCCCCCCAAAAGCCGAAAACAAGATGGTGACGCATGTGCAGTGCCGGAAACTCAGCTTCTGTGCATGCGCAAAAGGAAAAAAAAAACCAAAAAAATTCCCCCCAAAAGAAATTCCCAAAAAAATTCCAATTTTTTTTTAAAAGATGGCGGCCTCCACAGACTGGCACCGACCAATCCGGTTCCGTGACATCACCAGCTGGTTGCTACCGGTTCGGGTGAACTGGTCTGAACCGGGAGGAACCCACCTCTGACCTATACCTATACCTACTGTATCTATCAGAAGCAGGAGACCATCAAGGACTTACTTAAAGTCTTACTTGCCATAGTCTGCTCCTGTAGATCAAGCTGAATGATGCTAAAAGATGAGCAAATGCAGCATATAATTTAGCATGTGGCTGTTCGTTGTATTTTTCAGCAAGGAATTGTAACAGCAGTCAGTGATGAATTGTTGACCCATGCAACTGGAAGCCTGGTTGTTCAGGGTCGATAGCATCTTCCTCAACAGGCCAGATATTCAAATTTATGTATGCACCTTGCATAATGTACTAATTACACTTAAAAGGTAATTAAGATAAAAGGATAATTGGTATATATTTGGCCAGGCCATTTCTATTACTTTTTTAAAAAAATAAAAAGCCACAACGATAGTTAAACCATTCTCGCCTGACTCATCCAGAATCCTGGCTTTATAGTTAAGATATGTTAACAAAGAGATTGGCATGGAAATCCAGAACTTTAAGAGAGGGTTTTAGCCATAATCACTTCCAGGTTTGTTTGTTTTTGTGAATGGGAAAAGCATAGCTATTCAAATGGCTTATTAGCTGCTTTTTCCATAACTAATCACACACGATGTGTACATTTCATTGCATATTGTTGAAAGGAGCACATAGATCTGTTTAAGTTCAATTTCACTAAGCATGTACAAAATTTGGAATTCATTTGTCAGTAAGCAGAAAGAGCTTTGTGGTTGCAATTGTCAGAAATCTAGAAAGAAGAAAAAATATTTTACCTCAACAATGCCACTGAAGATGTACACATAAAAAGAAAGAGAAAGCAAATTGAAAAAAAACCTGAACTTCAATATGTGTGTCTGTGTGAGAGAGAATAAGAGAGAGATAAAGTTCAAGGAGGTATATACTGTAATTATATTGAATGAATACTGTACACATTAACTACTACAGAATTTTAAAACACATGTACTGTAGATAATGAACATACAGTAAAGCATGCCCATACAAATGAGTATTTTTATTGTGAGAGTCTTGCTTCCTCTTTCCTGTTTTGTGGAAAAATAAATTCTGGTAATATAATGATAATTGTTTTAAAAATTCACCAGTACCTCTCTTGTGTTCACTACTAATCACTCTCTTTCAGCTAATTTTTCACAGTAGTCTCTAATTCTTCTTTTTAAATCTCCCCAAAGCATCAAATCTATGAAGATTATCATCCCCAAACTTGCAATCTTTCTTTATGTGTTTGTCCCTCAGCATCCTAATATCTTGAAAATCAACTATAGCCATCATATTCTCTGCAACCTCCAATATTCTTGTATTTCTTGTAATTTCAAATGTTCTTTCCCTCATAATGAGCAAAAAAGAAGAAGAAGAAGCCCGAAATCCTCCACAATGATTGATAAAATAATTGGGGGAAAGTTTTATTACATCTCTTTGACATCCAATTAAACTAGAATCCAAAGTAATCATTTATACCAATTCATCTTTCTTTCGGTGATTATCTTTGGTAGCATGTGGGGACACAAGCAAGCATGGGCTTGGACTCAAAACCTGCCCACCTATGTACAAAGTTGAGTAGGCTTGCTTTGGCTAAATCAAACTCCCTCAATTTCTTTTAATCTAATCTGCTGCACTGCATATTCCCTTAATAAAGTGTTCCAAATTTGTTGGAAGAAGCCCAAATATCTGTGTAGTAAATACGTGATCAGAAAATCAACCAACCAAAATGCTATTGGTTTTCAACTCTCACACCAGGCTTCAACGAATGTGATTTCACCTATGCCTGTCAGTTGCTTTAAAGGAAATGGTTTCTTGTATTGTTCAAAGCTATTATTAACATTCTATATTCTGTGTATCACTGAGCATTCTTGCAGCATTAGCATTGACTGGATGATCTGAAGTGCTCCTAACAACTTACTCTTTCTATCACAAAAGCCAAGCTTTAATGCAAATATATCATGCTATGGCATCCTCTCTCTCTCTCTCTCTCTCTCTCTCTCTCTCTCTCTCTCTCTCTCTCTCTCTCTCTCTCTCTCTCTCTCTCTCTCTCTCTCTCTCCCTCCCTCCCTCCCTCCCTCTCTCTTTCTCTCTCTCTCTCCCCCAACTTTCAGAACAAGCAATTAAATACCAAAATTTGGCCAAATAACTGATTCTATGATTGTACATAAGTAACCAAATTCACACTGATAGTCATGTTCTTATTCTACTCAACTTGTAAAACTGGAAGGCATAAATACAATACAATATATTTCACAATGGTACAAGCAATATCTACAGCATAAGCAGCATGATATCCACTGCATCTAAGACTAGTATGCTTTTCAAACTAAAACCCAATGGTTTGCATATTCTGACTTGACAGGCTAAAGTTTGATAGAACTCATGAACGTTGCCTGGCCTTTTCATCAGAATAGCAACAATCTTAATCATTTTATTACAAATTCTGATAATTTGAGGTTTTCAGATTTTTTTTTAATAAGAGAAGAATTGCTGTAATATAAAAATAAAAGAACATTTTATGTTCTTGTTCAAGTCCCCCACAAATGGGAATGCTATATAAAGAAACATGAATGCTTGGGCTAGGACATTCTGGACTCATTTGCAGTATTTTTAGTGAACACTAACAATCAATGAGCTGTCTGGAATTATTCTTAATCTCATGTAAAACCAATACTCTGTCTAAGGGTAGGGAGTTAGCATCTGCCAAATATTTTGAGTTCCAGATCCCATTAGCTACCGCTAATGTGGTTTATAGAAATGATTGTGTGCAACGTAGTTCAAATGGCCACCAGGGTGATTACTTTGGTCTAGATTTAGGTAGGAATTATTCCTGGTCCTATCTAGAATTTACCAGATAATTTTTATGTAAAAAGGGGTGGGATGGGGAACAATATGCTCAGACTTTACTCTGAGAACCTAGAACCCAGAACATCTGTAGTATGTAGCAAATAGGAGACAAAAAAGGCTGTGCGTTAGTCATACTGTTCTGGTTATATGTATTATTTTCACCATAATTTTAAAACATAGTTTAGAACACTTTTTTGTCAAAGGAAGGCATATTTTTATTTAGTATTATGCATTTTAACTTCCAAAATATTGACTGTTGAAAAAAAAAACTGAATAGGTTGGCTTTTTAAAACAAGAACTTTAAAATCTTTTCACAGATGCCTCATCTGCAAGGAAACTATTTTTATCAAATTAGCTTCCTGACAGGATATAGTCTAGGTGAACAATAAAGTATTCATTTTTTCCTATTTCTGAAAAGACATTTATCTTTATTATCCTTAAATTATATTTATCCCCAGATCATACTGGAAACATTTATCTTGGCGCTATGGTTTCCCCTGCCTTTAAAAATGTTTGCCCTGAGGGGCTCTGAAGGTAGGAAAAGACATATTTTGTGGATTTGCATTAATCTCTGTGGATCACCTATGCAGACTATTTAAAATATTACATTTTGAAATGAGACTACTATTGCTATTCATGTGAGTGCAAGCATTTTCCCCTTAACATAATCAACTGTTATTTCATATTGACGAATACAGATCATCTTAAAGATAACATATGAATTAGAAGAAAGGACAACTTAATTATGTGGATTTTGGACAATTTTCACCAATGTGTGTATGGAAAAGAACAGCTGTTGAAAAGATCAAAATAGCAGTGTTGATAACATAACAGATCCTTAATTCAACTGGGTTATAGGAGATTTCCATTACAAATGGATTGATTCCTAACAGCAATATCAGAGTAATCAATCAGATTGGGACTGAACTCATTGTTAAGGAAGGTGATCAATATTTCCTTGAGCACGGAAAGTTGTTCTGCTTGCTAAAAGAAGAGCTATAGCTATAAAACTTTTATGGAAGAGAAAGCTCTCTGGAATACATTTCTAATTATAGGCTAGTTCAAATATTCAATTCTTGGGCAAGATGACTGAAAAAGTGCTGGTCTCATGTTTCCAAACATGACTGGATAAAACTGAATTTCTGGACCAATTTAATGAGTCATTGATGTTGGTCGGGTCCCTATTCTGCATCAGGAACAAAATGTAGGAGAACAGACCTCCTAGTTCTTCTGGATCGCTCAGTAGCTGTTTGATACTAAACAACAGTAGTATTTTTTGAACCACCTAATGGGATTTGGCTTTGGGAGCAATATATTTGCAACATTCATTGAGATGTTTCTCCATGAAATATCTCCATGAAACTAGTTGGGAAAGATTTTCTGAAGCTTTGGAATTGGATGCTATCAGTATGCTGATAACACACAACTTTACTGTTTTTTAATTTCCAGCTCTGAGAAAGCAGGGAATACTCTGAGAAGTTTCCTGATGTTCTTTGAAATATATATATTCTCCAAAAAATATTTTATTTTGAATTTTTAAAACTATTTTTAATATTTTAAAAATACTACTTTTCATCAGAAACTATGCACTATGACCATCTACACTGCCTGACTATTCTAGATCTTGGAACAAGCTTTGATTAAAATAAAAACGATAGGATTCAATTCCTATCTATTCTTAAAAAGAGTTCTGATTCAAACTCATTCCACTTCTTCCTTCTCCGTTTGGAGAAATAAAGTAGAAGATATAGGGGAATATTAACTTCCAATTCATATACACACTTCATAATCATCATGTAGTCTCATCAAAATGAAACAGATGAATAAGGGAAGCACTATTCATGTTACACCTGAGCAATGTTTTATCTCAAAGCAGGAAGGAAAAGTGTGATGTAGGTTTTTTTTAATCGTTCAACATGTTATCACAATGCAAGCAAATATAGCTGCATAGAAACTGACTATAGCAAGAATTCCTTGCTTGACTAGCTAACAGTGGACACAGGGTGTTGCATAATTGTCTGCCATGGATGGATAACAACGAAATCTTACACTGAATGTACAATTCTGGTAGGTGGAATGACACAAGAAAAAGGGAAGTGATTGATCTAGTGTTCCTCTTTGTTAAACATGATAGACAGTCATTTATAGAAGCAATAGTTACTGTGAATACCATCTAAGCATACAAAGATGCACATATAGAACAGCACATATGCAACGGCTATTTTAAACATATTTTTCCCAATGTTTATGAATCATTGTTAATTTAAACTAAATTCTCTATTTTTAACTGCGCATCCTTCCTCAATATAGTAATTAGCATCTTATTTTTATTTACTTACTTCCTTAGCCAGTGCATCAGACTGAAGAAATAATTTGTTTGTTTTGAAGCATTCTCTTTTAATGTTCTTGTATCAACAACACCCCTGATTATATAAGAGATTACGAGGCTCCATCCATTTCTAAACAAACCTTTACCCTGCTGTTGTAAAAGAAACCTTGAGGCTGATAATTATTGACAAAATACATCTCAGGCAGACACATGGAACCAATGCTGAGTGATGATGAAGTTGCAATTCAACAATATCTGCAGGGCCATCTTAATACAGAAGCATAAGCATGGGCACTGCCCTTACTGAACACTCTAGAAGCAAAGGAATCTGCATGTCTTGTTGGCAGCTTATCCTTAAAAAAATCATTTGCTACTCATCCTTTGAAGAGACGATTCCAGAAACTGAACCTATTGAGAATATGGATAGTCTTTCCCTTTTCTTCCCTCCCCCCACCTCTCAAGTCACTCCAGCAATCCATGAACCACTTCCTGTTCTGAACATTTACCAAACCAGGGGCGGATTCCTCTTACCTGCCTACCGGTGCGCTGCGCATGCATCATCTCATTTCACGTGCACGCACGCTCACTACGTGCGCGCATCCCTCACATGATTTTGCTTCCGTGCATGCGCAGGAAGCAAAAAAAGCCCAAAAATTCCAGAAAAAAAGATGTCACTGCGCGATGGACTGGCGAAGACGGCACCGGAGCCATCACGTGTAAATTGCACAATTGGCGGGTCCCTACCGGAACAGCGCACTGTACTGCACCGGTAGGAACCCACCACTGTACCAAACCACTCCTTTAATAGCTTGGAAAGTATGGGAAGCAATACAGAAAAAAAATTAATAGTCTGTCCTTGCAATTCTGAATTTTGCACAGCCTCAATCAAGTGGTACAGATCAGGGGTGGGGAACTATGGCTGGCTCAGGAATTCTGGGAGTTGAAGTCCACAAATCATAAAAGGACCATAGTTCCACACCTCTGGTGTAGATCAACAGAGCAGATAATTAACTCCAGGTAAATCCTTTATGCTTTCTATAGAGAACTCAATTTTTAATGCAATCTGTCCACATAAATATACACAGGTTAATCACTATTTGAAAGATCTAAGGAATATCTAAATATCTAATTAGGCCACTAGAACCTTCCAAGCATGGTTATTGAAGACTAATGACAGAATGACCTATTATATGAAATGAAAACACCAGAAACACAATTTATGCCAACAGTTTAGAAAGGGGGGAAACATGCATGATTTCACTTGGTGGCTTCAACCTCCCCAAAATGTAACATATGGCTTTTGCTACAAAAAGGTTGTTTACTTTGGCCTTTGAGAAGTATTGAAAATATATTCAAACAAGTTTAACAAGGGTTAGAGTTAGGGTAATGCATCTCTTAATGAATATGGAACATGGTTAAACACAGTTAAAAATACAAAGGAGTGTGCCATGTAATATAACCAGTATATTCAATTTAAATGCCAAATGTGTAGGAATGTTGGATCAGAAAAAAAGAAGTTGGAATTTAAATTGCTGGAAGAAATATTAACAAACTCATATATACAGTAATAGCTTTGGTAGTTGGAAATAAGGAAGAATTAAAGAATCTCTTGCTGAAGGTAAAAAAAACATGAACAACCTAATCTAATTCTATATTATCTGATAATAACAACTCAATGCAACTAGCTAAAGAAGTAGTGGAGCTACTAATAGACTTCCAGGAATGATGGCTCCAAAAATCCACAGGAAAAATGGCTGTAATATATAGCAATAGCACTTTTCTTATATACCGCTTCATAGTGCTTTACAGCCCTCTCTAAGCGGTTTACAGAGTTCAGCATATTGCCCCCAACAATCTGGGTCCTCATTTTACCGACCTCGGAAGGATGGAAGGCTGAGTCAACCTTGAGCCTAGTGAGATTTGAACAGCTGAACTGTTGAACTAGCAGTCAGCCTGCAATGGCTGCATTTAACCACTGCACCACTTCAGCTCTAGTAGTCGTGTAGTGGTGTAGTCGTGAAACAAAGAGGTAGTGTTTCCTGAAAGTTTGATAAATCGAACAAAAACATTAAAATGTAGAAACAACACACTGCCGTAAAAGGCACATATTGTCATAGTCTTCCCAGTTATAATATGAAAGAGCTATAGGAGAGATTTAATGAAGGGCAGTTAATGACTTTGAACAGTCAGATGCTAGAAGAAATTGTTGAAAGTACCTTGGACAACAGGACAGAACAAACTGTTTAATATTAAATGAAGTAAAACACACCACTCACTCGAAGTACTAATAATGAAGTTAAAGCTTAAATATTGGATTTTGGATAACGCTCCAGTACTTGGATAAATAAAAGGTAATAAAAAGTGACTGGCAGAAGTAAAGATGGGTGGATACTACCAGTAATTCCACAAGCATGAAGTTACAAACAGTTACTGACAGATTTAGTGAATCACTATTCATCAGAGCACAAAGAATCAGAAGCAACTGAATGACTCAACAATGATGAGGAAAAAAGCTCAATCATATTCTCTAGTGAAAAGAAATATGCCAGGAGGAAATATATAATCTCATACCATGTTTCAGAACACATGAAGGAAAAGAACGGCTTAGATCTTTTTGATCTAGCGATCAGAAAAAAGTAAAGATGCAGACAATAATTCAACATATAATGCCACTTACCGTATTTTTCGGAGTATAAGACGCACCTTTTTACCCTCAAAAAGAGGGTGAAAATTTGGGTACATCTTATACACCGAATGTAGCCCCACCCACCCAGCCACCCCCACCCTTTGGCCTCTGCCTGCCAACAATTTACCTCTTTGCAGCAAACAGAACAGAAACAGAAGCCTTATTAGCACATTAAGAGATTACTTGCCTCCCGACCTACAGCTGACAGGCTTGCAAGCCACATGGTAAAATGAAACTAACTACGGTGGCTGTAATGAGACAAAATGCTGGGAGATAAACTGCTGGCAATGTTAGACTGCTGAAATTGCAAGAAAGTAAGCTACAGCTACTGTAGCCTAGAGGTAGAGCTCTTGCCTCACAGTCAGGAGGTTGTGAGTGCTATCCTAGGTAGAGGCAGATTCTGTTAATATGTTATTTTGTTAAATGTTTGTAGAGTGTTCAAATTATAAGACTTATTTTTTAAAGACTGCTTTATTATTGTTCTAGACAACTTAACAAAATGAAGAAGCTTTTTAAAATAAATTCTTGCTCTGAAAAGGCCCAGTCTATTGTATCTTCTTTTAAATAGCAGAAAGCCTTCCAGAAAGCCACATCAATTTTAAAGATCTGTAAAATTATAATCTGAAATGTCCTGTTTTAGTATTAAGTATTAGTATTAAAATAAGGCAGCTGAATTAAACCCTGACTTAGTCATGTTTGGAGTAGATCTATTTAAATAATTGGGAGGAGTTAGTGTGATTACATTTAAGAAAACTTTCTGGGATTAATATACTGCCATAATGTACATTTCTCCAATTCTTTGCTATTTATATGGGTCAAGCACACATGCACAGAAATACATAGCAAACAGTGTATATCATCTGTGCTGCTTGCTGTTTGGCAAATTGCTGGGAGGCAGAGGCCTTTTTTCCTTGTTTTCCTCCCCCAAAACTAAGGTGCGTCTTATACTTCGGTGCATCTTATACTCCGAAAAATACGGTAATGCTGAGCTACAGTAAATTAGCCCCTTATTGCCTTTTCTGCCTAAGACCATCATTTTCCATGGTATCAAAAGCAGAAAAGATTCCTTCTTCTATCGCATGAAATTCATTAACTAGGTACCCTGACATTATATCTGGTAACTTTTCCATGTATCACATGAGTGCTGTTGTTTAAGTTGACTCCCATTTATTCTTGGAACAAACTTTGTTTGTTACATATTTGTACAGGTTTGCACATAGGAAGGCCAAAAGTATAATAGGATATTCCACATACCCCCCTCACTCCTAGTTTTACTATTCCATTCACCCATATAAGCAATGGACAAAAGGGAATGCCTAAGGATTTTTTCCCCAATTGTTAGAGCCTCTCCTGATAGTTGCTGAAAATTGCTTACCCGGCATTCTTGGATTTCGTTCATACTCTATCGTCCCTTCCAGGGTTAACCTGTTTTTTACAGAATATCTGTTGAATAATTTCCTCAGGGCATTTCCTTACTCTTCAAGGGAAGGGAAGAAGAAGGGTTTGGATTTAATAGAAAGGTGAATGGCTAATATAAAAACCTAAAATTGATATTTCCATGTAGAAAAACTAAACAAAGACAAAATCAATAAAATGTTCAAAAAGAGAAGATATTAAGAAATATTATTTGTATTCTGAAGTTCAGAAGAATGTAACATTAAAAAGAAAGTTTAAAGAGGTTAGAAGTTTAAAGAAGGAAAGATAATACATGAAGTGGTGTATGGAAGTGAGGATGATATGCAAGAATAGAAAAGTCTGAAGAAGTATAGATAATTGTGTTGGTATAAACTTTTCTTTTTTTCTTATATCATACCTTTAATTACTTTGGACTACTATTTGCTAATCCCTTTTCTGCAAAGCATTGCTTGTTCCTAGTAGCATTTGAGTAAATGTGTAATAGCATGTAAAATGTATATATGTAATTACGAGGGTGAGTCAAAAAATAATGCCATTTTCTTTAGGACAGGTATAATTACCAACACAGGAAATGTGGCATATATCAAAATGAAGCTGGTCCTTTGTGGATCACATCCCTACTTCTCAACATAGTCACATAGTCATAATGTTTGCCTATCAAACCCTCTTTCATGGGGCTTCAGACTATCATCTCTTCGGCCCCATGAAAGAGGGTTTGAGAGGCAAACATGATTCCAGTGACGAGGAAGTGAAAACTGCAGTGAAGAAGTGGCTCAAAGAACAGTCAACAAAATTTTACGAGGCAGGGATACATGTTCTCATTCGAAGGTGGAATATTGCTATTGAGAGAAATGGTGACTATGTTGAGAAGTAGGGATGTGATCCACAGAGGACCAGCTTCATTTTGATGTATGCTACATGTTCCTGTGTTGGTAATTATACCTGTCCTAAAGAAAATGGCATTACTTTTTGACTCACCCTTGTATATTTTTACATTTAACTACGCTTGTTTCACAGAATACAGGCTTATAAAAAGAATTGCCTATTTGGATGACACACATTGACCTGCAGGAAATGTTAATATCCACAAATTAACTTCAAGAGAAATTAGAAATCAGGGGAAGTTTGTATCTTCTCTAAATTAGGTCATAATTTGCAAACAGATGTGTTCTGTAAAGGTGATCTTCAAACAAACAAACAGAACAAGTTCAAACAAGACACTCAGGTGTGTAACTTTCTGATTTCAATTTACATGTTGATTGGTTAGAAATGGGTCAAAGATGCCATCCAGTTTTACAAAGACGAGGGAGTTGATTAAAATAGGTGACTTTACATAGCATTTGTTCTTTTTTAAAAGGAGCTGGAGGAGATGCATTGTTAGAAGATAATGCCTACAGATATTTCAGGATACTTGAAATGATGAGTTAAATAACAAGCATGTGGAGGGGGAAGAGTCTTTCATCCAAAGAGATTATACCTTTCAAATATAATCTCTTTATATAATTCTCTTTACTTTGATTATTTCAAATTGATCTATTAAAACTACATGTGTGGCTGTCCAACTTATATCTGTTTTTGAAATAGTTTAGCTTACTTCTTAGTGGACGGATACATCACAAACATATATGACATGCTTGAGTTTTCTGCATTAAAAAGGAGGCATCTTGGCCAACATGATTGTGACATATTAAATAATTTGCTATGCCAGTGAAGAAAATCAAACGCTTACTCTTTGCGGCGTAAAAAAAAATATACACCTTTAGTTTTTTTCAATCAGAAATGATTAGATAGTGCTGATAGGTATCATGATTAAGCCAAAGGGGAAGTGGACATTTCAGTTCTAAGAAATGTCTCTAGGTTAGGCTAGTGGGAGAGACTGGATTACCGTATTTTTCGGAGTATAGGACGCACCTAGATTTTAGAGGAGGAAAACAAGGAAAAAAGTATTCTGAACCAAATGGTGTAGTAATATATTATTTAATAAAATAACAGTATAGCAGAATACTTTCTACAACTATGTATACTTTTTACAACCATGTACACTTTTTACAAACTTCAAACTTGACAGCTTTGTGGACTTCAACTCCCAAAATTCCTCCTCCAGTCATGCTAGCTCAGGAATGGGAGTTGAAGTCCACAAGTCTTAAAGCTGTCAAGTTTGAAGTTTGTAAAAAGTGTACATGGTTGTAAAAAGTCTTGCCAAGTTTGAAGACCCTTGCACCCCTAACCCCTAACCCAGGGGTCTTCAAACTTGACAGCTTTAAGACTTGTGGACTTCAACTCCAATTCCTGAGCTAGCATGACTGGAGGAGGAATTCTGGCAGTTGAAGTCCACAAGTTTGAAGACCCTTGCACCCCCTTGGCAAGTTTAAGACTTGTGGACTTCAACTCCCAGAATTCCTCCTCCAGTCATCCTAGCTCAGGAATGGGAGTTAAAGTCCACAAGTCTTAAAGTTGCCAAGTTTGAAGAGCCCTGGGTTAGAGGTGGCAAGGGTCTTCAAACTTGGCAAGTTTAAGACTTGTGGACTTCAACTCCCAGAATTCCTCCTCCAGTCATCCTAGCTAGAGTTGAAGTCCACAAGTCCTCCCGGTCTCGCAGCCAGTTCCCTCCTGAAGTTCAAGGGCCGACTTGAGCTGAGCAGATCTGCGGCGAAAGCGGCGGCTCCTGGTTTTCCCAGCCAAAGAGCGCTCGCTAGAGAAGAGCAGCTGAGGAAGCAGGCGAGGCGCGGTGGCAGGCAGGTGTCTTGGAAGCGCCGAGGGCAGCACGCGCGTCCGGGATGCACCTCTCTGCTTTCCGCTTAGGCAGCTGCAGCGGGCGCAGTGAGTCCCGTCCCCACGCGCGTCCCCGGCGCTTGCTGTGGTGACGCTGTTTTCTCCGAGACCTTTGTCTCGGAGAAGGAGCAGTAGACAAAGGTCTCGGAGAAAACAGCGTCGCCACAGCAAGCGCCGGGGACGCGCGTGAGGACGGGACTCGCTGCGCCCGCTGCCGCCGCATAAGCGGAAAGCAGAGAGGTGCATCCCGGACGCGCGTGCTGCCCTCGGCGCTTCCAAGACACCTGCCTGCCGCCGCGCCTCGCCTTCTCGCACGCCCGCTCGCTCGCAAGCGGGCAGCAGTGGGGATCGAAGCGGAGCGGTGGCACCTCGAAAGGACTGGGGTGCTAGATGTAATGCTTCTCAGGAATGGGTGGCGGGGGCAAGCAGCGGTGGTGGCGGCGGCAAGCAACAGCGGGGACGGTGGGGGCAAGCAGCGGGGGGGGGGGCAAGCGGTGGTGGCGGCGGCAGCGGCGGGCAGCGGGGAAAACCTCCGAAGGGTGGGGGCTGGGGGGGTGTGGGGGCTGCATTCGGTGTATAAGACGCACCCACTTTTTGACCCCCTTTTTGGGAGTAAAAAGGTGCATCCTATACTCCGAAAAATACGGTATCTACCAATAAGCCAGTGGATGAGGAGGTAAATGACACAGGAAAAAATATGCAAAATATGTACCCGAACCATGAATTTCCTAACCACATCTACTTTGGCCTCAGCCTCATAATTTCAGGAAAGGTACAGGATAAAATAAAGGGAGGGGACATCTCTGATATCAGCAATGAAAAAACTAGTTGTTTATTGCTATTAATGTCCTCTAACTTTATATCCAACTGGCCCCTGACCATCTGCAGAGGAAATTCTGTTCTCTGGGTGATGTCTATCCTTCAAAAGACTACCAGAGCTCCTTGGAACAATGCAATGAGACATACAGTACATACAAGTATGCAGACACAGACACAAAGCATCTTCCCCCACCCTGGATCACTAATCTATATGTCCCAAAGGTGCTTTTCAAAATGTAACTGGACTTTTTGTTTTTTCCTTGAAGATGTTTCACTTCTCATCCAAGAAGCTTCTTCAGTTCTTCACTGAAGCTTTATTTCAGAACTGAAGAAGCTTCTTGGATGAGAAATGACATGTCTTCAAAGTAAAAAACAGAAAGTCCAGTTGCCTTTTGAAAAGCACCTTTGGGATATCCATGACCTGGATGATTAAGAATCTCCATAATCCCCTATATCTTCCTACACTACAAAAATAATACTGTCTTACACACAAACACTTATCAAAATAACATACATTCAAATATACTGTTTATACAAGCTCTCACTTGTAGCAGCACTACTAGTAATCATAGTATAAAACACTGTCACACATGTTGGGGGGCAAGGAAATATGTATGGTAGTTATATATGACTAGACTATTCAAGGAAGGAATAATAGAGTTACTCACATGAATGGTGAACCAGATGGTTAAAATTAAGTGGCTGCCAATATTCTTTAAAGGCTGAAATTTTGTTGAAGATCACAGTTTTGTAAAAAATGTACACGCGACGAAATAATAGGGAATAATAGAAATAAGATGCTTTGCTTGCTTTTGTGGAATACACTGCCCATTCATCTATACATTGAATTTTCAATGGCTTTGTGAGGAATATTTTGTGTGGATGCAATTTTGTGACTCATATTTTATTTCTTCTGCATCAAATTATCTTTTATAATTTCACTGATTCACCAACCACTTGTATTGCATCAAAATTTATGTACTCCCCAAAAAGGGTTTGTGCTGTTGGACATAATGAGCCAGAACACACATACAAAATAGATTGTTTATATACATTTAAGACAAAATGCATGGCTTGCCCTGATATCTGCGGTGTAGATTAAACAAAATAAATTTCTTCCTTTATTTGCTTCGTTTAACTTAATAAAAATAAGAGAGACCCATGGAACTAGATAAAACTCTAATGGGACAATATAGCTTATATGGAAATAGACTGCTGAAAGATCAGAAAAATGGTATCACTTGCAGTGAGTTTTGCACATTACACAAACCTGTTTTAAGGTTTCAGATGAGTTAAAAGTAAGAATATACAACTAACCAATAATAAGTAATCTACTTTAAGTAATCATATCAAAGGCCACACAATAAGGTACTAATATAGCTGACTGGCACAAGGAAGATATTTTTTTTTTCAGTCTGCATGCACTACATCAGGGACCCAGCTGATCAGGATACCAAAGGGTGCAGTTGTATGTATGAAGAATGTCCTTCTTCTGCAAACGAAGGTCATTTGAGCACTATTGCCTCTGGGAGTGGTTTATCAGAAATTGTCACATGATGAATTTCCTGACTTTGTAAAATCTGAATAGGAATAGATTCTTTTAGAGATTTCACATTAAAAGCTCACATCACAATAGATGATTAGATGCTGCGATGTGGCATTCTAATTTGAGATCTCTAAAAGAACCCAAAGTGGAAAATAAGCGGTACTCTCTGACAATTAGACTGTAGTGGAACTCTAGGGAAATCAGGTCCCTATTCTGCAGCTTTCTCAGCATAACAATTAATCCAGGCCTGTTTCTATCATTAATAACTTACAGTTAATTCACTTTATATAAGACAGTGCTTCTCAATTATTTTCTGTTATGCCCCCCCTAGGAAGAAGTAAACATTTCGCGTGCCCCCCAACTCTCTGATCTGGGCCCCAATGGAATTTTAGTGTTAATATTTATTATTTTACTTATTATAAGTTGCAAGCAAACTATTGGATGGGGAAGGCTGCTCTACCCACTTATCTGGGAGTAAGTCACATTGAACTCAGTGGAGCCTGTTTTCGGTTAGGCAGACATAGGCTACCATGGTTAGGGCCCTCTTTTGACATGGTGCCAGGCCAGCTTAATCAAGCCGATATTTTGGGGTCACTGGCCTGGCTCATAAGCTCCACCTCTGCCAGGCACTCACAGCGAATGGTGTGGAAGGAGGCTTTAGGGTGCTGTTCAAAGCTTTCGCCCAGCTGCAGAGGATGCTCCTCCTTGTCCAGCAGCAGGTTCGCCACGCCGTTCATGGCTACCACGGTGCCCGCCGAGAACAACAAGAACCCATGCAGTCGCCCCGCCCCGCCTGGCCGCCTTCTCTTTTGGGCTCGGAGCAGTGTGCAACTGGGAAAACACTCCCCATCCAGGGGAATCAATCGAGAGGGACCACGCATCTTCCCCAGGATCACACACACCCTGGCATCATTCTGAGCCCCCCCAAAGGGGCACGCCCCACTATTTGAGAAGGACTGATATAAGACAATTAATTGGCTTAAATATCTTTCTTCTCTTTCTCTCTCTTTCTCTTCACTCTCTTAGATTGACAACTTGAAACTCCCCTGCAACATTTTACCTTCAAAATCCTTAAAAGACTTAAGGGTATGACTTCTAATTTTATTTCATGCTTCTCAGTGTTAACAGCCTAGGTCTTTGAGGGTTTTTCATGAAAATATATGGTTTCTAGAAATCAGGAACATAATGGGGCTTCTTTAATAATGGTTTCTGATACCACCAAAAGAAGCAAGACTTTTAACTTTCTATTATTTAGGCCCTATTTAGCCACATTCTGACTTGTTATCATCAATATCTTTGCAAAGCAATCTTACAAAGGCAATACCACCTGCCAAGGCTACAGCATTGCCCTAATTACAATCTTGCTTCTGCAAACCATCATTTATTGAAGAACATCACAGAACAATATATAGCCGAACTTAGGCAGGATTTGTTAGAGTGAAAGAATAAGTTGCCATAAGGCAAAAGCCTAATACAAAGAAACAAGCATCAAGCTAAACTAGAGTGGATATCTTAGGATGCTTAGGAAATATTGATTTATAAGCTATATTGCTATGATTATATTCCACATATTCTAGCTATTTATTTACGAAAGATCAGAATTCTACAATCCAAATTTGAAATTTGCTGACTACCACATACAATCGCGGTTCACATGAACACTGCACTGTACTACGATGTTCATATTTAATTATAAGACTAGGGATATTGTCACGGGGTGATTTTCTGATTGTCAGCTGTACTCATATGTATTCATATGTCGGGCACTATGACCCAGAGGTTCTTAGCAAAGTGAAGCAGTCACATGGGGTGTGATCTGCGCAGATGTGAAATTCCTTTGTACCCCTTCTTTCTTCTGCTGTAGTCCTTCATTAAGAAGGACGCATATTTTAGCTGCCAAGATGTAATCATTAAGTATTAGGTTTTTATATTTCTTTTGTACTGAAATAAATATTTTATTGTTAGACTTTATATTTGGGTTTATTTTATCATAAATTGGTTTCCGAAGCAAAAGATCCAATCACCTCTACAATTTATCTTTCTCAAGTTAACAGATATAATGCATTCACTTTGAGTGATGTGGTAGGTTTTACACCATACTTGCTTCACCACAATTTATTAAATAAAAAAAAAGAGTTGGGTATATTAACACAATATGTTAAGTATTAAACCATAGCTTAGAAACCAAAATGGGTGAGTTTGTTGACCATGCAGATGCAAAAGAAATCACACTGTACAAATCCATCTTGTACACATTTCTCTTCAAAAGGAATATCTAGAACTTTCCGTGTCACATCCTTCCTTATATAGACAGCAGAGGGGTATACACCTGTCAGCCCTTCAGCCATGCATTCTATATACCTAGTTAGATGAGGCAAAGAATTCTTTATGCTTGGGATATTGGCTCAAGGCCTAACAACATCAGTAACTAATTATAAACATGCATAGGAATCATTTAGGCCCCAGTAAACAAGAAGGAAGATTTAACCTTCATTTCCTGCATCACAACTGCAAGAGAGGGGGAAAAACCACCTGTTGTCACCCTATCATTATTCTCCATTAGAAGCTCTCACCAGCACCAATGGTTATTATTTTTGATCCAGTAATATTGGAAGAAAGGGTCATTTTTTTGTTTGTTTGTCCTACTCATAGCAGGGAATGATGTGAGAGAAACTCTCCCCCTGGATGTTGAGGTTTTAATGATATTCCAATCTGTGCACTTAATTGTGGTGGTGGGGGGGAAGATGCACCTGTTTCTGGTGGGGGAAAGAGAAAATATTGTAGGATTCCAAATAACATACTTAATGTAGTTTGGCTTTTGTTTCCATGCCTATAAAAACAGACTCTTTTTTTTTGGTTGTTTAATTTTGAAACCTCAAGTGTAACGCTTCTTATCCACTTAATTCTGCTATTCCTACTATCGTGAAAAATGAAGGGGATATTAATGAGGAGCTTAGTATAATTGGTATGTAAATAATACAAATATGTAAATGACACAACTCTTGTACCTCTGTTTGGGCTAATATTTTCTCAAAAAGACAATAAAGGTCCCCCCCCTTTGTTCTCCAAGGTTTGGTGGGGAAGGGGGATTAATTATGAACTGAATGCTTTGATCAGACATATAGACTGTGTAGAAAAAGTTTTGATTATTTATAAAACTTGATTTAGCAAAGGCACATAAATCAGAAAGCTTCCTTGATGAAATATTGTATGAAGTATGATACTCTGGAGCTAAGAAAGAAAGGTAGAGTTTCTGATTAGAATTTTTATGAGCCAAATATAAAAATAATGACATTTTTGGGTGACCAAAGTTATCGGTATCTAACTGATTATCATCTTATCTTGTCTTATCATCTTAGTATTATTTTACTTTCCTTGAGGAAACTTATGACTTTATGGATGATCTTTTTTTTTTCATTTTCAGAACAATAGCAATAGCACTTAGACTTATATACCGCTTCATAGTGCTTTACAGCCCTCTCTAAGCGGTTTACAGACTCAGCATATTGCCCCCAACAATCTGGGTCCTCACCTTTTATTGACCTTGGAAGGATGGAAGGCTGAGTCAACCTTGAGCCTGGTGAGATTCGATCTGCCAAACTGCTGGCAGCCGGTGATCAGCAGAAGTAGCTTGCAGTACTGCACTCTAACCACTGCTCCACCGCGGTTCAGAACAGTTTTTAGTCATTGCCCTCCATTGAGCCTCATGATTGGGCTGAAGTTTGAGCAAGAGTTTAACATATATATTACATGTCACTTGTCTGGGCTAGATATTCTTACCTTTAGTATAGTTCTGAATGGATTACTGAGTTGATTTTAAAGAACCTCTGAAAGCTACAATAGGCACTTTAATGAATCATATGATTTGAGTACTAATATCTGGAGACATATCCCACGGGAACAAAGAGCCCTTATTTTAGATTGAAGACTTCATAAGTCTTTATATTGCTAAATATAGCATTGTACTTCCTATATTGACCATTTAGAGATATTGCTTCTAGGGAACCTACAATATATATGCATAATAGCAATACTGAAAATAATATCTACCCAGCATAACTTTGGTTCTTAGTGTTATAGCACAAATTAAATATTGGCAGAAGATGTTATGCAGCAACCTTGAGTTTTTGTAATATATAATACTTTTCTTCAGCTATGCATAAACCAAATTCTTTTGTCAACCCAATATTGTCAAAGCTTTAGCTACTGACCCTCTAATCATGAGAATAATATTAATCAATTTAGCCTTTTAAGGTCTATTGAAATAATAGGAAATGCTTCAAATAGTGAAATATACTAAGTTAATAACAATAACAAAATGCTATGGATTCATTGCTAATTTCATGTATATTACTTATTATTTGCAGTTTATCAGTATGTATGTTCAGATCAAGTTGTTTCTTATTAGAAACATGTTAGAATATTTTGAATTTACTCAATTGATACTACACATAGGAAAATAAAATGGAATCCATGCTATTTGGGATTTCCCAATGTTGCTTTCAAAAGAAAAAAACAACATATGGTGGAAAATACAGTGTAAATATGTATATGTGTGTGTACGCGTGCGCGCGCGCGCGCACACACACACACACACACACACACACACACACACACACACACACACAGTTTGATAGGAGCCATGAAGTAAAAAACTCACTGTATCATCGAAATGTAAAAATGTATATACTAGTGAAAGTACATTTAAAACAAAGAGAAAAAATTAACCTCCTCCCCAAATCAATACAATACCAATAAAGTATTAAGAGTAATATTATCCAGTGGGCAGAAATGATACAAATGAATCTAAAGATACCCAAGTCAAGATCCAAACCATGTAACACAATTTTCCTCCAGTAAGTTCCAATATACAATTGGAACTTAGAAGAGAAATGGTCACTCAAGTACAGGATACATGTCTTGCATACAGAAGGCTCAAGGTCAAAGCCTTGGAAAGTCCAGCTTAAAAGAGGATGTAGCAGGTGATGGGAAAGACTTCAGTTCAAGAAGTTGTCAGACTGCTGCCAATCCAAGTTGACATAGTGGGCTACATTATTTTCTCACTGGGTACAGATTTTTAATTCTTATGAAATTTACAAGAATGTTTCTATACCTTAGAAGATTAGAATGATGCAGATTGGCAGTAAATGATGCAGATATAGTAATTTATCAAGGTAGTATAACACTTTTATTCAAGGAAGAGAGAGAGGGGGAGGGAGGGAGGGAGGGAGGGAGGGGAGGAATATTATGATCTGCACCCAAACCATAAATTTAGGAGATAATAAGAATTCAGGCACCTACTTCCATCTTTCTTTTTAAGGCAATCTCTAAAGAAAGAGATACTTACCTAGTTCAAGTTCTATGTACTACATGTGTAGCATTGTAAGCACTGTGAATTGTGCAGAGTATAAATATTTGGATTAGCATTTGAGTTAAGTAAGTTTTGAATTGTAAAGTCTCTAATTTAAATCCCATCTCAGCTACAAAGTCAGAAGTTTTGCTTTCTTTTTTCTTTTCTTTTAAAAAATATATAATTGATTTTGCTTTATCTACCATACCCTTTTCTCCCTGCAGCACAAGTATGATAATATACTGGCATTCTCTTCAGGACACTTATAAAGAAATACCATAAGTGATAAAATATGTGACATATACAAATGCTGTGAACTGTTGTCCCAGTTAATACTTTTTAATTAACCTTGCAAAAACATCCATAACAGTACAGTGCAGCATTACATTATGATTCTGATTTCTTTTATTACATTTCAGACCAATTTTCGAACACACTTTGTGAAAGTTTTCACGTTAAAGAAACCAAAAGTGAAGACAGGGAAGACATTACAAGTCTACTCCCTTCTGTTTTCACAAACTTCTTAAAGAGTCTTCACTTTTCCAACTTATGTTTTTGTTAACTTGCAGAGTGATTTAGGTCAAGAAAACTAGACTGAATCCATTTGGGAATCTGATACTCTGGCTTAGTTAACCAAGAGTAGTTTTAGATGGCAGCATCTGAAGACTTTTATTTAAAAGGTTGCTAATCTTTTAAGCCACGCTGCTTTCATCTACTTTATATCCTTCTCCAAAAAAATACCTCAACCGTCAGTTTAGTTCTCTCTCTTAACGTGCTACTGTTCTCTCTTTGTTCTACCAGTTCCCGACCTTTTAATCAAAATGACTATTCATGTCACACTTTATTACTGCTGACAGCTACAGATTTCATTTCCCTAACACATCACAAGCAATTCTTTCCCTCACACCCCCACTGAAATTCAGCTGTTAATCTTGCAAGAGGCAACCATTACATGCCAGGCTTTATGTTTAAGCATCCTCATATATAGCCCTGTGCGTGTATATATGTTCATTTAAGATTTATGATGTGTGTGTGAGTGTGTATGTGTGTATACATGCACACGCATATGCATACATTATTTCTGACGTGAAATACTGAATAAATACTCCCATATCAACTTTAATAATCACTGCTTGCCTTTATTGTAAGGCTCTGATTATAATATTTCTTTATTAATCTAACTATGCTTTATAATAATAATAAACAACAGTGATATGCCTTCTGCATGCTTCATTCATATATCTACATAGATCTCTGTAGACAATTCAAACAGTTCAGTGGGATGCTGAATATTTCAGATCAGGAAATGTTTCTCTTCTCTAAGAAGAGTTTGCCCTTTCACAGGTTAAAAAACAATGAAACAGACATTCTCTTGAGACAATAGTTCTATTCTGGAATACTTCTTCCTAAACTCAGTTTCTCTATTCCTCCAGCTCTCTCTCTCTCTCTCTCTCCTCATACAACAAACGGACGGAGCTGCTGCACTGCAGAATGTCAGTTTACTCATTTAGAACTTTCAATGCAGAAATACAGAGTGATGCAGTCAACCAGATAACGCAGCACTTACCTTAATTGAAAATCCTTTCTTTTGACAAAGTGAACAGAAGGAGGCAAGTTCAGCCGTTATTTAGAGGGCAATCTAAGTTTTCAATCAGCACCCTTCAGGTTAAGAATCATCCTGGGCTGTCGTTTGCTCTTGACGTTGAACTCTTCACTGTCTAGGGAAGAAAAAAAAATGGGAGAGAAGGAAAGATCAGCTGGAATCCTCCGGAGAGATCCTGAGTAAAGTGAGAGTACAGAAGCCCTGTGGCTTAAAAGGAGGATGTTCAACAAAACATCTTGGGTCTGAAGAATCCTGTGGCTGCTGCGAGAGGTTTTTATCATGTCCCTTGAGCCGAAGAATGATCGCTGACCTGATTAACACACAGCACACTCCTTACACATAGAGAAAGCACTGGGAGGATTCCTGGTCCACCAGGGAGTCGCAAAAGACACCGAGGCCACTTGGGAATGTCATCTCATGCAGATTAATAGATGTGCTTCTCCAGCTGAGGTTGTAATTTGCAAGGTGGATAATGCACAGCGCAAAGCAATTTAATGATTTCAAAAGGAAATGTGTTTCTGCAATGCTCCTTTTTCTAAGGTGCGTCAGCATTCCAAACAGGTTATGACTGATTAATTAAAGCAGATGGATAGGAGCTGGTTTCATGATAGGATGCTCAGCATATACAAAACACGGGGAGGTGAAGGGTGAGGTGGGAACTCCGCTTTCAGCTTCACAGAAACAAAATTATTTTGGTGGGCAAACCTCCCAGATGGCAATTTACTATTGTTGGGTAGGAGGGGAGTAGTTTTGCATGGCACATTTGTTAGTGGGAGTAAGCCATTAGATGTGCAAAGTTATATTCCATGAGAGAAACGCTCCCTTTCAAACAAGGTTACCAAATGGGCAGCCAATTTTATAAATGGACAATGGGGTTTCCTGATGTTTTTTTTTAAAAAAAGGATGTCCAAGAAAAAAAGAAGACGACAGGTTAGACAGTACATCTGATATTTGTCCAATTACAAAACTGTTGATCAATGGATGGATCAAATACTAGTCCAGTAGTTAAGGTTTTTATTAATCTATTTCAGTGTTTCCCAACCTAGGCAACTTGAAGATGTCTGGCTGGGGAATTCTGGGAGTTGAAGTCCAGTCATCTTCAAGTTGCCTAGGTTGGGAAACACTGATCTATTTGCTTTTGGTTACATTTGCATCTCAGCTTTCCGTTAAATAATGCTCAAGGAATTGTAATATCTTTTAAAAATGCACAATAAGAAATAGAACATACATATGTCTTGCATAGATAAGCTCCCAGGTTCTTTCCTGGGAAAGTCACCTGTTGGCAGTCTTGAGGCTAGTTAAATCAACAGTGCAATTTTGTGAAAGGACATATTTTGAACACCTGGTTGTGTATAGCCTCCTATCCTGCGGAACATGTGAAACTGATTTAGTGATCATCTGCATCAGAATGTCTCTCACATTCCTGATGTCTGGATTTTTTTACAACTTATACTACTACATAGAGGCTAGGTAACTGGCTTATGCTGCTGCCTGACTCCTCTATTTGATGCCCATAGATTCTTGCAGCCAGGACCATCAAAAATAGATGGTCTTGTTTCAGAGATTGCAGGGAAAAAATTTATTGGAAACGGTTGCGGTAGGCAAAGCGTCCCTATTTCTAAATAAAGAAATGGCATGCGTGCATCATCCAAATTTTGCAGGACTGGGGGGAAAAAGGCTATCGTTCTTACAATTAATATTGGATGACAACATGATACAACAAAAGGGAGAAGCTATAACACATTAAGTAAACAGGCCATTATTGAATTCCCATTGAGAGACGCCATCTGCCAGCCTGACTGGTTAGTTGACTTACACCACACTGACCCCTGCCCCTACATACACTTGAACTGAATAGCTTCCCCAAAAGTGTTTAGGAAAACAAAATCATGTGCTGTTGTACAACATTGAAAATAAAACATACATGTTACTTTGGCATATCTACCTACCTATCAGGGGTGGGTTCTAACTTACCTGACTGCCGGTTCGCTTCCTTCTGCACTGCGTGGGCGCGCCATGTGGGTGTGCGCGCGCATGCGCAGTGCCGAAAAATCAGAAATGTTTTTTTAAAAAAATTTAAAAGCCAAAAACAAGATGGCGTCCACATGCACAGTGCCGGACTCAGCTTCTGCACATGCTCAGAAGAAAAATAAAATTTAAAAAAATTCAAAAAAAAATCAAAAAAAATTCAAAAAAAGATGAACCGACCAAACCGGTTCTGTGATGTCATTGTAATATCACCAGTGGGTCGCTACCAGTTCGGGCGAACCGGTCCGAACCCGGAGGAACCCACCTTTGCTACCTATATATTATTGACTGACTGTACTTTTAGGCTTCTTTTCTTACAACGAGGTTATCAGCATGTATTTTTTCCCCATCATCATATATAAACATATCCTTACAAACATCCTTTTGGCGAGAAAAAGTGAATTGGCAGCAAATTACCCACTAAGTTTTAAATTAGGTCCTTGACTTACATACTGACTAAATGTAAAAATGCAGCCAAAAAGTCTGTTTATGGGCGAAGTTAAAGAAGCTACGAAACAATCAACAATTTCACTGAGTTGCAAACTGGATCAGATAGCAAACCTTATTCAATCACAGAATTCATAAAGGAAATGAATGTTACAGTCGGAGCCAAAACCAAAGATTCAGAAAGTGTTTCCAGAGACAAAGAAGAATCCAGAGTATAACATAGGCAATAGATCAGTTTAGAGCAGTTGTTCCAATAGTTCCTTAGTATCTGGGGATTTTTAAATCCATAACTCTTAGAACAATTAAGTAAAAGTGCACTACAAGGTATGCATATTTGAAGTATGACTTCTTTATAGAAGAGGAATCTGATTTATCCAGGATTCCATAACATCCTCATGAATGGTTTGATTATGCAAGAATAGTAAACCCTTGATTTAACAGAACCACATTTAGTGGACATTCAATCACCCAGAAAAATATGTATGTCTACTTCTCCCCCTGAAAGAACACTTATGTCCATCATTACAAAAAAAATGATGTGAATGGTTTCCTATGAGTTCACTACCTCAAATTTAAATGCAATCATAAATTCAAAATGTTGATTTATTCACCAACTACATTGGGTAGATGGAACTGTCTGAAAAAATATTTGGGAAAATCCCCTGAATTCTCTTACAGTGGATAGTGAATAGCAAAGATTGGGGACATGAGAAAAGTTTGTGTGGTTTGAATATTAATAAAAAAATTATCTTGTTTACATTTTATGAACAATATGCAAATACTACTACTCCTACAGTCCTTCAATGTTGACCTGCAGTAATCTAATAAAAATATTCAAGTTCCCTCAGCTTCAACCTAAATAGAGCCACATTGAATGACTTTGGAACTGAGAAAGATATACTTGCAAACTGTAGATTAACCAACTGCTCTTTGGCACTCAAATACAGGAAAAATGCAAATAGGTAGTCTTTGACATATGACCATTTGTTCAGCAATCGTTCAAAGTTACGGTGGCAGTGAATGTCCCCAAAGTAATGGCAGTTAAGTGCTATTGTAATCTTGTCATCAAAATTCAGGCAGTCCTTCTGCCCTTATGACCTCAGGAGTGCTTCAACTCTCCTCATCTTTGGCCACCTGCACTCTGCAGCTGCTGTCATCCTGCAAGCCGGCTTTCTTCTCCAGGTTGTGCAAGGTGATTTCCTTGCAAGACCTAGAGAAAATGGCCTCACATGGCCAGCAACTAACTGGTGAAGGATGGGCATGCCTCATCTGCATCTGGAGCAAGACATCAAAGGTCATTTGAGCTGGCAAATGAGGTGACAAGCATCTTGGAATACAGGAAAATCAGGGTATCTGGACTGGAGTGTATGGGGTTTTCTGGGGACCTGCTTTGTGCTGCACTGCTGGGTGTCAGCATTGCACCAAGCTTCTGGAACAGCTGGGGCTACCTGAGTTGATGGTTTTGCACCATGCGGCTGCTTTGTGCTATACTGGTGGCCCAGGCTCGTACTGGGCTTTGTTCTATGAAGGGCTTCATCCTGCACTGCAGCTCAAGGGATTCTTGCAGCACCAAAGCTTCAGTACACCCAGAAGTCTCTTTGTGTCGTGCTGCTGGGCTGAACTGGAGCTGGCGTTCATGCTGTGCTGAAGATCAAGGTCTACGTGAATCCCAGAGCACACCAAGAAGTGCCTGAACTATGTACTTTGGGGGACCGCTTGTGGTCCAGCAAGGCAAGGAGCAGGGTGGCCAAAATGGCAGATACAGTATGTGGGTGCAAGGAATTGAAAAGGAAACAATCCCTTATCTTACTGAGGCTCAGGTCTAGGAGGGGGCCAAGCCGACAATGTCTTGGACTGGGGTGGGTACTTATTTAATGACCTGCAGTTCTCATTGGGAGAGGGAGCTGATGAAGAAACTCCACTTGCTAGATTTAATGGGGGATGCTCTGGGAGATTATGGTCTCAAGGACGCCCAGTTAGGGTAGTCCAACAGCTTGTGGACATAGATTTGCAATATTTAAGATCCAGAGACAATAAAAACTGCTCCCCTTTGATTTTCAGCCATTCTAATAATTATGGATTGAGGATGGCTCATATTTCTATACTTTAATCATCCCCAAGTATAGAAGAGTCTTTTCCCTAGCCCGTTTTAATGTTTTGCCCTCAGCACTACTCGACGGGCGATTCAAGAGGATCCCGATTAGCGAACGACTATGCCCCTGTGATAGGGCTGAGGTCGAAACTGTGGAGCATGTCTTGTCATACTGCCCTATGTATAACACAGCCAGAATTAAATTATTGTCTCTTCTTGGAATTGATCCCTCTGGTTCTAATGCTAGTAATTTGGCCTTATATTGTCTAGGGGATGATTCCTCCTATATTACTTCTCAGGTTTCAAAATTTTTCTTAAGAGCTGTAACTATTAGAGGAGAATGTTGTAATTCCCTTTAGCCAAGGCTTCTGATGTTAATTGTTTGTGATTGTATTTTTTTTCTTTTGTTTTTGTTGCACTTGCATTTTGGTCTGTGACTGTAAAATAAAATTATTATAATGACCTGCAGTTCTCAATTAACAATGAAAATAGGAAATGCTGGAATTTCCTTCGCTATATGATGCAGGCACATGACATCAAACACATGACTGCATTGCTTAATAATGTAAATTACCTGCTGCGGTCATATATTGAGGACTACCTGTAGTGAGAATATGCTAATAGCTGCAGCAAACACAATTTCCTTAGATTTGGTTTAATTATCACATTGTAGGGACAAAAGGGAATCTATATCGAAGATAAAATCTGACCAAGGAGCTCTGTCTGAGTTTTTGGCCCCATATATTATTGACTAGGTTTGCCTATAATCCCTCTTCTGTTTTGATTGAGTACCTATCCTCTGTCTATGCACCAGGTGTTCCTCCATGAGAAAACCTTTGCAAATTGTGCTCTGTGATGTGTTGCCATTGTCCCATAGCATGCCAATTGCCAGTTCCTAATTGCTGTCCCATATACAGGTTTGCCAAATTTATCTTGGACATCAAACAGAATATTTAAGGGTGAAGATCCTTCGCAAACAGCAATGCCTGGGGAAACATTACACCAATCTTTGAACATGAACCAACTGCAATATATTTGGACCTAAAAAACTTAAAAGAGAATCTACATTGTATCATCCCAATATCCCTGTGGAATTTCCTCCCTTTTCCAACTCAAATGTTTCCTAAACTTTACAACTACAGCCCAATGGAGCCTAGAAAAAAATATTGAAAACCCATCCTCTTTCTATGTCCTTCTCTTACCATTTATCATTTCTTCATTTAGGCAGGAAACCCTACAACACTTCAGATAAATGGTTATCTAACATCTTCTTAAAAACTTCCAGTGTTGGAGCATTCACAACTTCTGGAGGCAAGTTGTTCCACTTATTAATTGTTCTGTCAGAAAATTTATCCTTAGTTCTAAGTTGCTTCTCTCCTTGTTTAGTTTCAACCCATTGCTTCTTGTCCTGCCCTAATATATTATTACCCATTATAGGATTCTTTTCGGGGACGGGGTATTGATTGCGTACATATGGTTTAAAGCATTTGGCTTTGTAAAGAAACAAGCAAACAAAACCTTGCACACATACAAATCCCTTTACAAACAGTTGCTCTTTACAAACAATTGAGCATTAAAGGTATTTTTAAAGCCACTTGTTCAAATTAATTATGATTAATCAACATATTCTGATTTAAAATATTTATGAAACTATCTTTAATCATCTTTTAAAATAGTTACCGGTTATAGACTTGGGTCCCATCTAGGGACAAAAGATAATTTATTTAGCAAATTGGCATAATTTGAATTTTATCAGATAGTATTTGGATCAAAATACATCTAATCTTTAAGTTGCATGATTCTCGAAACTTTACACTGCATTTCTCTGATAAAAATTCCATACATAAAAGTGTATTTTACCAAAAATCATGTTACATAGATAAGCAAATAGCATAATGTGTTTTAATAATTTCAGGTTAAGAGAAACAAATATATATTACTTGCAGATTGTCGATACAGAAAGTAACAAATCATAACATGATCACACAAAATTGGTATGGATCAGAAACATTATTCATTCATAGTTAAGATTTGGTCATACTTACAAATAACACAGAAATGGACAATTTAGTAATGATCAAAGTAATTCATATTGATTCTGAATAGAAGAGAAGAGAAGAGAAGAGAAGAGAAGAGAAGAGAAGAGAGGAGAGGAGAGGAGAGGAGAGGAGAGGAGGGGAGGGGAGGGGAGGGGAGGGGAGGGGAGGAGAGGAGAGGAGAGGAGAGGAGAAGAGAAGAGAAGAGAAGAGAAGAGAAGAGAAGAGAAGAGAAGAGAAGAGAAGAGAAGAGAAGAGAAGAGAAGAGAAGAGGTCTTCTAGTCCAACCCCCTGGTCAGGTAGCAAACCCTATGACATTTCAGACAAATGGTTGTCCAATGTCTTCTTAAAAACTTCCAGTGTTGGAGCATTCACAACTTCTGGAGGCAAGTTGTTCCACTGATTAATTGTTCTAATTGTCAGGAAATTTCTTCTTAGTTCTAGGTTGCTTCTCTCCTTGATTAGTTTCCATTGTTTCATGCCTATAATGCTTTTGTATAATGCTTTGTGCCTATAATGTTTTGTATCATTCATCACATAGATTGGGGACAGTTTCCCCACATTCACTGCCTAGTACCATCACTATCTTTTTTTAAAAAAAATATTTATTTAGAAAAATTTAGATTTATTTGTAGCCCCATAAGTATCCTCTCAATATAAATAAAAACAATCCAGAAATCCTGCACTACCCCACCACTGATTAGGTTTATAACATTTAATATGAATGAAAAACAAGAGGAAAAAAAATCTGGTTCACTTAATATATTGTTATGCAACACAAGCCTGAGATGGCCTACATTAATCAAGAGTTTGTGTTTTACAACATCTGCCAGTACTGATAACCTTTGTCTAAATCCTAAAGGGTTTCCTTGAATTTTTTTTTAACAATTTTTGCTGCCTTGGGAATTTAAAGCAGTTTCCACTATGTTGGTACGCTATGTCAAAAACACATGAGACTTTTACTCCAAGGTTTGCACTTTCTTCCTTTTACCCTCAGGGCAAAACTAGAAGTACTGCTTTTGATGTGCAAAGTACTATATTACTTAAAAATCTCTGCACACAGCCCATGGTTTCAGCTTATGCCAATATAGAGATAATATTTGAAAGGTGAATGCAATATGGGCACAAACCACTTGTAAATTCAATTCTCACAGAATTTACTATTTCCTGCATAGTGCATTTATATAATTAACAGATAACTAGAGTTGGAAGGGTCATTTAGTCCAACCCCCTGCCAAGCAGGAGACTCTACATCTGCCTCTACCTAGGATCAAACTCACAACTTCCTGATTGAGAGGCAAGAGCTCCACCTCTAGGCCACAACAGCTGGGTTAATTATCAGATTCACGAATCATTCTAAACCATAACTTGCTTTTAGCTTGCTGAAGAATGTACGGGGATGAGTTCATGAATAATGTTATAATAGTTGGAGTTGTATACTATATAAAAACAAACAAAAGAAGTCATTAAGGCTTATCACAACCATTGGTGTCCAGAATAAGTCAACGATTGCATGTATTTTGATATTATGGTGCCAATAATTCAATTTTATAATCATTCATACAATTGTCGTGGTAATTATAACCCAGCTAAGAAGTCAATGACTATCTTATTTTCATTATTTTAAAAGGTACTAGTGATACGTTTGAGCTGCTAAGTATGAATCATAGAAAGGAAATGGAAAGACATGGCATGTTGCCCAGATGTACAGTTTCTCAGGTCTGCGTTATGTCACCAATAATTTAGAAAAAGAAACAGATCTGACTTGTTGTTAGTAAAAGACTTGATTTTACAAATAGAATTATTGGCAGTGAACCATGTATTGAAGGGCAAACAGAAAGAACACAGAAATTATATACATTTGTCCTCTCATTGGCACATTGCAATGATGTTTTTTAAAAAATCTCAGAGATGTGCAAAACACTCTGAACTTAGAATATTCCAGGTCTATAACTGCCATTACAAATATTCTGGAACATGAATACAATAACATATGAATACAATAACATATACAATAACATACGAGGGTGAGTCAAAAAGTAATGCCATTTTCTTTAGGACAGGTATAATTACCAACACAGGAACATGTAGCATACATCAAAATGAACTTTTTCCTCTGTGGATCACATCCCTACTTCTCAACATAGTCACCGTTTCTCTCAATAGCAATGTTCCACCTTCGAATGAGAGCATGTATCCTGTCTCTTAAAATTTTGTTGTCTGCTCTTTGAGCCACTTCTTCAGTGCAGTTTTCACTTCCTCGTCACTGGAATAATGTTTGCCTCTCAAACCCTCTTTCATAGGGCCGAAGAGATGATAGTCTGAAGGTGCTAAATCTGGCGAGTATGGAGGATTATTATTCCAGTGACGAGGAAGTGAAAACTACAGTGAAGAAGTGGCTCAAAGAACAGTCAGCAAAATTTTATGAGGCAGGGATACATGCTCTCATTCGAAGGTGGAACATTGCTATTGAGAGAAACGGTGACTATGTTGAGAAGTAGGGATGTGATCCACAGAGGACCAGCTTCATTTTATTTATTTTATTTATTTATTTGTCAAACATGTACAGGATAGTAGTTGTTTGTATAAACATAACATAAGTAAAAAGTACCGATAATAGAAGACAATGGACAGTAGGACAGGGACGGTAGGCACAGTGGTGCGCTTAAGCATGCCCCTTACAGACCTCTTAGAAATGGGGAGAGGTCTACTGTAGACAGTCTAAGGTTAAAGTTTTGGGGGTTTGGCGAAGAAACCACAGAGTCAGGTAGTGCATTCCAAGCATTGATCACTCTGTTGCTGAAGTCGTATTTTCTGCAGTCGAGTTTGGAGCGGTTTACATTAAGTTTGAATCTATTATGTGCTCGTGTATTGTTGCGGTTGAAGCTGAAGTAATCATTGACAGGAAGGACTTTTTGATATATGATTTTATGAACTACATTTAGATCAGATCGGAGGCGGCGTAGTTGTAAATTGTCTAATCCCAATATTTCAAGGCTGGTGGAATAAGGTATTTTATTGCGAGCAGAGGAGTGGAGGATTCTTCTTGTGAAATATTTCTGGACTCTCTCGATTGTATTAATTGTACTTCATTTTGATGTATACTACAAGTTCCTGTGTTGGTAATTATACCTGTCCTAAAGAAAAAGGCATTATGTTTTGACTCACCCTCGTATATATGATCTTAAAAGCAACATAAATCAAACAATCCTCCCCCCCTCTCTCCCTCCCTCCCTCCTTCCTCCTCCCTCTCTCATCATGCATTAACCCCAGGCCTAGAGAGAGCATTGCCATTATCTCTGGGGAGGTTCTTTTACAGAGTGTAAGGCCACTGACATAAAAGACATTCTTCCTGAGTCCCTTACGATGACATTTATTGTAATTTCTTTGATTGTTGTGAGCTACCCAGTTGATGAGAGTTGGTGGGCCTAAAATCACAACTCCCAGTTCTTTAGCTGATGTTGGTTTTCATTCACATCAAGTTCTTCCCAAGAACCTAGGATATTGAAATTGTATCAGTGTATTTTATGTGTGAATCCAAGCAGCATGAGCTATTATAATTGCCATGGAGATTTTGACAATTTGTAGGTTTTTTTTAGATATTGTCCAAAGATTTTAGTACGGTACCTAGTGTACTGATAACCACTGGGACCATTATTATTATAATTGGTCGCACAGTCAGCCAGCTGTTTAGACTGGAACTGGCATTTTTATCCACCTATCAAATCCATCCTAATGACTTGGGTTAGACAGATGTTGTTTCATGTTGTTAAAGGTACCATTGCAGAATGCAAACTGTTCTAAGTAAAGCTGCCTTTTGCTATTAATGGTGGTGATTCTGTCAATGCCAATGATGTTCAAGTGATTCTCCAGATCTTTTGGGATTGCACCTAAAGCACTTAATAATATTGGTGTATCTTTACTTTCTTATGCCAGAATTATTCTACTTCTATTTGCAAGTCTTTGTATTTCATGATTTTCTCCAGTGCTTTTTCTTCTATTCTGCTGTCTCAGGGTACTGCCACATTCATTCTCCAGACTTTTTTTGTCTTTCTTATTGATAATTGTTAGGTCTCAGATATTATGTCACAGATGCTTGTCAGTTTGAATTCTGAGGTGCCATAACACTTTAGCTTATTCATTTTCTATTACTTTGTCTATTTCCTTGTCTCACCAATTCTTCCTTGCAGGCAAATGGCATTT
>JALIGW010000003.1:122968823-123088823 GCA_023053685.1 Diadophis punctatus similis
GCAAAACTATGTGTTTATTTTGTCTAAATGTGTTTAAATTCCTGACATTTTTGCATTATGTTTGCAACTGTCATGGTCTTTAGTCACAATCTTTAACTGCACAAGACTGTGAGAACAAATCAGGAAATGTCAGGAGGCTTGTACAAAACCTTTATTCTACCTAACAAAATATTTTTCTTTTACTTTCCGATTTGGTAAACAAAACATAGAGACATACTATTTGTTATTAAAGATGTGTAAAACAAGCAACATCAACTGCTGCTTGTTTTCTTTCCTTACTATGTAATGCATTTGGGCAAAGCACAATACACAATTTTAGAACAGGTCACAACCTCTAACCTGTTGGGTCATTGCTTCATAGATACATCCTTTCCTTATACTTGTGCACCCCTCATCACCCTTCCTGACCCTCACCATACCTCCCTCACACTATGGCATACCTCCTACACTTTCTACATTCTCTTGCATATCCCAAATGCAATTCTTGTGCATCCCTGTGTATCCTTGCCAACACATGTGATACTCCCACACACCATCCCTGACCCATACTGCAACTCATGTGCATTCCCACACACCCTACACACCTTCTGAAGCCCACACACTGCCTCTTGTGCACACCCTCCCTGATCAGCAAGGGGTTTCTTATGCATCCCCTTGCACACATACCCATATACCTTTCTGACCCACGTGGTGTTCTCATAACCTATGTGCAACCATGTACGTACTCTATGATGGAGAAGGCATGCAATGTGCAGCACAGATGCAAGAGGTCATGCAAGAGGTGCCACAGAAGTTGAGGGCATGTGGAGTGATGCACGGATTAGGAAACATATGCAAAACATATGTAATTGTGCAAGTCAGAGAGGGTGCAAAAGAGTGCTTAAGAATTGCCTCAGGTGATGGAGAAGGGCACATGGGAATGCTGTATTGGAGAAGGGTGTGTGACAGAGGTGGGTTCCTCCCAGTCTGGACTGGTTTGCCCGAACCGGTAGCAACCCGCTGTTGACATCATGATGGTGTCACAGAACTGGTTCAGTCAGTGCTGGTCCATGGAGGCCACCATCTTTTTTAAAAAAATTTCCCCGAATTTTTTTTGGTTTTTTTTCCTTCTGTGCATGCGCAGAAGCCAAGTTTCTGGCACTGCGCATGCGTCACCATCTTGTTTTCAGCTTTTTTATTTTGGGGGGATTTTTTGCCACTGTGCATGCTCATGCGTGCACATGCAAAGCACGTGCCTGCCCACAAGGCGTGGCCATGCGACGCAGGAGGAAGAGAACCAGCAGCGAGATACGTTAGAACCCACCCCTGATGTGTGAACTGCACAGGGTTGCACAAAAGGTACCATGTTAGGTTGGAGGAGTGTTCAAAAGTTCATGAGTGGCTAGTGTGGTTAAAAGCACAGAGGAACTGGGGAAGATGTATGAGTGGGCGAGACTTACCCAAGCAACTTGCCATCTTTCCTGCTGCCTTCCCCATTGCTGATGCTCCCTGCCAGTTTTCCAAAAGCAATGATTTTGCTTGTGGAAGCTGTCAGGGAATGTCAGCAATTACCAGTTTACATTTCTTGCTGACTTCACCACTGACTTGTGAGAAGCTGCAAGGGAATGTTCAAAATGATGATCAGGTGACCATGACTAACCATAGCAGTGTGGCAGTGCCGAAGTAGCAACCACACAATGGCACTGAATTAGCCACCACTTCTCCAAATTTCAATTCCCTAGGAGTAATGTGCCCTGCCATTTTATAAGCCAACACATTTGAGATAACTTAATTAAAAAATTGTTACCCTATGATGCACCATTTTGTACAATTGTGGGTGACAAACAGACAAACGGACACAAGAGTTTTAGTACTATATAGTGTTGATCAGGACTCTGATAATTCTGACAATTGGTCAAAAGGTTATTATATTGAAATGGCAAAAATAAAGTTCAGGCCTTATCAGGCTCTTGGCAATTGTGTATTGTGTAAAGTTCCATAAGAAACCATAAGCCTGTAAGGTGAACACATGATAAAATCACAAGATGCATGCACAAATATTTTTGGTAACTTCTATACCTTATTTACTGTATGCTGTCTGCTTCTTACATAATCAAGTAAAAATAAGAAATCTATATATACTTGCTTCAAACTTCATTCAGGGTTCTTCCAATCTGACAGGGGGATCCACCTTTGTTCAGCTGAATAAACATACTTTTGTTTTTAAGAGAGATAACCTGTCTCTTTGTTCCCATGAAGCCAAACCTGATTCCTGCCTGACAATCAATTAGTGTGACTACATTTTCTGAAAAGTTTCTATGATAGATTTTTGGTATTGGGAATGAAAGAAAAACTGTTTCCAAATGGTACTGGATAATTTCTATCTATAGAAAAAGCTTTAAAACAATGTCATTCCAATCCTACTCAACAAAAATCCTTTAAGGGTTACCAGAAATAACATTATCTATTTTAATTTTGTTCAAATAGACCAACTTTACATTTCTTCCCTTTAATTTTAACAATCTTAGTCTTTAATACCTTCAAATAATGTCTTAGAACAGTATGATGTTGATGTTATGTTATGTTATGTTACGTTACGTAATGTTACGTTACGTTACGTTACATTATGTTATTTTTTCCTCATCAACCTTATGTATAAACACATGTGTTTGCCTTTGATCTATATCATGAGATCTAGAGTTAGAATGTGGCCCAAGTTTGAGAAGCAGCCTAGAGAGGCAAATGTTTTTGTTTTGTTTTGTTTCTTGTCAGTCAAATGACTGGAAGTTAAACACATCCAAAGGGAATCTACGCCGCCCTGAGTCCTATGGGATTGGGCGGCCTATAAGAACTTTAAATTAAATTAAATTAAATTAAATCTGTGAGGTAATTCAAATATGACAGATACCTTCATTACTCAATGAAGGTATCTGTCTTTACTTGAGCATTGTCTAATTGTCTTTACTTGGGCATTTTTTAATTGTTAGAATGACGTGACGAATGTGAGAATTTTCGTAGCATTATTTGATGACTCCTGGTTTCCTCTACTGAGAGACTGTGATGAATGCTTTAAAATAGTACATAAGACAAGTCCACTTTTCTTCCCTATTCAGCAGTCATAATAGATAAAGAAATAACAGGATGATGAATGCATGCATACCAACCACAGTGTAACAGTAATTGAAGGCAAGGAATAGGAATGGTTTGCAACACAGAGACTTCCCAATATGGAAAGCAGCCCAGAGGATCAGGCTTCTGTTGCACGTCCCAGAAATACTGTTTTCTAGATCCTGAATAAATTGACTTCAGTGGTTCTTTTTTAATGGTTATGGATTATAAAGGAGGCATTTATGACTGAAATGTAATAAAAATAGGAAACAACAGTAGCAGGTTTCAAATGCAGAAATTGAGAGGATAAATATAATGTCTCTTTCCTAGTGACTCATTTGTTGGCAAATGGCTTAATTATTGATTTCTGCTGTAGTTATAAGAATACAAAACAGAGCACCAACCTCCAATGTATATGCACCCACATAACCAAAGTTTAAATATAGCTGCCATTGTAACTATTTTAAAACAGAGGACATTTTAAAAATAGTCTTTTCTTGCCAAAAATATAGTCACCTTTTTCAATATTATTTTCTGAGCAGTGTTTATTATAGTATTCAACCAAGATGATTTTGGCATTTATTTCAGTTCTGTGCTTAAAAGGGAGATGCTATTGCTTACCATTTTCTGGAAACTGAGATCATACGGGCCAGCACTATATTTTTAAACAAGAAGTTTAGGGAAACATTTAAGGCTCACTGAAGACTATTAAACAGATTAGCGGCAAACCCTATTAACACAACCACATGTTTTTCCTGGTTTTTTTGGGCAGTAGTTATAGAACTACCCTGTTTCCCCCAAAATAAGACATTCCCTGATAATAAGTCCAATCGGGCTTTTGAGTGCATGACAATAAGGCCAAGCGCTTATTTCAAGGTTCAAAAAAATGTAAGACAGTGTCTTATTTTGGGGGAAACACGTTATTTGATATTCCTTTTTTATAATGACTGTATCAAACATTATGACCATTTGATATTCCATTTTTATAATAATTGTATTAATTACAGGCATAAGATAACTAATCCATATTTTTTTAAAAGGGGGGAATAGAAATCACAGGGAAAAAATAGAGAAGGAAGAAAAAAATAAGAATATAGTAAAGAAAAGGATATATTTAAAGAAATCCTCCTTCATCACGTATAAACAGTTTTAATAATTTATCACCCTCTTTTCTTTCCATATTTATCTATAAACAAATCCTTAAAGCTTTGTGGTTCAATGCTGCTCAGCAAAAGTCCATTAAGTCTGGCCACTGATCTACACTTCAGTGCTGTTGCCATGGTGGCATGATGATGATGATGATGATGATGATGATGATGATGATGATGATGATGATGATGCTATCTCACAATAGTAAATCTGTAAGATTAACCCAAAGCCATCCAGTGACTCACCTACTGCCTAGAATATTTACTTCTGGAGATCATTAGTTGTATGATTCACTGGGTGAGGAAATATCCACTATCTACACTGATGTCTGTAAAGTGACACTAATAGTTAGGCTACAAGGAATAATTGTATGATCTAGCAGGGCTCTTCTAATGCTCTTAAGGAATTTAAGAGAGCTGCATAGCTTTTCTGCTATTTTTAGGTAAACCTATACAAAAATGCTTTCTGAAAGGTATTCCAAAGTAGCTTTCCCCAATTGCAATTGAAAAAATGAATAGGTAGCAGATTAAGAAAAAGATATTATAAATATGTAAAAGATCAAGACTAAGTGGGATTAAATAAAAATTAACCAGTACATTCAGTAAGTGTGTGTGTGTGTGTGTGTGAATATAGGTATAAGTATGGATATAGGTGTGCATAATGTGTGTGTGTGTCTCTCTGTGTGTATCAATGCCCAATGAAGTACCCTAATTAATTAAAGAATAATTTCAGTTCACTGGATTCTGCAAGATGGAACATTTTAGGACATCACCAGGTCGTTTCATAGACTTGACATGGACCACAGGGGTTCTTTGAGGAGGATTTACCTGTAATACACATCTGTAGTTGCTTTATTTTACACTTTACCTGTAATATATCCTCAGATCCCTGAAAATCTCTTTGAGGCAGCAGTTGCACATTCAGTTCTGTGTCTGGCAAATACTGATAGCATTCCTACTATACTTCCTTTTGTCCTTAGGGACACCAAGAAGATTTTGCTAAATCTACTTACTTCTACTAGATCAGGAAAACAACCTTTAGATGGACAAGGGCCATACCTAGCATACTTTTTAATGCCCAAGGGGAGAAATAATCAAATGGTTATTTGTCTTATGTTCTATAGAGTGAATTTGATGTCTTTCCTTTGCCTTTTAAACAGTTAAGCTATATAAAGCTTTACTTTGCAAGGGGGGGCAGTGTTAAAAAAAATCAGAGAAATGCTACTGATTACCTAGTAGTCAGAATAGAGCTGGAAGGGGCCTTGAAGGTCTTCTAGTCCACCCCTCTGCTCAAGCAGGAGACCCTATAGCATTTCAGGCAAGTGGCTGTCTAGTCTCTTCTTAAAAACTCCAGTGATGAAGCAACCACATGAAGGCAATCTGTTCCAGTGGTTGATTATTCTCTATGACAATTGTTCTATCTCGCAAGTGTAATTAGAATGAACAGTAAAAAGAGGATTGGTTTTGCCTATCTCATTCAAAATTCTAGCTGCCCACCTTGTTCCAGCTATTGGTATTTCAACTTGCCAGAAAAGAGTTTTGTTTTTACCTAAATGGCTGTTCTTCTATAAGTGGTAACCTATAGTAAGTGTCACACCAAAACAGAAAAGGGATTCAGATGAATACGTTATCTGTGTCCCATAAAACCTACATCTTGTGAAATGTCTTGGTGAGATAAGGGAATAACCTAATTTGGATACCTTCAGTGATGATAATAGAACTGTATCAAGAGCCGGGGTGGTGCAGTGGTTAGAGTTCAGTACTGCAGGCTATTTCTGCTGCTGCCGGGTGCCTGCAGATCGAATCTCACCAGGTTCAAAGTTGACTCAGCCTTCCATCATTCTGAGGTGGGTAAAATGAGGAGCCAAATTGTTTGGGGCAATACATTGACTCTGTAAACCACTTAGAGAGGGCTGTAAAGCACTGTAAAGCAGTATATAAGACTAAGTGCTATTGCTAAGTGCTATTGCTATTGCTTTAATGTTAGGTTCAAATGAAGCAGAGCAGGAAAAGTCATGCTAGATAACCTAGGTGAGAAGATGCCTACAGAAGATCAAAGTAATGAAAACGTAAATAAAATGCATTATTATGTGAAAAGCAAGTCCAACACCGATACACGCCTAACCTGAAAGAGTGTGTGAATTGCACTATTACAGAGCTATTTATCTATAGCTCAACCCTGTGCTGTCAATAAACTGCTCTCTGGTTTTGAGACTCTGGCACCTGAAGTAAAAGCCCTGTCTCAGCACATTTTGTAATTGAAGTTTGTTAATACAATCAGAATGTTGCTGATGCCACGGTTTCAAATAATGCAAGTTTATTTTGAGCTCTCAACATAAAAGTGTCATTCTCATCATCAGTCATGTTTCATATATTTCCATTTGCAGACTTCTTCCATAATACAATATACATACTTATTAAAATGTTATTTATTGCATATTTAAATCTACATACACATTTGCTCATACTTGTATATAAAATGTGGAGAATAAACCACCACGTAAGGATGTTATTTGCCCAGCAATCACCTGGATGAAAACTTTCCCAGGTCATTAATGATATAAAAGATAAAAATTTACTTATTTATGATTAAATATAAGTATGAAATATTAATCCTTGCAAGAAAAACAAGCATAAATAAATCATATGTTTGGCCTCTTCATGGCCAGAATGAAATTTCACGAAAATAGTTCAGAAAACAATTAAACTTTCTATAAAACTAGAACTCATCCTGGATTATATTTTAAATATTATTTCCAAACATCCTTCTCAATATTTATACAGAGACATTTTCTTACTCCAAAGCTGCCATACATCACAGTATGTTTATCCCCAAGGTCATTAAATAGCCAAAACTTTATAATATGTATGAATGACTGAGATAGGCGACTATGGAAGTTGAACAAATAAACAAAAAACAAACAAACAAATAAATAAATAAATAATATCTAATTTTACTAAATATTTTTTTAAAAAAGAAGATAAAACTAATAAAAGCTAATATAAAGTAAGAAAAAGAAAAGAAAGAGAAAGAAAAAGAAAAGAAAGAGAAAGAAATCAAAGAGAAAGCTAAAAGTGCCAGAAAGGTAAAAAAAAGTTGAAGAATAAAATATAAAAGAAACGCGCGCGCGCACACACGCACACACGCACACACACACACACACACACACACACACAGAGTAGTTTTTGATCAACAGTTAAAATATAATTTTAAATTTACCTCACGCTCTATAGTAATAACATAACTGCTTTCTTTCTATACAGGTAGTCCTCGACTTATGACCACAATTGAGCCCCAAAATTTCTGTTGCTGAGTGCGATATTGATTAATATTAATTGCCCTACTTTACAACCTTCTTGCCACAGTTGTTAAGTGAATCAGTGCAGTTGTTAATATATTTACATGGTTGTTAAGTGAATCCGGCTTCCCATTGGCAGAAGGTCACAAACAGTAATCACATGACCCCGGGAGATGCAGCCATGATAAATATCAGTCAGTTGTCAAGGGTCTGAATTTTGATCATGTGACCATGGGGATGCCGCAAGTGTGAAAAAGAATCATAAGTCACTTGTTTCAGTGTGGTTGTAACTTCGAACAGTCACTAAATAAACTGTTGTATGTCGAGGATTACCTGTAATCTGTCTAATTATCAAAACCATAAATCACATATTCATTTTCTGCTTTACACAAATGGTCCTCATTAAACTCAACTTTGTCGGGCCACAAATATCCATGCCACTCAAATTTCACATCATATCCTTCTATCTCCAAGAGCCTAGTCAAGAGCCTTATCTATATCCAAGAGCCTTATAACTCAGCAGCATTCACTGAGCCAAACAACAAGCTTTGTTAAGGTGTGTGCAGATCAACCCTTGAGTTATCAAGGACATGCACATAGAAGCAGGATATTGCAGTAGATATGAGTAATTATCCAGTCACAAACACAGATACGTTAAAGTGCATATAGTATTTACTTTTAGAAATAGCACAGTCCAAATAAACAGTCCAGGTCATACACATTCAAATCAGTCAATATCTAGAAGTACGAATTCTTCTTACCAGATTGTCTTTGTCATACACATTCAAACAAAGATATTACAGCTTACAAACACATCAGAATATCAGAGAGAGTAACAGAACATAACACAGAGATCACTATCAAGTCAGAGGGTCAATACAGAATAAAACAACAGAGAGAAAAGCCATGATCTCTAGCTCCCTCTTATGGCAACTTGCAATACTACAGCCAATGAGAACATAGCATTCATTTAAAGCTATATTACATCAATACATACAACCATACATTGTTAGCTTGTTTATATATTGCCAACCCAACCGTTTGGACAGAGTACTAACAAGCTTCAAAATATCAAATCAGGTAGACCCAATCTTCCTCTTTCTTTTGACTCTTGTAGCACCTTACATTTAACTTGTGTTTTTTTTCCTCCCTCCTCCACAAATTTAGATATACTCTTCTTCTTCTCCACTGTATAAATGGTGCATCAGTTTCCAAAAACATCATTCTAGGCAAGACATTTAATTTTTTTACAGAAATTTTTCACAGAAATGAAAGTTGTAGTATCTCCCATCTTTTAAAACTTTATTCCATGTCTTAACATAGTTATTTTGAAATACCATACAGCTCATATTTATCTTAGTAATATGCAGATATTTTATTTTCTTAATCTTAAAATCTGTTTTATTCATCAATTCTGTTTGATCTTTTATTTTCGTATTTTTGTTAACATGTTTGTCTTCTGTTCATTAATGTTGAAACCTGCTAATATATCAAATTCTTTTAATTTACATTAAGTAGTCAAAACTAAGACAGTTCTCCAATTTGAAAAAAATTAGTTTAAAAGTCTCACATTTGTAAATACTTAACTCTACTTGGAATATTTGGAATATGCCTAGGGACAGATTAATCAACATTTCTAATCTTGGCCTTTTTGCTTGTCATGTTACGTAAATTCATTCAGTCAATTCTCTCTCTCTCTCTCTCTCTCTCTCTCTCTCTCTCTCTCTCTCTCTCTCTCTCTCTCTCTCTCTCTCTCTCTCTCTCTCTCTCTCCCTCTCTCTCTCTCCCTCCCTCCCTCCCTCCTTCCCTCCCTCCCTCCCTCCCTCCCTCTCTCTGTGTAAAATCCATTCTGAAATTCATATTTAAGCATATATTTCTAGATATTGTATTTAAAAAATTGCAGCATTCCATATCACACAACCAATTTCATTCAACATAAGGCTCATCACAACAAAGACCTCTTCCACTGTTATTCTTTAGCATCAAAAATTGAGATGATAGAAAGACAGACAGACAGATACACGCACACACACACGCGCGCGTGCACACACACACACACACACACACACACACACACACACACATGCTGGAGCACAGTACTATATTAGGATATAAGAGAAAAACTAATGTTGATAGACAACAATGATTTGATCTGTACATTAATGCAGAAGATGCAGTTAATTTACAGACAATCCACAAATGTTGAATTTTGAAGCATTCTTAATGCATAAGCATGCCATATATTTTAATATTATTATTTATAATTAAAAATAATGCATAACAATCTCAGTGTAATGTTGAAAACTTTCCAATCATGTAGCGTATTTAACCTTTTAGCATCTTTCTCCACATTATCTGAAAAAAATATACTAGAGGGGCATCACTAGATTACATTGGAGCTAAATGGATGGAAGATATACGTATTTATTTAGTCAACTTATGAATTAGTCTTTAGTCTTATAGTAAAAGTTATCAGGGCAACATAAATCATATAAAATAAATCATAAGGAAAATCACAAGTCAAGGTTAATCTCAAATGCACTTTTAAAGTTATAAATGCTAATATAACTAAAAGAGTATTATAAGACAGAGTGTACATGCTCAACCTCTCTCTTTAGCTTTTATCTGAGTCTACAAATACTGTATCTTAGCAGGAGTCCTGGAATAAAATGATGCTAGGGTTTAATGCTAAGGTTATTCTTTTTGTTTTGATTTTTTTTCTTGCTGTTGTTTGTTCTTGGCTTCACAAGAACAAAGTAAATCTTGTCATTTCTACACCGGGAAAGTATAACTTTCCAGCTATAAAAATGTAACCATCACATTATGGTATTTCATATCCCCCCCTTTTTGGGCGGGGGGGGTGTAGTTTGCCTGATGAGAACACATACTTTCTATTTCCTTATCAAGTTGATCAGGCAGAAACATCCCTAATAGTTCATTTTGTGCTTTAAAAGTAATAGAGATCCAAGTATACATTGTTACATGAAAAAGAAAGGGGTGCTTTCACTGTTAAACTCCTTAATGTGCAATTGTTAAAAAGCATACAATGGATTTACACTACTTCATCTGATACATTTGTTAAGATTATGACAATAATGCACACAACATAAAATAAGTAAGAGCTTTGGAGGGGCTGGTGCATTTTTGTCAGCAGTTTAGGGTGGAGTAATTTTAATCTTTTTGGCTCCACAGAGAGTTTGAAGTTTGAAAATGAATTCAGATCATAATACGGGTAGTCGTCAAGTAATTGGGATCAAAATTTCTGTCGCTGCATGGTATAGTCATCAAATGTAACATCATGTGACCATCTAATTTAGAGATGGCAATCCCAACATTCCCTTTTACTGTTAACTGAATCCCATTAGTTGTTAGGCAAAGAACACCCCCTCCCCCAAAAAAGCAAAGTATCCTGGCTTGGTCTCTCCTAGCTTCAAGCCTTGGTAAGGTAAGGAACTGCCTCCTCTTCAACTCCACTCACCCACCTAGCTCTCCCACTATCTCTGCCCTTTCAATAACCTTGTACTTTGCTGCTTGGTTGGCCTTGCCATCCTGCACGCTACATCAGGGGTCCCCACCCTTTTGGACCTCAGGGACCACTAAATTCATAATTTTAAATCCCGTGGACCACTAATAAAGTGTATGCTAACTAGGCGCTGAATGAGAGAGGCAAGGCTCGGAAACGTTCAACTCTTTTATTATGCTAACATGACTCGCTCCTGGCTAACTGAGGGAACGAGCAAAACCCTTTAGCCATGACAGCTCTTATATAGTCCCAACTGTCAACATCTTAACCAATCGCGGCTCGTGTTTCTCCCGCTTCAGCTGGGGCGGCCTTCGGCCAATCACATGCTTCTCTGACACCACGTGGTCTTGCCGGATGCAACAACTAATATGATCTGCCTAATGACTGGCTGGCTGGGCATGGCTAGGTGGTCATGTGATTGGGTGGGCGTGGCCAACCTGATGTCACTCACATCGAGGGGCACCTCACTGGCCTCTACTCGTCCCTCCCCTCCCAGCCACTCCTCGCCTGCCTACCAGGGCTCCTTGGGGCCCCAATAGGTAGCAGTTGTTGGAGCTAAGCAGCTACCACGAGAAAGAGTTGGCAAAACAGCTGGCTCAGTTCAAATTGGATCTGACCGAGAAGGAGGCTCAGCAGAAGCACCTCACTGAGGACTACGAGCATAGGCTTTCCAAGCAGAGGGAAGACCTGCAGGAGTGCAAGGCCACGTACCGGTGAGATGGTCAGCCAGTTCCCGGCCATGATGCAGTCCCTCTTCACCACCAGCCTTCCCTCCAGCCTTCGCCCAAAGCCCCGCATCAGGAGGCTGAAGCAGACCCCAAGTTGGAATTTCTGCCCCCCCTCCAACCCGCCCAAAAAGACCCTGAAGGGGAAGACTCTCTGCAGCAACACAAGTGTTCATTGCACATTTCTGGCCCAGGGGCCATAGTTTGAGGACCCCTGATTTAGTGCAATATAAAAAATGCAAATAATTTTTCTCCAGACCACCAAAATATTCTCACGGACCACCAGTGGTCCACGGACCACCAGTTGGTGACTGCTGCTCTACATGCCTTGCCACCGTTAGCCCTAGTGGCCCACCAGCCTTGGCTCCTTGCATTCAGCTGCCCTGCTGGACTTGTTGCTGCCTTGCACTCCATTCACACTGCTGCCACTGCCAGCCTGCTTGCCTTCCTGACCTGCACTCTGCTCACTTTGCCAGCCCACTGGCCTTGCTGTCCTGGATTTCCTTGCTTTTCTAGCCCTGCTGGCCTTGCCACTCTGTACTCCTCCTGCTGGACCATGGTTGCAGGGTAAGTGAAGTGCAGGGCAGTGTGGGTGACTGGAACTTTGCACTGGTGTGCTGGGCAGGTTGGTTGGGTTATAGGCTGAGATAGCACTCTTTGTTGGCAGCAGTACAAGGGCTGAAGTAGAGGCCCAGGGATAAAGGGGATTGGGTGAGATTATGAAAAACCCCATGCCTCTGATTCAGTCCCAGTTACTACCATCACCGCCAAGCTATTGTGTAGGGCAGCTAAAAACGCAGAGATAGGGGAAGGTAGGGGTGTGTGTGTGTATGTGTGTGTGTGTGTGTGTGTGTGTGAAATTGAAGTGCCCCTACAGTCATGTGGATAGGTTGCTCAGTATCCAAATTTTGATCGTGTGACTGCAAGGATACTGCAGTGGCCTTAATTTCAGAGACCAGCATACATGACATTAATTCAGTGCCACCATGACTTTGAACACTCACCAAACAAATGGTTGTAGCTTGAAGACTACCTGTATAATGTTTGTTTGTTATACTGAACCCCTTAATGTCAAAAAATGACACTGTAAGCCCTCTCCAAGAAACTCCATGTTTAAGAGAGAAAAATGGACATGACTGCATGTGCTGGCAATATAGCTAAATTTCTCTCTTTATTTCATATATCTAGACTGTATAAGTCAGGTACTAGGACCACAAGTAGTGTTCTCAAGGAAGAAGGGGAGGCATTTGACAATGGCAAAAGATTCCACAAGAATGTCAGAAATGGAGATAAAGTGGGTTTGGTTCATGATCCCTTTGTCAGCTTGTTAAATACATATTTAATTGAATGATAACTCATTATGTTTATTCATGGTTCAATATACTAAAACTAATTGATTTCACAGGAGGCCAGGGGTGGGTTCTACTTACCTTAGTCACCGGTTCACATTTGTGCACGTTCCCCCCCGTGCAATTTCACTTCCGCGCATGCTCAGTAGCAGGATTCAGCCTGAAACACAGCTGAGGAGCTGATCAGCTGTGCTTCAGGTGAAGAAATAAAGGTGAGTATTAACCTGGGGACGGGCGGGAGGGCTCTTTTACAAGCCACGGAAGAGGAGAAGCCATCCAAACATGGAAAAATTCATCAAAAATTCACCAAAAAAAGATGGCGGTGGCCATGGACCAGCACCAACCAAAACGGATCTGTGACGCCATCGTTACGTCACCAGTGGGTTCCTAACAGCTTGGGCGATCTGGTCCGAACCGGCAGGAACCCATCCCTGCAGGAGGCACGGTCATATTTCATGGGTTATAAGGCAACAACAGCTCCTATAATACACTCACACAAAACTGGACAAATCAGATTATGCTTTTTTAGCTCCAGAATAATTCTATATTTGCTCTCCGTAAAATAAATAAATAATAATAAAAAAAACATAGCACACAAACTCCTTCAGAGACAACTACAGGGTCTGTCATGATGGGCTCTTTCTTTTCAAAGTTTACTTCTACACCATTTTTTATATTTGCTTGTTTCATTTATAACGTCATTGTTAAAGATATACTTTAACATCTTTGAAACCAGAAATATGATATGTGAAAGAAAGATAACAAAATGAAAAGAGTGATTTCCTACATTGGTTTCATTGCTAAGATAAGCACTGTAATGGGAATGACCCTGTTTTATTTTAAACCAGTTTAAAAGTTAATAGCAGGAAGGGCCATCTTGCTGTCTGGTAATCGACAGATTAGCATATTTGTCCTATTCCCTGCTCTCCCCCTCCCTCCCGAAAAAAGGAGAGACCAAGGGGGAGGGGGAGAAATGTTATATTCCTGTGATGAGACTTGTAATGAGATGAGAATATGGATCAACATGAACCCACTCTCACTGTAATGATAATGGGAAATTGTGCAAACACAACCTGTTCCATTACAATGCAAAGATTTTAATCTCCTTGCCATTCCCAAATGTAATCTCCTCATTTTCAGACTAAATTAAATGCATCCATATACTTACTATGGATAAATTAACAATAAGGAAAGAGCTATCTAATGCTAATAATTACATCTAATGATAATATCTAATTTCCTTGCCTGTTCAACTATGTGCATTCAAAACAACCGGACAGGGATGGAAAAAATGGGAAATATTCTTAGGATAGTGTTGTTGCAGAAATAAATTTGGTTGGTGCTTGACAGTGAAAATTTACAGTAGAACCTACCAAGTACAAAGAAGTTCTTTTTCTTTCTGTTTAGTGATAAACATCACTATTTATTTTAATTCTGTAATAGTTATTATGCCTTTGATAGCACTACTTCAGCCTAACTAGGTTCAGATCAGTAGCCTTTCTGATTTAAACGATTCTTTCATGTAATGAGTCCCTATTGCAGAATCACAATGCGGTATAATGCCCATTACATTTAATTTTAAAAGATTGCTCAAATTGTTATAAGGCCTCACAGGAGATATAAAAATTGCAATGTGCAATATTTACATATAGGAAATAAGTAGCTACAAATGCCTTCTGATAAATGCCTGCCTACACATTAAAATTCCATACATGCAAAAAAAGAAAACTTTCAAGCCGGTGATTAGAATTCATTACACAACGCCACTTTGTTAAAAGATCATTTCCACCTTATGTTATTTTTTTTCCCACCATATGTTAGATTTTGTGCTTGTTTTTATTTTGTTTTGTGTTTGCTTTGAAAGGAGCAGGGGAACATGTTTCCTTTACTTACTTTTAACTGGAGTGCTTTACCTCTCTGATCATGTATAAAACAAAGCATTGCTTAAACTCTCATTCATTATTAATAATTTGAAAAAATAAATAAAAAATAAACTATCATCAGGCAACTCATAGATCATTGGGTCAGTAGCAGTTTATCCTATTTTATCCTTTATTCCCACCTCTCACTCAGCTTTGGTTTAAACATGATTTCTTGAATAATCCATGTGTATAAATTCATGCAATATGCTAAGCTAAATTGAACAACTGTAACAATTTATATATTACTCTCTTAATGTCTTATTTCTGGAAAGAGCAATTAGATTTTTCCCCCCCACTGTAGATCACTATGTGTAAAGATGCTTTTGAGTTACTACATGTAAATTATCTCATGTGCCCTTCCAAATTAGCTAAGCTTGCCATTCATTAAATAATATTTTTTTAAAAAATCAAATGTTGTTCATTTCATACCACAGGTTACAAACATAATTGGAAAAAAAAACCTCTGTATATTTCTTCATTCTGTACTTAACATGGCACAATTTGTGAATTTCCTAATTAGGAAACTATGATTAAAACAAACCATGTAAGAGTCCTGTTTGTATGCATCTATATGTTCAGTTATAAACATTTAGCCATTTATTTAGTACGATCAGCTAAAAATGAAATGACTTTCATAATTCAACTTTTCTTAAGTTGAGTAGAATTGGTGATAGAAAGTAAGAAAAACATGCATTTCTACGATTGGGGAGGTAAATCTTAAATATTTCAATCTTAAATATTTTGTTTCTGTAGGGAATGCTTATTACATACAACAGATGTGTCTTTTTTACTATTATTTACCATTTACTAAACTAATGGTCCATTAGTATTATAGCAATGGAGATACAGGTGACAGCTTAAGCAATGTTATAACAGCGTGTTAGCGTTTTCCAACTATGCTCACTGTTTCCTGCAAAAAAACAAAGCATCCCGTGACACCTTAAAATTGGACAAATTCCTTAGCTCTAATGAAAAGGGTTTATGAGATATGAAAAGTTATGAAATGATGCAGCATTATTCCACAGCAGGGAAAGGGTGTCCTTCATTAGATACAGGAGAACGAATATATTATGAAAGGATGATCATTGCAACTCTATGGTCAAAAATGGTCTCAGATCAATTGGGTATAGAAACCCTTTAGGACGAACCTTTTTAGATATACACCCCACCCTCATGAATAAAATTGTGAAAGTGAAACACTATAAAATATCAATCCAAATGGATGAAATATACTTTATATCACTTTATGTAAGAAATGTACATGCAAAACCTCTCTGGGGAAAGGGAGAAATGAGAGTAGACCACTATTTATGACTCTAAGTATCTGACACGTGTTGTTCTACACAAAACTGTGAATCTCCTCAAACATTTACTGTATACAATTTTCATTCATATCACCTTCTTCATTACTCAGCAGAGTTAGTCCTTAACTTACAGCAGTTCATTTAGTGATCATTCAAAGTGAATGATCACTAAAGTGATCACTGAAAAAAGTGACTTATGAATGAAACAGAAAAAAATGTTCTGTCTACTATCAATATACCAAAGATACTTTATTATTTATTTATTAATAAAATTTCTATGCCGCCCAGGGGACTCTGGGAGGCTCACAACAAGTAGAAATACATATTCAAATAAGAAAAACAATTTAAAAACATATTTAAAATACAATCCATTCACATATACATACATGAGTCAATCTGAAAAGACCTCATCAAAGGGTCATTGGCCCCAGGCCTGCCGGAAAAGCCAGGTCTTAACGGCTTTCTGGAAGGCCAGTAAGGTGGGGGTAATACGGATCTCGGGAGGTAGTTGGTTCCAAAGAGTCGGAGCAGCTACAGAGAAGGCCCTCCCCCGTGGGCCCGCCAGCCGACATTGAAGAAGGTCGACCTGTGCGATCGTACTGGTCATTGGGAGGAATGTGGTAGAAGGCGGTCACGCAGATAAACTGGTCCTAAGCCATGTAGGGCTTTAAAGGTAAGAACCAACACCTTAAATTGCGTCCGGAGACCAATCGGAAGCCAGTGCAGCTGGCGAAGGATGGCATTAGTGTGGGTGTATCTTGAGACACCCAGCACAGCTCGCACAGCTGCATTCTATACTAACTGTAGTCTCCAAACACTCTTCAAGGGTAGCCCCATGTAGAGCGCATTGCAATAATCAAGCCGTGAGGTGATAAGAGCATGAGTGATCGTATAGAAGTATACATAGAAATGTATACTTCTATACATTTGTATACACTTGTATACTTCTATACATTTTCCTCATACCATTAAAAGAACTGACACTTCAAAATAATGTTCATTTCTTTCTAACTTGGTATTTTTATTCCCTTCTTCCAGCTGTACAGCAGCTGTATTCACACCTTGCATTAAAGGGCAATAAGGTTTGCTGGATTTTAGTTTAATGCTATGTTAATATTGTCAACATGAACAAATCAATATAGGGGAAAACATTAGCCAGAAGCATAATCTGACTATCATTTGTCCTTCTCATCCCAAGAAATATTGCACTTGCTTTTTTTTTTAATTATAAGATCTCTTCCTGTTTTAACCTTTTAAAAGCTTGGCAATGTCCTGTCACATGGTTTTCCCATGAAGTGCTAGGAAAAACCTCTCAGAAAAGCATCCAGCAGTGATAGAGAGGCATTAAGGATTCAAAAGCCAAAAGAGACACTTACTACCCTTCCCATTCCCCACAATATTTTTTTAAAAATGGATTTTACTATAGTTATGGTTGATGGAAAGTTTCGCAATCAAAATAGGTTGTAGAACTAAATGGATTTTCACTCCACATATTCTTTACATAAACTTTATTTTTGTCCTATTATGTATCACCTTACATTTCACATTCACATTCTTTTGCTATTTGAATGCTAATCTTGGAGAAATTCATTTTTTAATTCTCAAAATAATCAGCAAATTTTAACTCTCACTGTTCATTCTTAATGTACAAGATGACCAGGATGAGCCCAAGGGAGGAGTCAAACACATCATCAGTCATGAGTCCCTGAGTACTCACCAGAGAACTAAGTTCAGCCCACCTTGAATTCCTTTCTTAGCTCCCACTCATTTACCTTGACCACTGGTGTTTCAGATTCTTGTAGAGTACTTACGCTTGTAATAAATCTTCATACTCATTTGAACTGCCTGAATCTCCTGATTTCCCCAGCACTTGACACTCAACTCCATAACAGTTATGAAAATACAGCAACAGCTATTTTATTTATTATTGATAGAATTTATAAGCCAGTTGACTTTGAATGACTCTGACAAGCTTACAATTACAAATATAGCATTCCAATAATAACGAATAACTTACAAAGTAGCATATAACCAAAATTTGTCTAAAGCCTGAACAACTTGTAAATACTAAAGAGGGGATTGGGAAGAATTCAGCAACTGAAAAAACCTCCCTCATTTTGGGGAAGAGAAGGGAACAAGGCAGAAAAGGAGAGGGAGGGAGGGAGGGAGGGAGGGAGGGAGGGAGGGAGGGAGGGAGAGAGAGAGAGAGAGAGAGAGAGAGAGAGAGAGAGAGAGAGAGAGAGAGAGAGAGAGAGAGAGAGAGAGAGAGAGAGAGAGAGAAATAAAATACACATTTTCCAATACTTATTATATTCGTGGATCACAAAAGAATCCGAAAACTAAACCTGATTAATGATAATAATACAAAAAGATCATTTGACATAAATGATTGGCACTTTGACTATGGGAGCAATATATAACGAAACTAACACAAAGATCTTTTTTTTTCTTATTATGTATAAATGTATAAATGCAAAAGGAACTGGGATGCTCTCTGTCTACCTGTTTGTTTACAGTACTTTGAAAGCTGAACAGTATGCTGGGTAGGTAATTCAGGGATATGAAGTCCACACATCTTAAAATTGCTCATATTTGAGAAATAAAGCTATGTGATATCTCTATCTCTATCTCTATCTCTATCTCTATCTCTATCTCTATCTCTATCTCTATCTCTATCTCTCTATCATCTATCTATCTATCTATCTATCTATCTATCTATCTATCTATCTATCTATCTATCTATCTATCTATCTATCTATCTATCTATCTCTATCTCTATCTCTATCTCTCTATCTCTCTATCTCTCTATCTCTCTATCTCTCTATCTCTCTATCTCTCTATCTCTCTCTCTATCTATCTATCTATCTATCTATCTATCTATCTATCTATCTATCTATCTATCGGGACTCCTTGAGGAAACTGCATCTCCTTTATTCTAAGCCTCCTTCTTTCCTGGTACATAAACCTATAGCAGAGTATCTGCAGTTCATCCTGTGAATCCCAGTGTGTGCACGCAAACCACATACATGCAACATGAGGAAAAATCAGGAACATATGCACAAAGAGATGCAACACATATTCACCCATCCTAACTAATCAACAGGAGGGAGTGTATGCAGAGCAGGACTTCACAAACACAAATACAGGGAGGAGGGAGGTAGGGAGAGAGAGAGAGAATATAAACACTTTCTATAACCGAGTCCTGATGGTAAAGGGTTGGAAAGAATTCCAGAAATCAGATTCTACATATTTTCTCTATCTTATGAAAAGTAAGACAGAGAGTTTAACATATCATTATATTAAGAAAAAGACCCAGTTTGATGTACTGGTTAAGTTATTTGGTTAGAAACCAGGAGACAGGGAGTTCTAGTCTTATCTTGATCCCGTCACTTCCTCTCAGCTCTAAGAAGAAGGCAAAAAGATAGCATAAAGCCTCAGATTTTGATTGCTTGCTTTCCCTTGCCTTCCCCAGCCTTCCCTCATATAGGGCTTAAATGTTTATTTTTTTTAAAAAAAGTCCAGTTATAGGACCACTGGAGTTTTTTCAAAGGTTGTTTACTGAGCAGAGATGTAATAAAAATAATACACATTGAGTGATGTTTTCCCTACCTATGATCCTTGCTTCCCCTCCTCTGCACTATCTATTAAGTCAACCCCCCATTGTACAGAATTATCTGCCACCCTCAGCTTTAAATACACCCACGCGCCTGCATACTCCCACATCAGCACCTATGGAAGCTCTATGAAAACTTAATTGCTGCTGAGAGGCCAATTTAAATTGCTCATGAAGTGCATAGGGAAAGCAGGGTTAACACCACAGTTCCTCAGCAATGAACCATCTCTCTGTGTAGCAATTAGCCATTCAATAACGTTAACAAGAACCATTGGATGCTTCGTAAAACTGCTGTTGTTTTTAAAGCCCAATTGCTACAGGGCCATGATTTGGAGCAATAGAAGTGGAGCATCATTTCTCGCTGCTTCATTCCTAAACAAGGGAAAACGCTTCCTGGGAATTATGCTAAGCCTCTATTCTTTCTACCTTTGGAAAAGGAGTTAAGAGCTTTCTCTTCAGCTCCATGTCTGTAGTTGGAGTAATATTAATATTATCAGTAATATATTTTCTTCTTATAGGTTCTTCCTGGGTGCTATGGTATTGTATGTTCAACACATACTCATAATGTGATCCCTAATTACTACCCTAATGTCTGTTAAAAAAATACATTTGCATATGCACTTTTCATTTTGGCCCATGTATTATATCATTGAAAAAATGTCTTCCTACGTTAAAAATATTTGATGCCTCATTCTGCTTATGGAATTCAACCCACACTGATCCTGGAATTGGTGGGTTTCATGTCTGTCTAATTATATCTAGCAGGAGGAAACTGAAGCAAGACCCACACACTTTGGCGAGATTTGAAGGCTGGGTTAAGGAGACTTTGCTTTTTTTGCATTGGTGCTGATATTGTGGTTTGGTCTCCTGGGAAGATCAGTTTGACTATCTCTTCATTGATTTTCTATGAACTAGTATTTGGGGGGGGGGAGCCTTCTCCTGGTTTGAGATGTGGTTGCCATCTTTCATTCTTTTTCTATTTCTAAAGCATTGCTGTATTTTTAATTTTTGTATGGAGTTTTTTATATATTGTATTTTATGTGCACCACCAAGATTCATTTCTTTTATTACAATAGCATATAAACATTAAATAAGCCAATAAATCATTTGATAGCAGTTTTGCTATGGCACAGAAAGAGCCGAGGTGGTGCAGTGGTTAAAAGCAGCACTGCAACCTATTTCAGTGACTGCTAGTTCAGCAGTTCAGCTGTTCAAATCTCACCGGCTCAAGGTTGACTCAGCCTTCCATCCTTCTGAGGTCGGTAAAATGAGGACCCAGATTGTTGGGGGCAATATGCTGAACTCTGTAAACCGCTTAGAGAGGGCTTAAAGCACTATGAAGTGGTATATAAGTCTAAGTGCTATTGCTATTGCTAAAGATACTTTTTTGAAAGACTGAAGTAGGAAAGAGAAGCAGGAAGAAAATGGTGGAGAAATTCAAGAAATACTACAATGGGTCACATTCTTTGGTTAGAAAATACCATAATCTGCTAAACTTTCACTGTCATATATGTACGCAACAAAGGAGTTTATTAGCCTATGTCATCCGTAGGAGGAAATACTATGTGAAGCAAGAAATATCTAAGAAAGATTCATAGAAATCAGCACATTATTGGGAAACTACCTTAAAACTCATGGTGTTTAAATAAAGTTTACATTTTGCAGTAATGCACAGAAATACAAATATTAGATGTTTTACAAAAGAAATATACTACATGTTGGAATTATTATTTAAATTGTACAAATAATATATTTTGTGGAAAAATGAATTGAAAATTGAATTGTGAAGCAGCTGTGGACATTCTGTCATTTTATAAAACTATTGTCTGAAACAAAAATATGTCAATTGCTACAGACAAGATATACACTGATCAGCAATCCCTAGGAAAGATAATTCAGTTGTGACTCTAGAAAGCCACAGTAACTCATCATTACAATTATTGGACTGACTCAACTGAATACAAACCATTACATTAAACAAATAGTTGAACCCTAAAGACAGAAAGCATACAACTCCTTGCTTACAAGAATAGGACAATTTATCTCTATCTAGACTTCATAATTTGATAAACATTTCTGGCAGTTACTATCAAGACCAGGGGTGAAATGCTCCCGGTTCGGGCGGGCCAGTCGGTCGTCATAGAGCCAATAGAGCCGATAGTGATCGCAGCGCGAGGCTTCCCCCACCCGCCTGGATGCCGCCATTTGGGTTATTTTACCCTCTGTGCATGCACAGAACTCTTTGCGCATGCGCAGAGGGTAAAAGAACTCAAATGGCAGCATCCAGGCGGGTGGGGGAAGCGGGCGGGGGAAGCCTCCCGCTGCGATCGCTATCGGCTCTATTGGCTCTACAATGACTGACTGACCCACCCGAACTGGGAGCATTTCACCCCTGATCAAGACCCAAACATTGGGGTCACATAATTTCACCATTTTTTAAAATTGTGATTTCTTCAAGTTGGATTTAATTTTGGGTCCATTAATAGACATAGTAATGTTTTCTTGACAATAATATAGAAATGGTTTTTTTTCCCAGGAAATTTGTTTATTTCCTGCCTGACTTGGTCTACACAAGATTTAAGCACTAAACAGTCTTGATTTTTTTTTGGCTTTTAATCACAGTTGTTGATATTACTGTACATAGCAAAACACCTGGATGTAGGAGGAGCATACTTAATATAAAGCATAATTCCTGCCACATGGTGAAATTGTGTACCAGAATTTTGATTAGTTTCCTATCATGTATAAAACTCTTGTTCTTTCTTTCTTGCAAGAGGACCAAAAAGGATGGAGACCAATCAGGCTTTTAACAATTTGCAAGATATCAGAAGAATGGGAACATTATAGATGTCCTGGAGAGAACATTCAACAAGGAGCCATTGCCAAGAAAGCATACTTCCTGGGCACTGCAAAGTGACATTGGTTAATCAATGAGACTGGCAAAAACATATGAAGAAGGTGATGTCTCAAGTTGGTATGCCATGAAAGGTATTACTGTTGGCATAACATATCTTTAAAAAGCATTAACTTCCCTTGTATCCACATATGTAATTGCACTGGTGGCCTGAAGCAGAGAGTCTGCTCTGTTCCTGACCACAGTAGATGGTGGGAGAAGAATGGGACCCCTGTTTTTCTCTTTGTCTCATATTCATTTATTAGGGAAATCTGAATGTCCATATGGCACAGAAGGTGGTATTGAAATAGGAATTGGGGCATTGCCTATAGAATCTCCCAAAGCCAGTAATACTTTCTCAAAACTATAGAGATTGTAGTTAAAGGGATAATAATAATCTCCATATGTGCCACTTTTAGCTTCTGGAGAAAAGGCGGAATATAAATTGAACAAATCAAGAAGCAATAAATCTATTCAATAGGAGTGATTGGTGTCAAATTCTTTGAGATCTTGGACAGTCATTCAAAGTTCTGAATCTACCTATACACTGAATTCTTAAAGAAAAGTAGCATCTTGATGAAGATGACTTACTTTTGCTACCATATTTCAATAATATTTACCTTGGTATACTCAATGATTGGAACTGCCTATTTATGCTAAGCTATAACATATAAGGACAATTGTGATCTGGACAATAAATCATGGTCAATCCCCTCTCTTTCTGTTTTACAATAATATAGTGCAATAGCTAGTAAAATGTATCAGATTTATTCTGCCAATAGCAGGATGCCTCTGAATGGGTCAGACTAGGTGAGATGAATTCAGGGGGTTAGCAATTGCCTAATTGTCCTTAAAAATAACAAAATTTGAGGAAGAGGGCATTAATCCTCATCTATCCCTGCTATTTGCACAGAAAACATGCCATCTAATGCAAATAGTAGTTATAGGGGACAAAAGAAGAGGGATTTGAAATAGATAGGGAAGTGTGCTACTTTCGAAAGTGACTGCTAATTGCTTCAGTGGCATCTTATTCTCATATACACGTTTTCAGATGTCTTCCTTGCTCCTTGCCTGCCTCCACTGACAGGATGCAGCATGTCCTACATTGGGATATTTTGCAAATTACAACCTATACAAATGCACACAATTTAATATGGAGCATCTTCCAGTAAAAAAAAATATATATGACATGTTAATAAAACTTAATTATATTTTGTTTCAGCCCAAAAGCACTTGGCATTTAACTACATTGTAAGTGACTTCAGGCTCTTTCTTCAGAATTTAGACACAAAGGAATAGTATTTTTTTCTCTCCTTCCTTCAATGCCAATTATACACTTGAAATATATTATTGTCTCAGCAGTAATAAAAGTAATGACAACAATATAGGTTATTGCTTGACTTCTAACCTTTTATCAGTTAAAAGTTGCATGAGTGAAGTCAAAGCAAACTCCAGAGACCTGGAGTTTCATTAGATGAAAAATTGACATTTTCAAAGATCTTTAGATTTGTGAATACTGTGTGGGATATGTATCACAAATACTTTTTTAAAACATGCCCAATTAGATTGACACAAGGATGACAAACAAGCATTGGACCCATATTTATTTCTTATTATAAGAGTTAGGAAGATGTCTTACTTTGTAAAAACAAACATACAACAGTGACATGTGAATGCTTCCTATATTTTATTCTATTGTTATATTTTACTATGGTAATTACTATTCCAATGTATCAGTACTATTCAATTACTATTACTGTTACCTATATACCGTACTATCCTCTATATTATTACTAATATGCATCAATACTTCTTTCCTAAGGCTGTTATGTCTTAAGTCCCCTCTTAATGAGATTTCTTCTTTTTCTGTTAATGGCTAACGTGTATATCTCATGCACATTTTTTACAGTATGCTTTGTCTTGCTGGGCCTCTATTTATATACAATATGTATGTATGTATGTATGTATGTATGCATGTATGTATGTATGTATGTATGTATATATGTGTGTGTGTGTGCATGCGCACACACACATACACACACACACACACTTTTCCTCTCTTTTGGACTATCCACACCTTCTGAAGGGAAAAAACATCTCCTTTCGTTTGGCTGCTCTACAGAGTTTGCTGATGGCTGCAGTGCCCCACAACACACATCTCCATTCTCCTCCTGTCTCCTCCCACACCTGTCAAGGTTGCAGCTTTTCTTCCATGCTGATACGGGTGAGAAAGCTCAAACGAGAGAGAAAGAAGGCAGTCCAGCAGGTACCTGCAGTTTTGCTAAGCAGCCTATTCTTCCACATAATGAAAGACATTCCGAAAAGTATTCACACTCCATGTGGGTCTCAAGAAGAACATTAGAAAACTAAATTTGGACAGCAAGTGGTAGACTTCTGCCAAGGGTAAATAATAGCTAAGCCTAGCTTGACCATAAAAAGGCTCACTGGGTTTAGCTTTCATTAAAGAGCTATCCTTCAGCTGTCATTGTCTGAAGTGAGCCCATCACATTCATAAGCAGTTGTTGCCAATCCCTTTAAATATATATGACTTGTGCTAGATCTATAAAATATGCTAAAATGATTATATTATCAGAGCACATATAAGATATTTTCTATTCATTAACTTACAGGAAAGCATAATACATATTTATAATTGGAAATGAATGCAGAACACATGCCTCCAATTGCTAGATTTTGGAAAAGATATTATGTTAAGACTACATGTATGATTAAATAGGTTTAAGCAGCATCAGTTGTAAACCAATGGCCTCCCGTGTTGTTGGACTACAACTCACAGCATCCTCTACCATTAGCTATGATGCAGCTTATAATGGAGCAACACCTGGCTCTTAACTCCTATCCTATATGCTCAACTTAATAGCTGAATCCTTCACAAACTGAGCCGATCAGACCCAGTATCATTTAAAGCAGCATATTTCACTAACAAATTGTTTTTATACTTCTCATGCCAAAATGTTAAAGACTCTGACTTGCTAAGTGTTTGAATCAGGTATTCTCCCCACCCTCCCATCTCAAACCATTTTTCTGCCATGAATTTCCTGGATGAACTTTCACTGACAATTATTTTTCAGAAGATCCAGAGTCACAGATGTTGGTGTCTGCAAATAAATATGGCTAGGAATCCATAAAGAAAGTTGACTCAGATTCTGGCAAAATGACATTTTCCTAATGACTTCCTAAGATAGAAAAACCCAATTATCAGCTTTGTGATAAACAGATTAATGGTGCCTTTTCAGTATGTTCAGTATGTTTCAGTTTGGCAGCACCCAGACATTTATTGCTGAGTTTCCCGCAGCTTTTCAAGAAAAGTGTTAGGTGAATACAAGATAACCTATGACATTCCAGCTGGCTACCCATATAGTGTCCATGCCTGTGAAGGTTTGAATCACATTTTTGCTTTCCACCCAGAGATCAGTACAAAATTGGATCATATATCATTGCACAAGGAATTATTGAACCAGTCATGCACACTAGTTAGGCAACACCTGTTGTTCCTGTCATGGAGCCTGATGGCACTGTCTGCACTTGTAGGAATTATAAATGCACTGTAAATAAAGCTTTGAAGCAAGATCCACATTTTTACTTTAATGCTTTAAACCTCACACACTACTGGGGGAAGTGTTTGTGCCAAACTGGACATTGTTCAAACCTAGCAGCAATTGTTAATAGATGACAATGTACCAGATGCCCAAATTACAATTATCAAGAATCAATTATACAAGAATCAATTAGACCAGTTCACAAGAATCCGAGAACTTCTGATAAGGAACCTTTATGGAAAAGCATACAGACAAGCCAAAGCAAACAAATTCTAGCAACTGCTAGGTTTTAAGAGCAAGCCCTAGGTGTAGAAGCAGCATTAAAAAAATGTCATTGCTTTCTTTTTGAATTCCTATCCTTTCCGCAAGGCTCAGGGAGGGCACATGAGTGAGTGGCCTAGGTTGGGAAAAGTGTCTATGGGTGTGAAAGATGTGCTGTGTGGATTAAGTAGGGCATATGGAAAACAGTGAGGGACAAGAAGGGTTCCTGGGGGTAATGGGTATGTGCATAAAGTGCTGTATGGATCATGTAGAGCAGTGCTCCCCAACCTTTTGTCACCCTCGGCACACCATAGCCTCTCCCAAAATTCCACGGCACACCACATACAAAAATTGGATAAAAAACAAATATAATCTTCAAAATATCATTTTGAAGAGTATAATAGTATAGGAATGTCAAACTGGGCATAACAGAATTACTTGATTTATTACTTTATTTGATAATTAGGTACGCGAACTTAAAAATTAGAACACAGTGCAGAAAACAACAGATAGGTAATACCTAATAATGAACACTGCTCTGTCCAGGCCCTGTAGATTTGTGATCAGGACAATCGTGAGCGGGGGAAGGGGGGGAATAGAACTTCTCGGACTCAGAGCTTTAGGGCCGCGGCCGCACATTGAATGCAACAAAACGTTGCTGGGCAAAATCTAGCATTCGGTGGGTGGCAGGCCGTTCTAGATATGACACGAGCTTTTGCCGCGGCACACTTGGCATGGCCTCACGGCACACCAGTGTGCCGTGGCACACTGGTTGGGGAGCACTGATGTAGATCACATAGGGAGTGTTGCGGGTCAAGAAGAATGAATTGGGGTTTGCAGGGATGTGTGTGTAGTGCTGTGCAGGTCAAGAACAGCCCACAGGAAGGCTGCACGAGTCAGAAAGGGTGTGTGGGGATGCCCAAGAGGTGTGCATTGGTCAGGAAAGGCATGTAGAAGGGGCACAGGTTGGGGAGGATACGTGGATATGTGCAAGAGGACCAGCACAGGACAAGGAAAGCACATGGACAAGGATCATGTCCAGAAAGTGCATGGGAGGGGGAACAGGACAGTTGGAGGAGTGTGCAGTGGGTGGCGTGGTCCAGAAGAGCTGTGTGCAGGTGTTTCTTCCTCCTCATTCCTCTTTCCCTTCCCTTTTTTTCCCGGAGACTCCCTTTTTAGCAGGAAGACAAGCTGGGTGGGGGAGGGAGGGAGGGATTGTCAGACTGATAGGCAATTGTCACTGAACATTAAAAATGAATATCACATGACCACAGCAGCAGCCCAGCAGTGCAACAGCAGCCAATAGTACTGAAGAAGTAATAACTTCTCCAAATTTCATTTCCTTGGGAGTTATGAGTCTTTAATTTTGTATAAATTCTATACCTTAGCTCATTTGAGCTACCTTGGTTTGAAATTTTTACTCTATGATGCACCATTTTGTCCAGTTAAAGGTCATGACAATGAGAATTTTAGCAATATATACATCAGAGGTGGGTTGTTACCGGTTCACCCCGGTTCGGCTCTGCCCACCCGCCCCGACATCATTACGGACAATCTGCGCATGCGCAGATGCTTCTGCGCATGCGCAGAAGCTGTGCACATGCACACATCTCCGAACCGGTAGCAAAGGTAAGTGAAACCCATTACTGATATAGATTGATATAGTACAGTCCAATTATATCATTAAAAGTCACGGAAAAATAAATGATATGAACCATCCTTGATTATAATTACCTAGCTTGGGCTCTAATTCCAAGTACACTGTTTTTTTCCTCTAATATCAGTCCTGTCACAATAAGTTACTGATGGTAAATATATCCAGAAGAAGAATGCATGCATTAATGAGCCAAGGATTAGAGCAAACTTGAGCATTCGGAACAATTTTTAATGAAATGTGAGCATTTTGAATTGGGCTCAGCCTGTACCTGGCAATCAGTCAAACTACTTCAAGTTGAGATACATGGAAAATCTCATAGAAGTCATGTTCTACATATACTTGTTCTTTAAAGATTAAAACATACCCTATCCTATTCTGGGCCAGATGCTAATTCTAGATTATCTTCTGCCTGATTATTGATATTTTAGGCATTTACAATCTGATGACTTCCAGGTATTTTGAACTACAATTGTTGGCCATGCTTGATCTCTATCCATCATGTATTCAATTTTTTTAAAAAAAATAGCTCTTTAATATTGGAAAGGGAAATCTAGGCCAGTATTTATACTGTGTATACTGTTCTAAATATAAAAATAAACAAGAAATGCACCTTCTCACCACTTGAAATTTTCTATTCCCTAATCTTAATGAGGCTCACATGTTTGAAATTATAAAATCTATAAATCTAATTTTCATTCCCTTTTTACCTGAATAACACTCAGGACATCAGCTTCCATGATAAAGAGGTCATTTTGTAATAAGTGAATAAATTGTGACTAAATTATATTACATTTGTCCCATATACATCTCAGTTTTAAGAATAATGTCTGTTGAATATTTATTGTTCAAATTCCTTGCACCTTTATATTCATACCTGATTTAGTCTGTAACACTCATGTCCTTTTAATCTAAAGGCTGGAATTTTTTAAATATATATATCATAAAATAATAAGCTGGTGTATATAAGGGGCGTGCATAAGGGCACCAGCGTGCCTACCGTCCCTGTCCTAATGTTCCCTCTTATCAGTACCCATCTTATGTATATAAACAATGTTATATCTATGTATATTACCAACACGTACTTGACAAAAATAAATAAATAAAATAAATAAATAAAAACCAATACAAGTTTTCAATAAATGCTTAAGAATAGCTAATAGTATCCAGCAGTATAAAAATAAACAGTGAAAAGCAAAGAAAGAAATAGACAAAGATTGTTTAAGACCCCAGAAATGTTTGTAATGAGAGATTAGGGAATCATTACAAAACTGCTAGTTAGCTAAGATAATTAAAATGTATTTAACCATATGAGATTTTTATTGTTATTATTATTGAATGTGTACACAATGTGATTATATTCTTCATTCATTAGATGCCATGAGACAAAAAAATGTTACAATGGAATGAAGAGTTGTGGTTGCTATATTATCTTTCTTAAATGACAACAGACAAATTTACATTTCAGAACATTGTAAGCCATTCTGGGGCAGGGGGACTTTGAAGTGTGGTATATTAAGCAAAACAAATGCTGTAATTTTTGTCTGGTTTTCTTTCTTCCACCTATTCTGTTAACATTGTTTATATTGCTTTTAAAATTTCTAATGAAAACTTAAAATTTATAGAAGGCAGAGAATAAATGTGGTAGGTCACTTTCCTCAGTTTCCTACTATTCTGAAAAGCCTTCCTTCCTTCCTTCCTTCCTTCCTTCATTCATTCATTCATTCATTCATTCTTTCCTTCCACCCCAATCAACAAATGTGAACTTTCCTTAAATAGAATTTTTGTAATTTCATACACTGAAGTTCTGCTTATAGTAATCCACAGTTCTTGAAACTTACATATATGCATATGCCTCAGAATTTAAATTTTTTCTTCCTTCTTTACTAAATCAAAGGATACACGGACACACTTTTTTCTAGCTTATTGTTATTAATGATCTGGTATCCACAAACTGAACCAGTTTCTAATTTTCACACTAAGTGTGAATATCAATAAGGACTAGGCAATATTTGTATAAGAATTACAATGAGATCAGGACCAAATCTTTCATGGCAGATTAACTCCTGGCTCTGACACTGAAAAATTGAACTATCTACTTTGCAGATGTGTTTCAAGCTGTCAGCAACCATATTGCTACGTTTGCTCTGCTGTCATTTAAACTTAGAAAGATTACCTAGGTTCCTACTTATAGCTTTGGCTTTGTTTTGTTGTAATATTTTTACATCTAACACTTCTATTCCTCTCATTTGTTTTATTATTATTTTATGGCATTTTATGGCATTCCTATATTATGACCTAGGGTTATAATAATATTATTTACATGTCTATTTGTCCAAGAAGATTTTGCAATGTGAAAAAAATACCATTTATATGTACATAGATATATCAGCAATTACCAGAAGTCCTGATTGATTACCGGTATATCCTGCTGAATAAACAGAGTTTCTATAAGGTATTTCAGATGGCTAGGTTTCAGGGGCAGCACCAGTTTTGTGTAGCAGTTAAGGCATCAGGTTAAAAAATGAAAGACTGTGAGTTCTAGTCTCACCTTAGGCACAAAACCAGTTGGGAGACCTTGGGCCGGTCATTTCTTTCAGCCCTATGAAGGAGGCAATGGCAATCCAGTTTTGAAATTCATGTATTTAAATCATTTACATAGCCAGCCATTTTCTATCGAAGTCTGGGTGACTTCCAACCAGCAATTAAAACATCAATATATTAAACCAATACATAATATGTACCTAATAAGCCAACATAATAAATATATCTGTTTTGACAAGAAAATTGTAGAGCCATGTCCAGATAATCACCAAGAGTCAACAATGACTCAAATTCACCCACTCACTCACCCACCCACCCACTCACAGGTCCCACCCAGTAAGCAAGGTCATTGATATGAAGAAGTTAGATTGTTAAGTAAAATCAGTGCAGTGGAGTTTTACAAGGATGCTTGTCCTTATTTGCTTCATGGAACAAAAAGAAATGCTTTCTGTTAATCATGTCTTAAGAAATAAAAGTAAAAATGGATACAGGATTTTATAACAATACTAGGGATGTATATGTGTTACTAGCTGAAACATTCTGATATATATATATATTTACAGCAGGAGAACATTTAAAACAAGCCAGGGGATTAGAGCAACAAATCAGCTCACAGCTGATTAAAAAAAAGGTGAAAATTGATCAGATCAAAGGATTGTGCTATTTTCCATGATCACAATAGTGAAATTATAGGATCCAATGTGTCCAAAAGGAAACGAAGGTGGTTGTGGTGCATGGTAAAAATGTGCACATCTCAGAAATCCTAGTGTCTAAATGTGGTCATTGTGTAAAATATACATCTGGGTTAAAGTAGAGGTATGAATAAGTAGAGGAATAAATACAAGCCATACTATGATTAATGTCTACTATCATCTACTCAACAAAGGAAAAGATAAGACAATACCTTTCAAAACTGACTTGCAGATTTTTCAAAGAAGGGCAAAACAGTAATGGCTGAGGACTTTTATTATCCCAATACCTGTTGTGGAACAAATTCTGCCAGGTATGATACTTTCAAGAAATTCCTAATTTATCTTACTGACAATTTCATTTTTAAACAATGGTATAAGGCATAAATTAAGCTACCCTTCACTTGACACTAATCAAAAGTCTTGCTTGAGTAAATGGAAATAACAGGCCTGCTGGGAAAAAGTGATGGTTAAATTCTGCAGTTCTTCATTTTACTTATTTATTTAGTACATTTATATCCCACCAGAATGTTAAGAATCTAAAAGGAAACTAAAGTTGCATAGTACTTGGATGGGAAACTGCGTGGACACTCCTAGGGTGAAAAATAGGCTAGATAGCTTTAAAAAAAAAATCCCAAAATATCAATAGCATTTAAACTTATATACTACCTCATAGTACTTTATAGTGCTATCTGGGTGGTTTACAATGTGGAAGCATTATTTGCATATTGCCCCCAACAATCTGGATTTGCATTTTACCGACCTTAGAAGGATGGAAGGCTGAGTCAACCTTGAGCGCCATCAGGATTGAACTCTAGGCTATGAGCAGAGTTTGCTTGTAATATTGCACTTTAACCACTGTACCACCAGGGTTCCATGGAAGTAATAAGTGGTAAATCATTTCTGTAATACTGCCAAAAAAGATGCATTTGTGCAGTCGCCCAAAGCCAAGCTTAACTTATGAAAGGATATTTTTGACGTTTTAAAAAACTGATTGAAATTAAACATGCACTTTGCATTGCAAAAATCACATTTCAATAAAATTTAAATAAGAACGTTAAGGAGGATTCCAGGGCTAGAGAAGCTAATAGAAGTAGTAGTTCATAATTGGCAGGGGTTCCTAACAGATGAAATATTTAAAAAAAGGTAATTAAAACTATTGCAATGAGGAGTACAATGGAAGACGGCAGCAGTCAGTCGGTTGACATAAAAATATGCATAAAGATCTGGAATACATATTGGGAAACTAGGGAATGACAAGAATGAGGTCTCACACAAAAAACCAGTACACCGAGTCTCCTGAAATTGTAGAGAGAAAAATCAATAAAATTGAAACTTGTGATGAGTTGAAGTTGGCAAAGATGCTAAGTACAGGGGGAAAAAATGTTTCTTTCGATGCGTTCAAAATAAAAGAAAGAGAAAAGGTGCTCAGTGAAGGCAGCAAAAATGCTAACCAGTGACAAAGAAAAAGGAGAACTACTTAATTCCTATTTTAGCTCTCTCCTCTGAAAAGATATCACACAAAAGAAGGTCAAGACCTTTTTCTCTATCATTCCAGAAGGCAGGACATAAAATAATGGATTTAAGATAAAAGAAAAAAGATTCCAGCTGAATGTTGAGAGAGAGAGGGAGGGAGGGAGGGAGGGAGGGAGGGGGAGAGAGAGAGAGAGAGAGAGAGAGAGAGAGAGAGAGAGAGAGAGAGAGAGAGAGAGAGAGAGAGAGAGAGAGAGAGAGAGAGAGAGAGTAGTTCAGCAGAAAAAGAACCAATTGAAATCAATCACCCAAAAGTGTTGTAGCCTCCCATTTATTCAGGTGGAAGCTAGACAGCTATGTATCATAGATGTTTCAAACTGAATGCATACACACTGATGATGTTCATCCATCGTATTCGAAGAGGACATCTATCAATTGGGGGGGGATGTCAAGACTTGCACAAAAAAATCTGCAAATGTATATGCAATTCACATACACACTAAGCATACCCTAAATGCCACCTTCCGGCCAGGGGTGGGTCCACTTACCTTTGCCGCCGGTTCGCATCGCGATGTTTTGAGCCCGTCAGCTGTGCTTCGGGCGAAGAAATAAAGGTCAGAATTCACCCGTGGGCAGGCGGGAGGGCTTTTTCAAGCCGCAGAAGGGGAAAATTCGCACAAATTCCAAAGAAAAGATGGTGGTGTGCACAGATCAGCACCGAAAGTGACGTCACGAGCAGGTCGCTACCGGTTCGGGCAATCCAGTCCAAACTGGGAGGAACCCACCCCTGCTTCCAGCTCTATGATTATGTACTACATACTTGAAAAGGCTTTCTATTATCGTTGTAGACTGTTCTCAATCAGAAATATGCTTAGAGACCATGAATTGCTTTATGATAAATGCTCTATCATGGATGGCATTAAATAAAATAAAAAAAAACACCTTGCAAGTTTAAAAAATAAAAACAAGTTAAATTGTGCAAGTTAAATCCAAAACACAATAGCAGTTTTGGGGGAAAAAACCCACTACAAAATGATCTGCTCAGAGCAAGACACTTTGGTCTGCTGCTTTCAGACTTTCTTTTAGAAACGGATGCATTTTGAATCAACACTCGCATTGTTATGTTTTATTCATGGACTTTCTTTACACCAGAACAATGTTAATTTTCCAATACATTGTCTGCCGCAAATGAATTTACATCCTTTGTTATTTTCCCTTTCTGCTTCATTATCTTACCTAGAAAGAAACAATGTGCTGCCTTTGCCCTTTACCTAGGAGGAAAGCTGCTTTCCCACAACAACATGGGCTGGTTTGTTTCGTGCTACAAGTTTTGAAAATCAGGTGCCACATGGGTGGAATTCATTAGTTATTCCAAGCTAATCATCCTTTATCTTCTCATTTTGGTCATAACTAAAATGGGAGAACCATGAATATACAGTGGAATATCGTTTTATTCATTTGAAAAATATATGTACATAGGGCCACCTTTTAAAAATAGCCCCAGGCAGCTGACAAAACAGATAAATAAAAGACACAAAATTCAAATTAATACACCATCAGTGCCATACCAGTACTCTCTCAAAAACAAGTAAACAAAATGCTAAGCTCATTTGCCATGAGGCCCCAGTGCTGCCTTGAGGGAAGAACCAGGTTTTAATGGTCTTCCATGAATTATCTTTCATAATACATAATTAAATCCAGTTTACACTAATACAATACTCTTGTGCCTCTCTGTAGCTTTCAGCCCTTGCAAACAGTCTTTTAAGGATGTCACATCAAATAGAATCTTGTTATAGATAGTCCTTGATTTACAACAGTTCGTTTAATGATCAAAATTAAAACCACACTGAAAAAAGTGACATATAACCGTTTTTCACATTTTATATTAAAGTTTGTTGCAAAATCAAAACCAGAAACACACGCAGATGACTGATTCAGCTGGATTCATAAACTTCTTTATAAACATAGCAACAGATGAATTTACAATACCATTAGCAGAGTTCTTCTTCAAGCAGTTACAGACAGCAGAGAACAGTTAGTTTCATTTCAGCAGAGTACAGAGTGGAGAGTACAGAGTGGAGACTGAGCCATGCCCAGCCTTAAGCTTAAGTTCCAGTTTTGATTCTCTGCACAGACTCAGAAGTGTTTAACTCCCATTAGTTGCTATGCCTATTCATTGGCTGACCTTGTTACCATTGGCTCTCCCAGTTCATGAATATCTTAACATTTTATAACCATTGCAAGCATTCCCCTGGTTATGTGATCAAAATTCAGGTGCTTGGCAACTGACTTGTATTTATGACAGTTGCAGTGTCCTGGGGGACATGTGATCACAAGCAAAGTCAATGTGGAAGCCAGTTTTATCTTACAATCATGTTACTAACATAACAACTGCAGTGATGTGCTTAACAACTGAGACAAAACTCACTTAACTGTCTCACGTAGTAACCGAAATTTTGGGCTCAGTTGATGATTGTAAGTTGTGAGCTACCTGTATTGGCCCTATTTAAATATTGCAAGGAATTTTGGAATAGTGCAGGACAATGGCAAAAATTAAACTATCAGGGAAAAAATAAACAAAAAATGAAGAACCATTATCTGCATGCACATTGTAACATGACAATCTTATATGATATATTTCTTAACATAGATTTCTTTATTTGGTTGTTCCATTCCGATCAGTTAACCAACATATTCATAGATTCAATGTATGAACTCAATTCACTTAAATCGTAGTTAATTATTTATATGCAATTATATGCAAACAGATTCAAAAGAAGAAAATGGTGCATATGCAGGTACAGAACGTTGGGCACCTAATTCATTCATTAGCAATAGCAATAGCACTTAGACTTATATACCACTTCATAGTACTTTACAGCCCTCTCTAAGCAGTTTACAGAATCAGCATATTGCCTCCAACAATCAGGGTCCTCATTTTACCGACCTCGGAAGGTAAGGAAGGCTGAGTCAACCTTGAGCCAGTGGGAATTTTTCCAACTAAAAAGAAAAAGACAATTGATTCATTAGATATACATTTAGCCAGATGAACACAATTTCACAGACGAACAAATACTTTGGTTCTTGTAACCTTTCAAATTGTACTTTCTGGTCTGTGTATTACCAGCAACTAAGAGTTCTTCTAAACAGATCTATGAACATTTATAAATGAAGATCATTCATTCTTGCAAACCAGGGGAAGATAATTTTAAAAAATTCAGATGCTTGTAGCTAGCAATTTTCACTATGAAAAACATTAAGAAATGGAACTATTGAAGTGAAAGCAAGAAATAAAAGCCCAGGACTAATATTAGGTAGAATTGTCTGATGACTGATAAAAATTTCAAAATAGAAATCACAAATAACATATTGAAAAAGCTAATGTCCCACAGTTGGTGAAGAAATGGAAGCTGAAAAGAGATCAGTTAATTCAGCAAGACAAACATTTAAACATAGCTCCAAATGAACCATGAGGAACTTGCAGAAAAGAAAAAAATAAAGATTTTGAAATGAACTTCATAGACCTCAGACTTGCATATTATTGAAATCTAGGGGTGATCTTCGATATGAAATGGGTGCATGGAGACCTAAGAATGTTTCTGAGGTGGAAGAATTCTGCAAGGTAGAAGGGCAAATTCCAGAAGCAAGAGGAAAACTCTTAAATGGCTACAGGAAATACAAGATGTTACTTTGTCCAAAGAACCGTCATGAAGTACAGATTGAAATGTGTCTACACATCCATTTCTTTCATATTTACTGTTTTCTTATTTTGAATTCGTAGACAATGTGAAATATATAGTAACTTTACATTCACATTGTCAGAAAGGTGTTTAATTTTTTGCAGTGTAAACTTTAATCAGCTTCAGTTCACCTAAAGATGAACTAAAATGAACAATTTGATCATGGGTACCCGGAGTTTTGAATGCAACTACTGTATATTGGCACTATTATTAAAATATAATCTAAATCTAGAAAGAGTGCAGAGAAGAGCAACAAAGATGATTAGGGAACTGGAGGCTAAAACATATGAAGAACGGTTGCAGGAACTGGGTATGTCTAGTTTAATGAAAAGAAGGACTAGGGGAGACATGATAGCAGTGTTCCAATATCTCAGGGGCTGCCACAAAGAAGAGGGAATCAAACTATTCTCCAAAGCACCTGAGGGTAGAACAAGAAGCAATGGGTGGAAACTAAACAAGGAGAGAAGCAACTTAGAACTAAGGAGAAATTTCCTGACAGTTAGAACAGTTAATCAGTGGAACAGCTTGCCTCCAGAAGTTGTGAATGCTCCAACACTGGAAGTTTTTAAGAAGATGTTGGATAACCATTTGTCTGAAGTAGTGTAGGGTTTCCTGCCTAAGCAGTGGGTTGGACTAGAAGACCTCCAAGGTCCCTTCCAACTCTTCTGTTGTTGTTGTTTTGGTTGTTGTTGTTGTTGTTGTTGTTGTTGTTGTTGTTGTTGTTGTTGTTATTATTATTATTATTATTATTATTATTATTATTATTATTATTATTATTATTATTATTATTATTATTATTATTATTATTGGATAGTGTCTAAGCTGCCTCTCTGAAGAAGACCAAAGACCATCAGCAGAAAAGTGTGCTGATTGGCAGATAATGAATGCAGATGAACCATGTTTTCCACTGAAAATTTATTTCATGTTAGGAAGTAATGCTTATTTGAAAAAAGAAAGCAGTAATAGGGTTGTTAATATACAATGATGATTTTAAATGGCCAGGTGTTCATGCTAGAAGGATTATGAGGTTGAATAAATCTACAAGGCCCCGCTTCCCTAGCAGCCTTCAGTGCTGTGATTTCAAAATGTAGAGAAACAATGGGAAACCGGGGTGGGGGGATTTAAAATATAAAGCAAAAGAACAAGTAGCTGTAAAGGAATAAATGAAGGGGAACTAAAAGATCACTAAGCATTGGTGTAACCCAGTGCTTCTCAAATAGTGGGGTGGGTCCCCTGGGGGGGCATGGAGCGATGCCAGGGGGCGCATGACCCCGGGGAACATGCCTTTTTTTTGCTGCAGGGAGTAGGGTTTTTTTGCACCGAACAATAGCACACAGCACAGAGCAGGAGATATGAAGTGCAGATAACAAACCCTTAAGAGACACCATGGAAAAATATTTAACAGGGATGGAAAGAAAGGAGGAGAGAGACGGAGATAATGAGACAAACATAAGTCTCCTGAAAGCTAAGACGAGGAAATATGATGAAGCGTATGTAGCGCTTGACTTCACTGTGACTACGGTGGACAATGAGGAAAGACCGGTATGTTTACTGTGCCTAAAAATGTTGTCAGCGGACAGCATGAAGTCAAATAAATTAAGGCGTCACTTAAACACATTACACCCCAATCACGCTGATAAGCCGCTTGAGTTTTTCAGCGAAAACATGCCAAATATTGCAAACAATCGTCCCAGCGGAGAGTTGGGGGGCGTTTACTTCTTCCTGGGGGGGGGGGCGTAACAGAAAATAATTGAGAAGCACTGGTGTAACCCAATGTTAATTATTGTTCAGTTCTTTATTTGACAGCTATATCTTTAAGTAGGACTTGAATATTGATTTAGGTTAACTGATCATTAGGAAAGGACAATGTTAAAACAAGGGATCAATGAAAACTGAACTGCTATTTATTTTTATTTTTTTGGCATGGTACATGTAACATGTACCAGCAAATGTTAGAAGACAGATTTTATGAAGCCCTTAATTTCTGTTTCTAAAATATGCCCTCCAAAACTATGCCTTTTGGTTATATAACTTGGGGTGATTTGCATACAGCTCCTGAATTTGTAGCCATTTAGAAAATAGAGAAATCACACATTTTCTCGGTTTTCTACCTGTTGTACTAAGAAAAATGAGTTTCCACTGCCACAGCCCCTATGACTAACCTATAGCTAAAACTGATATGATTAATCTCAATATCTAAATAATTCACCTGCTATATTTTCAAATCCAGAAATGTAACCATCAGCTGCAATTGAAATGATGCTTTCACAGATTCAAAACTTACCTCAATGTTGCTACAACATGACTTAGCTATTGGTTTTGGTTTTCACGCACCTTGCTTTGCTGTACAACAGGAATTATTGTTGCAAACATTGATTAATTTCAACAGCAGAAAGTCTTAGTTGTACAGAGTATGTGATTTATAAATTAAAGGGAAAGGAGTATTTCTTTATTTAGCGTATGGCAAATGGGAAAGGAAAATATATGCTATGGGAATAATAACAGGTTTGTGTTCTGGTAACCTCAAGGATAACTTTTTGATAACCAGTGCTAAGTGGCATGAATATTGCAGCCAACATTGGTCTAACGTCCTAAGCTTCTACAGGTTACAAATGCTTCCTTATGGTCTCTACCAATGTATTTAATTGTATCCTAAAGCTATTGGATTCCTTGAATGAAGCTATTGGGCACTATAATAAGAACTCATAGAAAGTTTGATGGAAAAGGTTTTTCTTATACTGGAGAATATGCAAATTCATGCATTTTGATTATATTTATTTTGTGAAAAGGGGCTTTTCTTCATGAGAAAGACAAGATATATGTCTTTAATGTAGATGAAGGACACATCCATTTGGTGGATTTGAAGTTACAGCATCATTTGTTACAGTTACAGCTAGAACAAGTAATCAGTGGAACAGCTTGCCTCCAGAAGTTGTGAATGCTCCAACATGGGAAGTTTTTAAGAAGATGTTGGATAACCATTTGTCTGAAGTAGTGTAGGGTTTCCTGCCTAAGCAGGGGATTGGACTAGAAGACCTCCAAGGTCCCTTCCAACACTGTTACTATTACTATTACTATTTCACTGGTTCAGCTGCCAAATTTTTCAGATGAATCAACTTTCTTTTTCCCAAACTGTTGAATATTTTTCATAGAGATATTACTTGACTTTATGAAGAGCTTTGCTAAATGAAAAGGAGCTGCTGGACTGCTGGAAGAAAATTGCTTACCATTACAGATATACAAAGACTGAAAAGAAAGCAATAATGATCTGCTAATACAGATCAAATCTAATCAAATGAATGAGAAAAAAAGATATCTGAAAAGAATGCACCAGTTCTGGAAAGAATAATATCCAGAATCATAAATAATAGAACAGAGGTTAGTAGTTCAACATTGATTTATAATACAAAATAAAATATTCACGGAAGTAGAATTGAAAAGAATTGAAGGTAGGAAGACCAGAAAAATAATGAATTCTTGCACTCAGAAAAGTTAACAGATTCTACTTATCAAGCAAAATAGGTGGGTGTGGAATGTTGTACTAGACCAAAGAGTTGAAGAAGAAGAAAGGGCAGAGTATTAATTTCTGAAGGACAGTGAAGAAGATGCACTGTTATGTCAATATATAAAAATATAACAGGCAAAGCAGATATGGTAACAACAAGACCTGGCAATGGCTAAGTGCAGAAAACCCGAAGAAAGAGACACAAGGACTAATTCTGTCTGCACAAGACCAAGCCTCAAGGACAAATGTATACAAAGCCAGACATAAGATGACAGAACATACAGCAAATGTAGCTTCTGCAAATAAGCTAAAAAAACAGTGGACATCTCGTTAGCTGCTGCAAGAAAACTGCATGGACTACAAACTATGGCATGACAAAGTAGCACAATGTCTCAAAGGTCTGCGCTCTGGATCTAATCCACAATCAGGATGCCACTCGCTTGGAGTTCCCAATGGTTTATTAAGCCAGATTCTTGAAACACAGTGAGTTCTGAAAAACATAGGACTAAAGTTTGCTCTAGGAGCCTCCACCTCCCAGAGCCCTTTAAAGGCTGGAGCCACACTCTTTCACCTCCGGAGCAGTCGGCAGGCCTGATCAGCTGATCATCAGGCCATCGGCAGAGTTGATCAACAGACAGTTTGGCCAGCTTGCAGGCAATCATGATCCAGGCCGAATGCAAGCCGGCCAACAATCAGCTGTTCATCGGCATCACATAGTTTGCCGCTTTGTGTGCTTTCTGCTTCGGGGGTCAGGACACCACTTGCAGCCTCGTTGTGTGACAGCTGGTCTTCCCACCACCCACCTCCTGTGCTGGAGTCCCTCCCCCAGGTATGGCAGATCCCGGGCCGGGGTTTGACCCAATGGTGCATTGGAATATGTGGAAGAAATACTACTTGCCTGCAAGCAAGAACAGGTGGAGCCACAAAGTAGACAAAGTAATAGAAAATGAAGAGGCTAAAGTGCTCTGGGACTTTAGAATTAAAAGAGACAAACACCTGCCACCTAACACCCCAGATTAACAATTGTCAATAAGAAAGATTTAAAAAGTCTGAATAGTGATGTGGCAGTACCTGGAGACAGCAGAATAGAAGAGAAAGAACTGGAGAACATAACAAAATACAAAGACCTGCAAATAGAAATAGAATGACTGCAGCAAAATAAAGCAAAGGTAGTACCAATTGTAATAGATGCCTTGGGTATAAACTCCAAGCAACTGGAGCACCACTTGAACACCATTGGCACTGACAAAATCACCACCAGTCAATTGCAAAAGATAGCTTTACCTGGAATAGTTTATATCCTGCAACAATATCTTTGCTATTATTAAAAACGTCTCCCTATCCTAGATCTTTGGAAAGGACTCAATAGATGGACAAATTTGCTAAATCCGATCTCGACATCTGGCTGATTATGTGACTAATCACCATCATCATCATCATCACCACCATCATCATCCAACATGATACTTGATTTTCTATCTCCCTTTGTACACTGCACATGCACACACAAATGCATCAATTTCACAATGTCTGCATAGCATCACCACTCCAGTCAAGCCAAACATGACATATATGTGGCTTGCATCGAGTTAGTACTCTCATTTTCTAACAAACAGGTTGTGGATAGCTTCTAATGATCCCTTAGCCAAAAGAGAAGAAAGGTGCCTCCAGAGTACTCATTCCATGAACTTCCATTCATCTGATACCTTAGGACATAAAATGATGCAAAGGTAAGTGATTGAAACAACACCACTTCTCAAAAGATTACATGATTTATCATCATTGACAAAATGATGAAAAGAATGAGCATAAAGACAACTGTTTAGATGGGTCATGAACATTTCCTGGGCAAATCTTTTTGAAAAAGGAAGAGCTGGCTATAACATTCATTTATAATTCACCACATAAGCCTGTTCCATTGTTTATGGTGTTTCATCCCAAAAATAATTGCTCTGATATGTAGGCCCAAGTTTGTTAGAAAGGATAAAGATTCCGAGTTCCGCTGTAGCCATTGAAATGACCATTTCTCCCCTCCCTCTTTATTTGTACTAATGCCATCTCTTATTTTCTGGAGACTGCTATATAATTCTACTCATCTGTCCATCATACAGTTTGAGATCAAGTTTTTTTTATTCACACAATGTCAATTAAATTTATATCAAGAATTCTCTCAGGTTTATTACTTTCTCCTAAAACAAACGAAGCAAAATAGTCTTGAAAATGATCTGTTAATGATCTCTCACATCTGTGTTCAGAAATAGATTAGATAAGCATGAGGAAGCTAAGATTAAATGTGCAAAATCAGGCTCAGGAATTGCGATGCTCTAAAAGAAATTTAATTCCTTGCAAATGATCTGATTCATACCTTGGGAGCACGGCTTCCTCCTTCTGAGCCCAAATGGTAGCCGTGAATTTGCATTGTTAGACTTTGTGTGTCAGCTGTAGCTGTTCCTGAGCTGGTTAGCACTTACTTGTGCTTTAATTACATCATAACTAGGTAGGACTATCTTAAATTGTGCCCAAAGTGTTAGTTGCTCACCAGGTAACTCATGCTTGATGTAATTGTATAATCTATATTTAAAGATCTGTATTGGGTAGCCAGTAGATTCCTCGACTCAGTTCAAAACATAGGTCTTAAGGAGCTTGAAGCAGGGGTTTTCCATTTCTTTTTCATGCCATGGAACCCAGGGGTGGGTTCGGGGGTTTTTCGCTGCCAGTTTGCTCAGTGGTGCTTTGCGCGCGTGGGCGCACGTTCGCAGTGCCAAAAACATAGCTTCTGCGCATGCGCAGAAGCAAAAAACAAGATGGCGATGCCTACGCCGCCACTGAGAGAGCCGGTTCGGGGGCGTGGCAGGCAGCAACCCAGGCCGCCAAGTTACTACCAGTTCCATAGGACCGGTCCGAACCGGGAGGAACCCACCTCTGATGGAACCTGTTTTAAAAAAATGACTGAGGTGCCTCTAATCAAGAGGCAAAGCTCTTATGATAGAACATTGGTTTCATTCAAGTGATTTGCTTGTTGGTTTTGCCCCTGGTTATTCACAGAACCTCATCAAGTTCTTGCAGAACCCATGGATTCCGCAAAGAGTTTTTAAAAGTCTGGCTTAAAATTCTGAGCCTATCTTGTCTAACGGGCCAGCCAAATCATATCCTGCTGAGGCTGCAGAACATTTGAAACAGCCTCCAGCATGAATTCTGAGACTGATGAAGCTATAAAGCTATAAATTTAGATGGACATGGTGTCTTCTTCTGTTGTCTTCTACAGTTCCAGAGCAAAGAAACAAACCATGATGTGTTCAGTATGAGCTACATGAGCATAAAACAACATGACCATAAGACTGATATCATTATACAAAGTAGCAGTTTTATATTTATGTTCTTTTAAAATTTATAAATTTATATTTAGTTTTATATTTACCTTCTCTCAAAGAAGTCAAGATGACTAAGTGGGAATGCCCCTTAATTTTTTTTTCATTACTTAGGTTTATATTGCACTCCCCCACCTACCATGTAAGGTAGATTGGGCTGCTACTGTCATTGGACAAAAGCACCCAGTGAGCATCCATTACTATGAGTAGATTTAAACTTGCTGTTTAGAATCCTACTCCTACCCATAATCTTTGCACCAAAATGGTTGGCTCTCATGAGAGTTTGTATGCAGTATTGAAAATGTATAAGACTTAGGCTGGGTTGCTGTAACACTCTCTGACCTCACACATCCTAGAAGCACATTAAAAATATAATTAGTTCTTGCTATTCTGACTTTTAATCTGGATTATATGAAGAACATGGAATCATTATCCTTTCATGTCTGTTTGAATTGAAGGATTAAAAATCCAAACAGCAATGTCTTTTCCGTGTGGACCGCTTTATCCAACAGAATCATTTCAATATAAAACTGCTTGTGAAAAATCACCAGTCTTTAAAATATAATATTTCCTGTTAGTGTAAATTTGGCCAAAATTGGCTAAATCCTCATTTCATATAAACCCTTCACTCACTACCTAATACAGGTATATCTTTTAAACAAAAAAAAAAACTTGGTTCAAAGATTTTAAGACCTAAAGAGGATAAAGAGATTAAGATTATAACAGAAGCAATTAATCTGTATAAATAGGTTAGATCAAGGAGCTTTATTTGCTTTGAAGCACACTTGAACTGTATATGAATCATTCAATCTGACTTGAGCACTCTAGTTATACATAATAAACTGTATATTTCTTGAAAAAAATTAAACCAAGAGCAAATGTGTATAGCAGACTCTATCAGATTTTATTCTCCACTTATTTAATAAATATATATGGCCACCCAATTCAGATTTTGGGCAACATATAATTAACAAAATAAACGGACAACAAACAAGGTTAAAAACAACAGAAAACAATAATCAGGAACTGAAATTTACCCCTCTAGGAGGAAATTCTAATCACTTGGCCCCAAATCCCAAAGAAAGGACAAAGTTTTTAGTGCTTTTCAAGAAAGAGAAGCAAAAGCCATAAGAGACTGTGATTCAATTAATGATATGGAAATGCTTAACACAGGAGTGTCAAACCTGCGTCATCACGGCATCGTCATGTGACATATCAGGATCTTTTTCCCCTTCACTAAACTGGGTGTGGGCATGGCCAGCGTATGACACATCTGGCCCGCGGCCCGCGTGTTTGACAGTGCTGGCTTAACACTTTCCATTTAACATTCTTTTTCACTTAAAAAATTACATACCTCAAGATCAGCCACTTTTCTTCCAGAAGGGTGCCATGTTTACATGAATGAACCCAGAACCGATGAATAAGTAACTGCTTCAAATCCAAGCCAATTCTTTATGGATTTACTTGAAAATCCATTCCACTTAATTTCCACATCAGTCAGCATTTATTTTGGTACAAAGTATTTTCTAGCATATGCTTTCTTTCATGAAACTTTCATTTGTATGTGCATTTTTATGCAAGCATTGATCTGAAAACCATGTTGTCAAATTTAGAAAGATACATAAACCAAAAGATGGCTATATGTTACTCCAGGAAATATAAATGAGGTCAGTTAAATTAAAAGGTGGATTACACACTATTTCTTTCTCCCATCTCTCCAACCACTGTTCCCTGTCCTCTATTACCTTTCTTCCATGCACGATAACAAGCAACTGAGGCAGCTTTTCATTTTAAAAATAACTTTGTTAGATAATATTTGCATGTGATGTCATTTACCCTTAAGAATTAGAAAATTCAAAACACTTTCAGCCTTTCAGCTAAGTATTTCTTGTTCCTCCTATTCTTAACTTAAGTTAACTTAAAAGTGCCTTCCTTGGCAGCCATACAATAAAAGTCAGGATTCTGGACTAGATCCAAAATCAAATGAAGCTTCAACTTTATATATGTGTGTGTGCGTGTGTCTGTCTGTCTGTCTGTCCGTCTATCTGTCTATCTATCATATACCTACCTACCTACCTACCTACCTACCTATGTACCTACCTACCTACCTACCTACCTACCTATATACATACATACAATATATATATATTGATATTTGAACAAGTACAGAGTTTGGCTGTCCTCTGCACTTTCTTCTGAAAGAAATGCAAAGGTACTATGCAGCTCAGAACACACCTATGAGCATTGTGGAAGTCAGAATAATAGTTTGAAAGTGTAAGAAGTAGCATAAAACATCCACATTTATACTGGATGATTTTGTGGGTTTCTTAGTACATAAGGCATCTTGTAACTGCTCAGGATGGGATACCAGTTGGGCAGTTTATTGTGATTAGCAAAGTGGTGTTTGTGATGTTAGCTAGGGTTCTTTTGAACTTCTGGAACCTGGGTAAGTGTAAAGGTTCCTTTAGTTTAAATGCTGTTACCTCTATATTGACACCCATGCTTATCCTGGCTTCTGCACATTGCCAGGCAGGACATGAGAGGTTGGATTTGACTTTGAAGTGGTGATAATGTACCAATAAAGGGGAATATTTGTAGCCCAGGGTTGAAATGGTGATAATGTGCTCTCCAGTAAAGAATTCCAAACGAATTGTCCAGTGATTTGTCCATAACTGACAACTTTCATCCAATCTCAAAACTTCTCTTACAGGGGGAACCTTATTGTGAAAGTGATACAGACTTTTCTAGAAGATACAGTTCATCTGGGATTCAGATCTGGAAATGGGACCAAAACTGCACTGACTTTTCTGGTGGATTAGTTTTTTGGACACCTGCATGGGGAGAAAGTACCTTTCTTGGTCCTGTTATACCTAGCATGGCATTTGATATAGTCAACTAGAATACCTTTTTGACTCACTTGCAAGGGTTGCACATTAGGGGTTTCATTTTTAGTGGTTCTACTCCTCCCTGAGGTTTCAGTTGGCAGTCCCTAGGGAATAGTGTTTGAACGCTTGGGCTCATTACTCCAAATACAATAAATGATAATCCTTTATATCTGTACACAACAAAATTAAGTTCCTTGGATTTCCAAGCAGCAACTATTTAATCAAGTAGAAATATGAGTCATCACTATGCTTGTAAATACAGCATGACACTGAGAAACTCAGAAAAAGCTGTAATACTTTCCAATACTCACATCATCTGAGATCAATTTTCTTCTTTCTCACTATTTCCCCATTCATTAAATCTAAGTATAGTTGACTATGAGTCACATCTCGTCCTTTTGATAAAAGCAGCCTTTTTTGAACTGCTTTATCCCTGGTATTGAACCAAGTATGGAACCAGTTAGGAAATAATTTAATACTTTAATCCAGAAGATAGATAAGGAAGAAATTGCAAGCAAGCCTTTTTCCCCACACTCCAGCTTTTTGTCCCAAAGAACCAAATAACAAAGAAAAAAATGTTGTAACTGTACCTCTGCAGAAATGAACCAAATCTCTCCTCATGCACCCTTGTTAAAATAGTATTAACATTTCATTATAAATTAGATTAAAGGTAAATTATAATAAAATCTATAACTGTGTTACATTTATTTTTAACAACAACAACAAAAACCTGGCAAATGATGTATGCCACACCAGCTTCTTCAACATTCAGTTATGTCTTTGCTACCCATGTAAATAATACTACATACACTCTCCAAGGAATTGATTTAATGATTAATATTTCCCTATTTTCCCTCTCACTGTTGACTTCCCCAAATCCCCATTCCATGGGGTCTTAACTAGAGATGTGAAGGCCCAGAAAAAAACTGGAAAAATTCGGGGGGGAAATGGGTTTTTTTTTTTTTTCATTTTTTTCCTGAAGGCTTTTTTGGTTTTCCCCCCAAAAAATTGGAAAAATTGAAAGAAGAAGAAAAAACATTATGGAATATTTTATTTTAACATGATGAATAAAATATTTTAAGACAGGGTGTTCAAATATTTTCCAAATCATTTCTAAAAAAAAAGTATGATATCAGATTATTCTAATTTCTATGCACTGAGTGAGGACAAGCAAGTCCTAGGTAACAAACTAAACCCTCCAATGCAAGAACAGTATGCATTGGAAGTTCCTAATTGTGATGACGGACAAAAAAGAGTAGCGGCAAAAGCAGAGACGGATACTGACAATTTCAGCTCAGAAAATGATTCTGATTAAATGTCCATTGAAACTTAGTCCCACTCACTTCTTAACACTTCCTCCATCTTCAATTCTTTTTATGAGAATGGGGTTTTTATTTTTATTTTTATTTAATACTGTGGAGAGGAAATATGAAAAAATGTTACTTTTGGTTTTGAAAATTGTTTTGTGGAGGCTTTTTGGCTGTTCCACATAAACTAGTAAGCAGTTCAGGAGATTGTTGCTCCCTTTGTTACAAATAAATATTATAAAAAAGTAAATTCTGTTTGTGATAATTGTTTGGCTACACTATATTTTTAATATGCTAGTTGTGATAATTTTATGCCGTCAAATTGTCCATAGTCATATTTTATGTTCCTAAAGTAACAGAATGACTTTCAATCTTAAAAAGACAAAAAAAGTGCTAATATAGCATTTTTTTCAATTTTTCCAAAAATTTCCATTTCCCCCCTGAAAAAAATGAAAAAAAAAACCCGGGTTTTTTCCGAGCTTCAAAATTTCCGGATTCAAAATTTTACATCTCTAGTCTTAACATTCTTTACTTGCTCATCACAGCTGTAGTTCACTTCCATCTTTCCTGTTGAGCATTTACCATTCAGGATATGTTTGGCACTTACCATTAAAGATATATTAGTTATTCATAGGCAGAGACAAACATATTTTCTGTTTAATAAAATTATAGCTGTGTGAATCGCCCACCCTTATGGTTAAGATTGCATCAGCACTTTTGCAATAAGATCTGCTCTTAAGAGATTTATAACTCAACCTTTTAGAAATTTGTTCAGCTTTTTAAGACCACACAGAAGGTCATGGCTCAAATCAATTTTACCTTATCCTTTTCTAAACCACTTGAGCCCCCCCCCTTTTTTTTAAAGACATGGTCTACACAAACCTGTGACAGATTTATTTCTGGATTTTTCTGCTCCCAGAAACCATGGTTCTGGGGAGTTTTGCTTCCTCCTCCTAATCTCTCAGATGTTTCTTCATTTAGGGCAAAAAAGCTTCCACAAATAGAATGTTCTTGTTCTGACATTATCCAATAGCTAACTGGAGGAAGTAGCAACTAGCTCAATGAGGGAAAGGTGGGGACACATGTTAATGCAACACTGCACACAACAGTGTGGAATGATACTTAAAATGAGGGGAGCATTGTGACAAAGCTGTATCAACAGATTAAATTATATCATTGGAAAGTATTTTGTACAACTACAGCCTTCACAGGGAAAATCTATCATTTTCTCACATGGATAGCAAAGCAAGGACACTCAAAGATCTCCTAATGCTTATTCTAGGTGAATTCAATACAAATGCTAAGATAATTTTCTCCTCTTATTTTTCTTTCTTTCTCCATCCAGCCATCTAGCTACCCGCTGGAGTTGGATGGCTAGTTGATTGAATCAAATAAATAAAATATCTATTGGTCTGTCCTCTGTCTATGCCTTTGTATACATGCCTTTTTCCATATATACCATTTTGTCCAGACTCTTTGTCTATTCATACATATAATTTTGTAAACATAATTGCCCATAATTCAGTAGGTACATTTTTGCAAGCAGATTTGCTCATGTGTACTTTATATTATTTTCAAAATTGTGAGAAATTTATATTATATACATTTTTAAGGTTGACTGTACACTAGTTCATGTAAAACAAGATTCGGGTAGCACTCTTGCTCTCTCGTTGTTATGAACTGTAGAAAAGCAAATACTTATTTGTTGCAGCTGAGTAAAGTTACTCTCCTTCCTGTCAAATGAACAGTTGCCTGGTGAGGCAACTATGATGACAATTACAATGAGAAAACTGGTGGGAAAAGAAGCAACAACATGTTAAAGTCTCTTATCTCCAGTGCTCCCAACTGAGATCACGGAGTCTTGGTCCCAGCATCATTACAAGAAGGTTGACACACCAACCAGCAATCCAAAGTAGTACTGCTGTCCCACTGGTCTCTTAATAAGGTCTTCAGAGCAGTCATTTTTTTCTACCTGCCATGATTGATCAACTGGAAATAGGAGGGAAAAAAATGAAGGGCTACCCAGCATTGCAAATATATAAAAAATAGTGCCCAAGGATTGTGGATGGTGCCAAAATTCAGGAAGTATGCTTCGGATACTTATTTAATATGAGATGAATATGAGATTTAAAAATGTTTTAAGTATCTCTAGATATACTGATAGAAGGCCTAGAATTATTCTAAATTCTATCACTTCCTATGGTTTTGGATTATTTTTTATTGTACGCCACCCAGAATTGGCATGGAGTTGGGTGGCATAAATAAATAAATGGGTTTATAATCCTGCCCTGCCTCTATGGAAGTAAGAGTGAGGACAGGATATACTGAATCCTTACTTAATTTATTTTAAGTTACATGCAAGAGATATCTGAAGTTAAACATTTAAAGGTTAATTTAAAAACAGAGCATAAAGTTCTGCCTTTAAATCAAATTGTAGCATAACTTAGGCGCTATAAAATTGTCTCAAATATAGTGAGAATTTGATCCATGTTACACAGGCAACAACCATTGCAAAGGTCATTATATCACGGCTAGTGTATCACATAAGAACTTACTAGGACAAAATGTTTATGTTCTATTTAATTCATTTTCTTCCTTAAATAAGCCTAATCTTTTCCTTTATGACAATATGCTAAATTTCATGCTATTAGTCTGCCTGATCTAGGAATCTACAGATCATTCTGTATCAAACCCTAGTTTTGTATGTATTCAGTCACTAATTCATGTTATCAAATATCTTGATTTGCTAACTTTAAAAAAAGAAGAAAATCCACTGTAAATACAAAAAACTATGGAATTCAGGGATAATATTGCTGCTATCCATACAGTGATTCAGGAAACAGGAATTCTACAATGTGTTTAAAACTATGTACTGTAATATATTTTTTCAACAATTTTATTGTGATCCTTGCTTTCTGACATTGTTCATAACTTTTGGTTAAATTTAAGCTGTTCTAGGAGTTCATTCACCTAAATAGAATTTGCAAAAGTTTAAAGCATTTTACAGACCCGGAATTTGCCTGTTTTAGAACTCTGAGACTTAAATATGAAAAACAACAGTTAAGGAGGAAGTGTTTGACAGGGATGGTATTCTAACCTTTTATGTAATTAGTTTCAGATTTGGGTTGGGATTAAATCAAACTATTCGGATTACAGCTATTCATTATGCAAAACAATTGAGTGAAATAGGGACAATTTCAAGTTACAAAGAGAAATGATAGGAGCAAATGAATAATCTCTCTTTGTAGTTACAAAAACAAAATGAAAAAAAAAACCATGCCAAATAATAAAGCCTCATTCCATAGGCTACCCAAATACCATGCACACAGCTTTAAGTGGAAAGTAGATATTCATTTGTGAGTTTCATATTTATATCATAGGAGGAAAAAGAGTGCTCCAAATCTTCCTTAAACCTTGCCAAGGCTCTTTTGCCATGTCAAAAAATAATGGGATAAAAAAATGAAACTTTGATTTTGGGTTTTACTGATTTTATTTATTTATTTATTTATTTATTTATTTATTTATTTATTTATTTATTTATTTATTTATTTATTTATTTATTTATTTATTTATTTATTTATTTATTTATTTATTGCACTTGTATGCTGCCCACTCCACAGGGACTCTGGGCAGCTCACAACAATAAATCTACATGCAAACAATAAATATTGGGGGAAAAAACATTAAAAACAATGATTATTAAAAACATTAAAAACGTTACAAAACAACAATTTAAAAGCCCTATACAATTAATTCATTCATGTGGCCAAGAGTGCTCGATGTTATATTAAAATCATTGGCTCCAGGCCTGTCGACAAACCAGGTTTTTAGTGCTTTTCTGAAGGCTGGCAGGGTGGGAATAATGCAGATCTCCGGGGGTAGTGTATTCCAGAGAGCCAGTGCTGCCACAGAGAAGGCCCTTGCTCGTGGGCCAGCCAGCCGACATTGTTTGGCTGACGGGACCACCAGCAGACCAACTCTGTGGGCTCTAATCGGTCTTAGGGAAGTATGTTGAAGAAGGCGGTCTCGGAGGTAAACTGGTCCTAAGCCATGTAGGGCTTTAAAGGTAATTACCAACGCCTTGAATTGCGCTCAGAGACCTATGGGCAGCCAGTGCAGTTTGCGAAGGATGGGTGTCACATGGGTGTATCTAGGGACACCCATCACCACACGCGCCACCGCATTCTGCACTAGCTGTAGTCTCCGAACGTTCTTCAAGGGTAGCCCCATGTAGAGTGTGTTACAGTAGTCAAAATTGATTTGCTCTTATAGAAATGGCTAGTTTATATTATTATGAAAAAGTAAAAAGTTGAGGTTCAATGTTAATGCCTTATTCTACTGCAACAGAGGGAGTCGGAAGTCAACGCCTTCTGTTTCTAAGTTCAACAGAAGTTCATACAGTACATTTTAGTAATTACACGTTCGTCATTTGTACATAGCTCATTTTCAAATTCTGTCTTCTTCTTGTGCTGTTCTTTCCCCCCTCCCCATCACTACACCAATATCAGTCTGAAAATAAAGGCAGACCCACACATTCTGCTTGGCTCATCGCTAGCACAGACCACTGACCACTTCTTCCTTCCTCTCCCAGCCCATTGCAAGTGTAACCCGAACCTTGTGTTTTCCAGCTTTGAAATTCCAATAGCATATTTCCAATTATCAGACAAAGATACATTCTTCACACACAAATTAAACCAAGCTACACAGACATTGCTTATCTGTGTAGATACATTATACGTTATATTTCTTTCATCATTTTAGAATCACTCATCCTCTTACATCCACTTTTTTTTCTCATCCACAGGCTCTTTCACTTCATAATTTCACCAACTATAATTCTTCATACTTCTCATTAGCACAAGTCCACCAGTTTCCATACCATTCGGTAAGACAATCCTTTTAACTCCGCAGCTTTCATTTTAGGCATGCTTTTAACTTGAGGATGAATTTATCATCTAAATTTCTCTCCATACAAGACATGTACACAATTTTCCTAAAACTATTTTTGCCTTCATTCTAGTTGTTTTTCTCTCCATTTCTGGCTTGTTCTCCCAGGTCCATTTTCTTCCTGAAGAGCCACTTTAGATAGGATAAATAATAGCTCCACATTAAGAACTCATTCACCTCAAATTCTTTCCTAATAGTCTCATTCATTCATCATTATCAATCAAAGCAATTCAGAAAGAGGCTTTTTCTAGATCATATGACCGCTTATGTGATCTCAGAGGGGGGGGATGTTCAGTTTAAAGAGTTGCAAAGAGGTGTTCTCTTCATACCCTTTTGTACTCTGAAACATACTTCCCCCCCCTTCAAATCCAAACTACTTCTCAGCATGGTCATAATTTTCAATAAATTTATGTTATGTTAGAGTTTGCCATTCTTATCAATATTTTTTGCTCATAAATCTCTGTTATTGTAGTAATATTTATTTATTTTATTTATTTATTTATTTTTGTCAAGTACGTGTTGGTAATATACATAGATATAACATTGTTTATATACATAAGATGGGTACTGATAAGAGGGAACATTAGGACAGGGACGGTAGGCACGCTGGTGCACTTATGCATGCCCCTTACTGACCTCTTAGGAATCGGGTGAGGTCAACAGTGGACAGTCTAAGGGTAAAGTTTTGGGGGTTTGGTGACGAAACCACAGAGTCAGGTAATGAGTTCCAGGCATTAACCACTCTGTTGCTAAAGTCGTATTTTCTACAGTCAAGTTTGGAGCGGTTCACTTTGAGTTTGTATCTGTTGTGTGCTTGTGTATTGTTGTGGTTGAAGCTGAAGTAGTCATTGACAGGAAGGACGTTGTAGCAGATAATTTTATGAGCTATGTTTAGGTCGTGCCGAAGGCGATGTAGTTCTAAGCTTTCTAAGCCCAGGATTTCAAGTCTGGTTGCGTAAGGTATTCTGTTGCAAGTAGAGGAGTGGAGGACTCTTCTTGTAAAGTATCTCTGGACACTTTCTAATGTATTTATGTCCGATATGCGGTGTGGGTTCCAGACAGATGAGCTGTATTCAAGGATTGGTCTGGCAAATGTTTTGTATGCTCTAGTTAGTAGTGTGATATTACTGGAGAGAAGCTACGTAAGATTAGGTTAACAGTTCTTGAAGCCTTTTTGGCGATGTTGTTGCAGTGGGCTTTGGCACCTAGGTCATTTGATATGAGTATTCCAAGGTCTTTGAGAGAATGAGGGTCGTCTGCAAGGTCTTGTCTGTTCAGCTTGTATTTGGTGTTCTGATTTTTTTTGCCAATGTGTAGGAAAGAACATTTGTTGGTTGAGATTTGGAGTTGTCAGATGTTTGACCATTCTGACACAAAGTCTAGGTCTTTTTGGAGGATAGCAGTGTTGTCGGTGATGTTGAAGAGTTTTACATCATTGGCGAAGAGAACACTGTCGCTTGTAATGTGATTGCAAAGGTCATTTATATAAAGTATAAAGAGTGTTGGTCCTAGTATGCTGCCTTGGGGAACACCGCTGTTAACAGGTACGGGATTTGATAGGGCGCTCCCTATTTTGACCACTTGTTGTCTGTTTGACAGGAACGCAGGTGTCCAATCATATAGGGGTCCAGAGATACGGTAGGATTTCACTTTCAGAATTAATTTATCGTGAACCACTGAGTCGAAGGCTTTACAGGAGTCTATGTAAATTGCATCTATTGTTTTGTCCTGGTCAAGTTTTGAGGTCCGTATGTTTTTGCAGTGTAGTAGTTGTAGATTGCAGGATTTTTTTTTCTGAAACCAAATTGCTTGTTTGAGAGTAGGTTGTCCTAAAGCTTCTCCTTCTATACTTTTAGTATGGCATGAGTAACTCCGGAACATACAGTATGATAACAAACATTTTCCCAAGCAGTAAATTTAATCCTGAACAATGAGAATTCAAAAAAGTGTGGGAAATTGTGATGGACACATAAATCAGTCCTACAGTATATCCTCATTTGCCCAGCTAAGATCAGGATAAAATTGTTCATAATTTTCTCCACCACTAGAAATTGGAAGTCTTATAAGATACAGGTAATCCTCGACTTACAATTGTTTGTTTAGTGACCTTTTGGAGTTACAACTGGAAAAAGTTACAACTGGAAAAAGTTACAACTGGAAAAAGTTATAACTGGAAAAAGTGACTTATGACCGTTTTTGACAATTAAGATTGTTGCAGCATCCCCATGGTCATTTGACCAACATTCAGACACTTGGCAGCTGACTCAAATTTATGACAGTTGCAGTGTCCGGAGTCATATGATCACCTTTTGCAAACTTCTGACAAGCAAAGTCAATGGGAAAGCCCAATTCATTTAACAACCATATTACTAACTTAACTACCTAACAGCTTGGCAAGAAATGTCATTAGATGGGGCAAAACTCACTTAAGAAGTGTCTCACTTAGCAACAGAAATTTTGGGCTCGTAGTGTTCCCTATATAGCACTGGAAAGACTGTATTGAGTTTTTCAGATGTATACATCCCCAATTCTAGAAATCTTGAGAGTTTACTCAAGAATAGTAGGATGGCATTTTCTAGAAACTCTGTTGTATATACTGAAAAAAAAATTGTGTGCCAGGTAGCTAAATGAAAGGATTAAATATAAGCCAGAGAACTAGGTATTATTCCCCTCCTGTTATCATCACTCCACTGTTTTCTGACTCTCTATTTACAAGCCCAGTGGTTACTTATATTCTTATTCTAAAATGAATCAGAAGTCACTCAAGGAATGTACAGTACCTATGAAGACTAAAATTACTTCAGTTTCTAGAACTTCAGCACTTATGTGAGTAAAAATCATCATGGTAGGTCCTATTCCCTCAGTAAAATAGGAACGAGCAGTATGACATGAAAGTCTAAGTTACCCCTTAATACCTTTTTTATTTGTATTTGGATATAAAGAGTAAAAAGGATGACCTTAAAAGAGAGAGGAGAGATCCATTATCAAATATGTTAAGGAGTGTGCAGAGCGACCCCTGAGTTATTAGGGACATGCACGTAGAAATGGGGTATTTCAGCTTGGTAACCAGTGGATAGGAGTAATGATCCAGTCACAAACAGATTCGTTAAAGTATATAAAAGAGTTTAGTTTTAGATAAATAGCACAGTCCAATTAAACAGTCCAGGTCATACACGTTCAGTCAGTCAATATCAAGAACTACAATAATCTTCTTACCAGCCTGTCTTTGTCTTAAACATCAAACAAAGATATTACAGCTTACAAACACTTCAATACTATCAAAGAGTAACAGAGCTTCACAGAGAGCTTACTATCAGACACAAAGTCAATCATGAATAAATCAGCAGAGAGAACGAACCAATGATCTCTAGCTCCCTCTTATGGCAATCTTGAAACACTACAGCCAATCAGAATACAGCAATACATTTAAATTTATATTACTTAAATATATACAAACATAGATTGGTGGCTTGTTTATATATTAACAACCCAACCGTTTGGACATAGTCCTAACAAAATATAAGAAGAATATGGCTTGAGCCTCAAAGAAATGCCTCAGAGAAACATTTCCCTCATGTATATGAATATAAGAAAGAGAGAAGGTAAAGAATAACCAGGATTGCAAGGTTCTGTTATTATAATCCATCTTAATAAAAGTTGTTATAAATTTCTACAGAATTTGTTTCTTGGTCTGGTCTACATTCTCAGGCTGACAGGCTCTTCCCTCAAAACATTCTCCCCCTTTTAAATCTTGGATTAAAATAAATTATCTTAAAGTGAAGGATGGAAATGGAGATGAACAAAAGCTGAACAAATCACCACCATGTATTTCAGAAAGGATAAAAAGCAGCAGAAATGTAGTACAGTAGCACAGATCAAATTTAAATTTGCATCTGCCTCTATTTTTCTTTACATTCAAGCCTGTCATTTAAAAAACACTAGCATCAATTTCTTAGGGCAAGACCAGGGTCATTCTGGGCAACTGAGCTTCATCCGTTCAGTGTTTGCAACAGCTCTATCAGAATAATGTTGATAAAGAGTGGAGAGGCAAATAAAGCACATAAAGTTAGACTTGACAGGATCAATCTTGTCTAGAAGCATACCTAAATTCAGAATGAAATAACCTTCATATTCACTGTGGCAATATTTAGGATCCTACAGATTTTAGCAATGGACAAATCTATTTTTTACTGCCCAAGTCATTGTCATCTCTGTTTAGTAATAAACCTATTCATGTAATTCATTATTTGATTAGTATATTTTAATATTCCTTCCCATATAGCCATCTTGAGGTAGTTGTTGTCATTTAGAAATGAAATATAATTTTGACATACATACACCCTTCATATACAATATATGAGAGCCAATTTGGTGCAGTGGTTAAAGCAACAGGCTAGAAATCAGGAAACTGTGAGTTGTGATCTTACTTTAGACACAAAGCTAGCTGGATAACCTTGGGCTGGTCTTGTTTAAGCCTAGGAAGGAAACTAATGGCAAACCATTTCTGAAAATTGCAAGGGATTTGTCCAGGCAGGCCCTCAGGCACTCCTACATATGCCCACACACCAACACACATTTATGTATGTGTATGTATAGGTATATATGTATAAGTATCTGTATCTGTATCTATGAGCATAAACATATACACATACCGTACATGTACAGATGTGTGTGTGTGTGTGTGTGTGTGTGTGTGTGTGTGTGTGTGTGTGTGTGTGTAAAGGTAAAGGTTCCCCCGAACATGCATGCTAGTCATTTCCGGCTCTAGGGGCGGTGCTCATCTCCGTTTCTAAGCTGAGGAGCCAGTGCTGTCTGAAAACATCTCCATGGCCATGTGGCCGGCATCAGGGGTGGGCTTCAAAAATTTCAGCAACGGGTTCTCTGCCCGGTTGCTCAGTGGGCATGGCCATGGTGGGCGTAGACTAGTCGGCTTCCTGCACCATGGCGGGGGGCGTTTCACCTTCCCCAGCCTCCGGAGGCTTTCCTTGAGCCTCTGGGAGGGTAAAAACTGCCTCCCCTGGGCTCCGTATAGCACACACACATACACACACACACACACACACACACACACACACACACACACACACACTGTATGTGTATACACAGAGAGAGAGAATTCTAGAAAAACAGTGAAGGAAAAATAAACATAACTGCCATTCAGTTTTATTTAGATTGCTCTAGTTCAGGCCTGCACAATGCTGGAGCTGAGAAGCCAAATACAATCTGCTAGTTGTGTACTGTGCTGTGTTGTGTTATGAACTTGATAAATATCCTGTTTGCTTTTGCAAAAGATCAAAGAGTTCAGGACTGCTCAGCTATGTTCAGCTTGACAGCTCATACATCCTGTAGCAGCAGCACATAGAAATGAGAACTTGTAAAGGCAAGAAAGAAATTGTATACCTGCACTCCTTGCAGCTGAACATTGGAATGTTCCTAATGGGGAAACCAACTACCGTATTTTTCGGAGTATAAGACGCACCGGAATATAAGACGCACCTTAATTTGGGGGGAGGAAAACAAGAAAAAAAGAATTCTGCCTCTGCCTACCAGCATCAGGATTAGCGGGGTCCTCACTTCCACACGGATTTTGATAATGAGCAGCACAGATCTTTTTATCTGTTCTAACAATAAAAATGAATTTTGCTTTCTAAGATTACAGAAATATGAAGTGAATAAGAAATTACAAGTAGTCATATATGATTGTATAATCTTCTGTGTTTTTGTATTATTAATAAAACATATTAGTAGCAGATATTCCTTGATTTTTCAGAATCCACTTTTGTTGCATAAGGTAAATCTCAGATTTCTGCTATGGAAGTGGTCAGTTTACTTGTATAAGGTGACTAACTAAATTTCCCAAGAAAAGCCTCCTCAGATAATACTAGGAAAACTTAGAAGAATAATGAGATTTCTTTAAAGCACATATTCTTCAAATCTTTAATCAGACTTTCTGTTTTATCATGCATCTTTTGACATTTTTTTCTGCAGAAATTGGGGTGGAATTTAACTGGAGTGGATGGGGTAGGGTATGATTTTCATGGGGGTAGAAGACAGACTTGGCTCTACTTCCAAAATGCCCCGGTCTTCTTACCTATAGCTGTAGGCATTGAAAGGCGGGCTTTCTCTCAGAAAGGCCCGATAGAGAGGCAGCACACCAGTTCTCCTGGACCTGCCATTTCGTAAACATGCTACCAGGCTTCCCAGCAAGCCCCTGCGCCTGTGCTGCCTCTGTCAGCAAAGCAGCCGAAGCAGCCCAGGGAACTGCATTGAAAGCCTTTTAAACAAAAGCAGTTTCTGGTGGCAGATTCCCCTCCATTTTGGGGAAGGGGGAATCTGCCACTCTTCTTGCAATCGGAGAAGAGAATCTGGTGCCTGAAACGCGAGGAGGAGGATCATGGAGAAAAATGTTTCCAGGTGGCAGATTACCCTCCGTTTTTGGGGAGGGGGAATCTGCCACCTGAAAACTTTTTCCTCCATGATCCTCCTCGCGTTTCAGGCACTCTTTTTGCAATCAGAGAAGGGGATCTGGTGCCTGAAACACGAGAAGAATCATGGAGAAAAACGTTTCCAGGTGGCAGATTACCCCCTGTTTTTGGGGAGGGGGAATCTGCCACCTGGAAACTTTTTCCTCCACGATCTTCCTTGCGTTTCAGGCACTAGATTCCCTTCTCTGATTGCAAAAAGAGCAGCAGCGGCTCCTCAGGCTTCAGGCGGTGGGCAGTACCGGCGGTGATGGCTTCAGGCAGTGAGGGGAGCAGGCTTCAGGCGGTGGGGGGGCAGTACCGGCGGTGGTGGCTCGCTTCGGGCAGCGCCGATGGCGGTGGCTGGGACAGTCACGGCTGGGGCAGCGGCGGCAGAGGCAGGGACACCGGTGGGGAGAGCGGCATGGCGGTGGGAACAGCGTCAGCATCGGCGGGGACAGTTGCGATGGGGACAGTGGCTCCAGGTAGCAACGGCTGCGGCAGCGATGGCCAGCAACTTCCGAAGGGTGGGGGCTGGTGGGTGACTACATTCGGTGTGTAAGACGCACCCAAATTTTCACCCTCTTTTGGGGGGTAAAAAGGTGTGTCTTATACTCCGAAAAATACGGTAAGCTTGTGAATCAGACTACTATTCTCTACAGTGTGTGACAAGGGAGACATGATACACATGATGTTGGCTTTACATGAATTTTCTTTCTTTCTTTTCTTAACTTCAGAAAAGAAAAACATCTGTCTCTATTGGCTTGTATAAAGTGACATCCAATGTGCAACATGTATTAAAACAAGTAGTATTATTTCCGGAGGTCCAAAACTAAGCAATTCATTAATTAAGAATAAGTGATAACTACTATGAGGAATTATTGCCCAGGAGCAGGACTGAGATTGAATCTGCCTTTCAACTATCTCATTAGAAATGATGAGATACTTTTGACATCCTGCTGGTTTTGCTTCAAGTGTAGATGTTTTCTTATTTTTGCCAGCTTTCACTTTTAAGAATCCTAGATTTGGGGTACAAACATTGCAGAATATTGGTTATGTGCAGCATTCTAGCACACTTGGTTCCTATTTTCTTATCTCAGAGGTGCAGAGAAGGATTTCAAAGACGATTGATTCAATGACAAGTTTTTTAATCCTTACACAGGGAAATGAGTGCAAAGGCAGTTCCTACAACTAATTTTAAATTGTTAGTAGTGCCCAACCATGTTATTTTAATTCAGACGTTCTACCCTGCCAATGGTACCAGCATCAAAATTAGGATTGTGCAAGAACAACCCAATATATTTTGTGACCAGATCCCCAGCTCTGAAAGTAGTCCAAGATCACTTGTATGGATGCATTTCTACCCTATATCAACATGACCATCCTACAGAGATGAAAATCATCTTAGTATGTGTACTGTCAAAGAGCAAAGACAAACACAAGAGCTATATAAGCTTCAAAAATGCCTTAGAAGAAGACCAAGTACCTTTATATTAAAATAGCCTAGGCTTTTTCAGGCTTTGTGAAAGTATGTTTTTAAAAAGTGGCACTGCTTTAGCACTCTGGAAAAAGTCAGGCTGCTTTAATGAAGAGCAGAGAGGTGCTATGTTTGTGCAAGGCTGAACCATAACTTCAAATTATTTTCAAAGCATGTCCAGCCTTGACAAATATGAAGACACCATGTTTGCAAATTATATGTACTGCAGCAGTGGATTGCTCCCGTTTCGGCCCGGTTCTGGGAACCAGTAGCGGTGGCTGTGGGAGGCTCCACCCACTCACCCAGGACACTTCTGCACATGCCGGTAGCAACAGGATTTAGAATCCACTACTGATGTGCTATATATTCACATGAAAAGATACACCTAGAATAAGCAAGGTTGTATATAGAGGGATATTCATTCTCCCTGAATGTAGTGTTAAAGCACCATGAACAACAATACTATGTATATGGATTTAAAAAAAAACATGTTTATGATGCAAAAATCTCTGAGACTCTCTAAAGCATCTTCTAAAATTGAGCCAGTACAATCTTGCACTCGATTTTTGACTATAAGCATTTGATACATGTGTAGTTCTAGTTTTAACATGAAAAACCCTTTAATTATAAATATCATATGCAGATGAATAATTAATATAATAACACACTACAGGCAATAAATCATTTCAGATAAGGGATACTGAAAAATATTTTTTTCACTAAGCTTACTTTTCAATTTTTGATGTTACAAGGTCTTGCCCACTTTTTCATGGAGCAATGGTTTTGCATTAATGAGCAACTACTATAAATGACTCTGCATGGAAGAATTTAGACTGAGTAACAAGAACTTTGTTGAAAGTTAAATACAATGTAGTTGTTGTAAGGGTTATGGTTATGGTTGTGTTGGAGTAGAACTGGGAAAATCCAGGTTCAAGTTTGCATCTTGGGAAATTCATTGGTTTACCTTGGAATTCCAGGAGAATTAGAGGATGTGTTGATAGTTATACCATCTTGAGCTTGGAATACAAATCTTAGGAATAAATTCCAAGGAACATACATTCATCTGAGACTACAAAATCTGTGAGATTGACCATTGTCATAAACATTGCTCCATTCAAATAGTCTGGGTAGAAGCAGTAAACATAATATGGAAGGCTAATGTGTAAAATCTTTTTCTTATTCTGAGAGTATTCTATTCTCAGGAGAGTTGTCCTTTGTTTTTGTTTGTTTTTAATTACTTGCATCACATTTTAATGGATGAATACTCTAGAGGAAAAGCAACAGAAAGCTCAAAAGAATCTAGTATCCATATTTTAGTTCCTTTCATCCCTCCCTCTATCTATTAAGGCTATCACTTTAACAGTTGCCTGAGATACAGAGATGCGGGTTTTTTTTTTTCAAAATGTAGATGAAATGAGAGCATGGTTAGTACTGTTGAATTTTCATGACAAAACTTGCTGCCTTTATTTATAAGATTTCTTTCTATGTTTTTAACAGTATTCTACTACACTGCATATGTAATAATGGCTGGGAGCCAGCTATTATTAGTGTTTCTTGTCATTCAGGGAAGCAATCTACTCAACCTAAAAACATCAAGATAGAGATGATCCTCCTCATCCTGAGGAAAGTTGATTGTTCCTCATCTTGAGGAAAGATGAGCCAGTAGTTGATCTTCCTCAACTACTGGCCTCATCTTGAGGAAAGTGACTTCTACATATTCACAGGGCACATACAGAATGCACAATGCAAAAAGGATGTTGCGACTTTATAAAGAGTGCAGACAAGAGCAACAAAGATGATTAGGGGACTGGAGGCTAAAACATATGAAGAACGGTTGCAGGAATTAGGTATGTCTAGTTTGATGAAAAGAAGGACTAGGGGAGACATGATAGCAGTGTTCCAATATCTCAGGAGTTGCCATAAAGAAGAGGGAGTCAAACTATTCTCCAAAGCACCTGAGGGTAGAACAAGAAGCAATGGGTGGAAACTAATCAAGGAGAGAAGCAACTTAGAACTAAGGAGAAATTTCATGACAGTTAGAACAATTTATCAGTGGAACAGCTTGCCTCCAGAAGTTGTGAATGCTCCAACATTGGAAGTTTTTAAGAAGATGTTGGATAACCATTTGTCTGAAGTGGAGTAGGGTTTCCTGCCTAAGCAGGGGGTTGGACTAGAAGACCTCCAAGGTCCCTTCCAACTCTGTAATTCTATTCTATTCTATTCTATTCTATCCTATCCTATCCTATCCTATCCTATCCTATCCTATCCTATCCTATCCTATCCTATCCTATCCTAAGAATGCAGTTTGGTCAGGTGATGCCAAATACTATAGCTCAGGGGTAGCCAAACTATGGTTCTTTGAGGACCTGTGGACTTCAACTCCCAGAATTCCTGAGCCAGCCATGCATGCATGGCTAGCTCAGGAATTCTGGGAGTTGAAGTCCACAGGTCCTCAAAGAATTATAGTTTGGCCACCCCTGCTATAGCTGGACTTCACTGATCCATGATCCAGAGTTGCTCCTGTTGGCAGTGTTCTTTCAAGAGAATGTTTTGACAGATAAATGATCAAACCAAATACCCCTTCAAAATCCAGCACAATTTCTACATATAATTTTTATTAAACAATGTTTATAAAAGCACAACAAATTGTGAAATAAAAAAATAAAAACAGTAGTAGGTAGGTGAAAAAGTGCAGAGAAAGAAATAAAAAAGGCTTCCAGTCTTCTTAACAACATTTATACTTTACCTCCTCTATGTTTCCAATTCTCTAAGTTTATTGACTTTCCATATATCCTTTCTAATCATCAAACCCATAAAGTTACATGTTAGTTTTTTTCTTGCTTCATCAAAAAGTTCATAAAAGTTTCCAGTCACTAATAAATTTTCTTTCCATTTTTCTTCATATAATAATCTTGCAGCAGTTATCATATATAAAAACAGTATTCCATAACTCTTTCCTAATTGACTATCCATTAGTCCCAATGAGAAAAAAATCTTATTTCAATTGAATATTAATCTTTAAAATTATTTGTATGGCTAGCTATGTATATTTCAACCCAAAGTTTTCTGGCTTTTTCTGCAAGGCATAATAAAATACTCTTTCATGTTTTCCAAATTTCCAACATAAATTTGAACTACTTTTGCATATTCTAAATAATTTTTTCTGAAGTCATATATTAATATATATCAACCTAGCTCTTTTAAATTCTAATATAATGTGAATGTCAGTCCTTTCAACCATACATTTTCTTATTTTTCATTCACTCTATTATGTCCAAAGTTTTAAGTCCATTTTATCATACACTCTTTTCCTTCTTCTTCTGTTCAACAAAAGTTCATATATTTTTGTAATTACATGTTCATCACTTGTACACAGCTCATTTTCAAATGCTGTCTTGTTCTTGTGCTGTTCAACTCCAAATGCCGTGTTATCTACTTCACATTTTTCTCTTACTTATGCGTAGGAAAACCATTGAAAACTAAATCCTTCTATAGTTAATTGAGCTCTTGATTTCATCTTATATTTTTCACGTTCTTGTTCTAAGAGCTCTTGATGCTGTATGTTAACTATCTCGGCTTTGTCTGCTGTTTCTTTTCTATAAAATGCTTCTTGTGATGATACCTACAAAAACATTTTCGTGTCCAGCCTGGATTTATATCTGTTCCATATTCTCAATAGGACATTCCTAATATTGTGGGGTTTTTTAAAATCTACATTAATTTTTACTTTATTGTACGAGAGAAAACCTTGCCACCCAAACCTCAGACTGTGCTCTTTTAAGTTCTATGATTCTCTTATTCTTAGCAGTACCGATCTTTTATCCAAACCAGGTAGCAGGCTGCAAAATACAGCTTCAAACCTGAGATTTCCAAATCTCCTCATTCCTTTGCATCTTGGGAGAATTTTATATTTAAAGCCCAGCATAATTTCTAACCTATTTTTTTCACATTTAAAACAATACATAAGTAATATTAATAATGACTGTGCAAACCAACTACAGAAATAATAATATGCCACTTGACTCTCAGTGACTCTGGGCAGTTTACAATTGTTAAAAATATTTAAGGAGAAAAAAGAAATACAAAGAACACACAACAACAAGAAGAAAATAGAACAAAGAGGGCAAAGAAAACAAACCAGAGAGGAATAAAAAGAGAAAAGAGGCCAAAATAAAGAGCCAGCAACCACATTAGCTAAATGTACCCTTGTTTTAATAAAGTTGAATAAAATCTAACTTTCCTTTAGACCTGGCTATTTTCTGGCTCTCCCCCCCCACCCAGATACGCCCCTTAAAATCCAACTATGAGCTTAGTCATCCCCGTCCCACCCGATTATTTTATATTTTTAGGCAAACACCTTAAACTACATTCTGACCAGAACTGGTCAGAACCTGCTGAAACCCACCTCTGTTGTAATGAGAATGGACTAACTTTTTCCTGTCCTAGAACTGGTACAAGTTTCATTTAAATTTCCAGGTAATTCTTCCTGATTCCCTTTATTGGCCAGGTATTTTCATCTAACAGAACTCCACTAAGTTTGCCTATGTGGAAATTTACACAATTTACACATTACACATAAACATACTGTCAGAAATATAAATAATATTAACAAAGAAGGCATTGCCGATGTATTTATTGGCGCAGGGACTGATAAAAGTGCTGGGACATAAAAAGAACCCTACATTAATGTAATCAGGCTGGAAGATTTCCACCAATAAATTTTGAATTAATCTACCTACATACTTTTGTATGGGCAATAATTCCAGCAGCTCTGGAAAATCTATAGAGCCATCTGATGCCAACCATGAAGAATATAGTATTGAACAAAGGCACAATTTGCATGGTATTGACATGATTTGCCAAGGTGCTATTGACTGTAGTGGAGTTGAATTTCATGCCATGTTAGTGACTACAAACATTAATGGCCATTACACAATACTATAAACTGATCCATAATATTAATGTTATACATTTGGCATAATACTATAAATGCTCTACTCAAAGTGTTTTAGCAGAAGCAAAGAAAAAAAAAATCAAACAGAAATAAAGAGTGCATAACATCTTATCATTTTTATTGCCCATTGAGCTAGAAAACTGAGGAAGAAAATGGATTTATAAAGCTTACTAATTCAGAACTGGTTAAAGGTAAAATGATTAGGAGCATGGCAAACCTTCCAGAAAGGACCATTCCTAGTTTTTTTGGACTCTAAATACAAGGGAGGAAAAAATGTACTTTCAGACTTGTAAGATTATGTTATTGTAACCATATAATAAAGGTAGCATTAGTTATGGATGGTACTTCTTTTCTAGACTTCCTAGAAGGATCGACAGCAAGTTTATACTTGCCATATGAGGGCTAAAAATGCTTCATGGAATTGACAGCCTCAGAGTTTATGCAGGGTTTCCTTCTAGCTGAATGAATGAAAACAGATATAATTGTTAAGATTTCTGCTAAAGAGAAGTATTTCACCACAACCACCCTAAAAAAATAGCAGAGGGAACAATTAAGAACATATCACAGCAAGGATTTAGTGCAGGGGTGTGAAATTCACATCGTCACGGCGGCATCACATGATGTATCGGGACTTTTTTCCCCTTTGCTAAATTGGGCATGGGCGTGGCCAGCACATGACGCATCCAGCTCGCAGGCCGGGAGTTTGACAGCCCTGATTTAGTGCATCTAATACTTGTTATGCTTCTTTTAAAACTTTGCCTTTCCTTCTGATGCTGTTGAATTACCATTCCAAGCAGACTTTAGTCAGCATGGCCACTGATGAAAGTTGCAGTTCTGTAGCATCTGGAAGAACAGCAATTATTACCTCCCCCCCCAAAAAAATAAAAAATAAAAAACTTTATTTTTTTTTAAACATAGATTTGAATGACATGCAGGTGGATCCAGTTGGCTCTGCATCCAACTCAAAGCCAAAGTCTTTCATGGCTTGGAAGTTAAAGTGTGTGTGTGTGTGTGTGTGTGTGTGTGTGTGTGTGTGTGTGTGTGTGTGTGTGTGTGTGTGTGTGAGAGAGAGAGAGAGAGTGGTTGAAGGACAACAAGAATGAGCAAAGGGGGCAGGTACTCGGCATCATTATCACAGTGCTTTTGGACTACTTCAGACTTTTTCTGGTGATTGAATTGTGAAGATTTTTGTTTTGTTTGATTTTTGTAAATCCGTTTATCTTCAGTGCTCAGTAACTTATCTAGCTGCCCAAATTTTCTACAGAAAAAAAAAGCCGCTGACAGAAGGAGCTCATTTGTATCTTCCTCTAGGATTTAATTTAAAACAAAGGAATCAAGAAAGGATGATTGTACCCTACTATCAAATTAATTTTTTTCTTTATTTACCTTTCTCCTGAAAAATTTGAAAGACCCCCCACACACACACACACCGTGGTGCAAGAGGCCAACTAGGTCATGCCCACCCTGGCCATGCTCACCCAGCAACTGGGCAGAGAACCTGTTGCTGAAATTTTTGAAGCCCACCCCTGGTCTGATCACCTAAGTCTAGACCCCAAAAAAGAGCATAAAACCAATGACCATCCTGTAAAGTGGTATGAATTTCATTTTAGAGTTCAGGAATGCATTAAGCTCGCACGGCCATAAAGCAGTGGTGAGAAGCTATGGATAGGAGTTGCCTACCTTCCTTCTGTGCACTTCTGGAGGCTCTAACCCTTAAGAAGATTGTGTGACAGAAAGGTGACCATGCACCCATCCTTCTTATTTCTTCTTTTCCTGACCTATTATTTGCCTTTGTATACAGGCTGGCTTCTCATCCCTCTTTCTCTTATTCTTTCTTGCTCTCTCTTTCCCAACTTCCAACCACAACACTGGGACCTTAATTTACCTCTTAGCTGGATTTGGCAGAAGATTTCCTGACACAGCTCAACTCGATAGAATCTTCATTGCAGACAAGAATAAAGTCCCAAACAAAATATTTGATTGCCCACTGCAGCGTAGACATATCTGAGAGTTATGTTGCGAGACTCGTTTAAATTTCAGGCTTCTGCCCTTCCAAATTTCCAATACGAAGCTTGTTGCTGACAAATGTTTTCATCAGAGCTCTCTCTAACTTAAAACTACTGCTTGCTACCTCATCAGTCTTTCTTAAGGAACTGATTTATTTATTATATACAGGGTGGATTTTCAGTACTCCTGTCTCCCACTTCTAATTCTTAAAGTATATGTACCAGAGCTATCATGTTCCCTGCCCACAATTTGGCTTTTTTTTTCTTTTTTTAAGGCAAAGAAAGGTGTTTCTGCAAAACATATATGGACTTTGTTCTGTTCCATAAAATAATGTTTGTATTGTTTTTAGCTGCTCTCTTAGTTCTGCTTAAATGGCATTTCTTTATTGAATAATCCTTTCCAGTGATCAGTGTATGTATGCCATGCTGCCATTTCCCATTGCCTTTTACTTGAATACCTACATAGGGGACAATAGGGACAAATGGCATTGTGTCATTACATAAAACTGAAATCTGCATTGATAACAGGACAAAGCACAGACCATTTTGACATTTTTATTGCTTAATATGGAGGCTGCTGGAGTTCACTGAATGCTTTATGGAATTTTGTGTGTAGGTGTGTTTTTGTTTCAATTCCTTCAACACTGAGGTTTTTTTTATCATAGATACTATTTCCCCACTGAACGCTATTTCCCCAGTGATTCCTACTTTGTCCTCCATCACTATTTCCAACAAACATGCTTTTTATTGTGTTGTTCCTGCTGGCTGAGGATATTGGCTGGGGAATTCTGTAAGTTGAAGTCCAGGCATCTTACAGTTGCTAAGCTTGAAAAAACTGTATTAAAGTATCTGTGGTAAACTACCTCCAGCAGCCTCCCACTAGCTGGAGATTTCGGCTATCCATATTAAACTTTTTCATCACCTTATACAGCTCCACTTCCATGTTCTTGGTAGCAACTAATAAAATATATTTTTTTAAAAAAATCATTCATCAAATGTGTATAGTTGCCCATCTCTCAAAAAGTGATCTGGACGTATAACAATCAAATAAAACAACAAATATAAAAATCCACATTAAAAGATAAATATTATACAAATAAATATACAAAGCCTATAGAAAAGAAAGATAAGAATGGCGCCCTCAGCAACGGAAACACTGAAGCATGTCTTCAATTCCTGGACAGACTACAGTGGTATCTTGGTACTCAACTGCTTTGAAACTCATCAAATTTGGCACTCAATGCATTTTGATGCAAAAAATTTGTTCCATCGTTTGGTACTCAACATAGAAGCTAGAACTTGTCAGTGTTGGCTGTCTTTTGACTCACTACATTATTCCTTATGGGAATAATTTGTTTGGTACTCATCATTTTTGGTACTCAATGCACCTCCCGGAACCAATTAACAATGAGTACTGAGGTACCACTGTGTTACAAAAAACTCCAACAATAGTATCATGCTGAGAGGGAAAAAAATGTTTGGTTTTCTTTTGTCTTGTGTTATCCTAATATACTGCAACAGCCTGTAGAAGGGGAAAAATAATTTAGATGAGTACTGATCATAAGTAAGTATGGAAAAAATGATGTGTTTAGCTTATTAATAAGATCAATGACTGGACTGCATAAACATTGCATTGTATTTCCTGCCTAAATCTTGGGAGAATTCTAATGGGCCTTTTGTAGCTATAGTACCAATTCCTAGCAATCAAATAAATTCCTTATACGTTTGTGATTTTTGTAATTAGATATTTTCCTACATTCAATTGGACTACAGCTTGTTGTGATTTTGTTTTTGTTTTGTTTGCCCTGCGTATAGTTAGATCTGTTTTCTTCACTGTAGTATATATTCCTATTTTAATTAATAGTACTATTTTAATTAAAGATGTTCATACTTGTAGTTGGATTTTGAAAAACAATTGCTATCAAGCTCAAATCCAAGAATTCAAAATGGAGATATTTTAATGAAATGAAGGCTTAAGAAGCAGTAAACAAGTTGTGTAAAAAAACAAACAAACCCTGATCTTATGCCATTCACATTAGTATGCAGCCCAACTTTCAGGAAAGAAGACCTCTCCTCACCCCCTCACCCTTTGAGCAATTAACTTAATTCGTGAAGAAAAGTTTACATTTTTCAGAGGAAGTAGCACATTTCATAAGCAAAGGAGCAAGAATTGGCCTGATTCAAAGGCATCTGTTGAACCCAGAACTTTCATCAAAACGACAAAAAAGTATTGTGGTATGATACTACATAATAGCTTAATTATTACAACATAGAATAGCAGAGTTGGAAGGGACCTTGGAGGTCTTCTAGTCCAACCCTTTGTTCAAGCAGGAGACCCTATACCATTTCAGATAAATGGTTGTCCAGTCTCTTCTTAAAAGCCTCCAGTGAACCCCTTGCCCATATAATCCAGCAGGCAGTTCTCACAGTGGCAAAAGGAAGCTCAACAGTTTTTCAGAGGATGGCCTTCAGAGGCAGTCACACTGCCATTAGGCTAATAGCCATCAATCCCCATAATGTCCATGAACTGGTCCAACCCTTTTTGAAGCCAATCAAGCCGATAGCCAGCACCACACTTTGTAATAGTAAAGTCCAAAGTTCCACTATTATTCTATATGTGAAAGTCATCATACCATATGCACAGGAGAGTTTGTGTTGTGACAGTACAAAGCATATCACCATATAATCCTTTCCCTTAATAGATTTCACTAGTCTGAATAATTTTGCATTTACTTTATTGTAATATAAGTGAGTCACAAATTCACAACCTATAGTATGTGCTGGGGAAGGGGTCAGCAACCTGCGGCTCTTTGGGCCCTCTGCTGCAGCTTCCTGTCACTCTGTTGCGGCAGTGGCGTGGTCGGAACCTTAGTGTGGGAGCAAAGCGCCCCTGCACTTGCCTTTGCACGGCAACAGCATTCCGCCTGGTACATTTGGTATTGTCACCAGCAAAGACTGCTGGGAGAGAATGGCGAGGGTAGATCTTGCGGGGTGGGGGCCATCCCCCAAGCCTGGCCTTCCTCCTCCCTTGTCGGCGAGGCCAAGAGAAAGAAGGGGCGGCGTGGGGATGCGCTCCCCTGCCCTGCCGAGCACAACAGCCCAGGGGAGGAGATGGCCCAGCAGAAGTGTCCCCATTGACGAGTTGGATGGTGGAGAGGCGTGGTCCAGCTGATTAGGGATACTAGGTATTTGAAAAGTGAAATGTGTGGAGGCTTTGCCCTTTTTTGTGTAAAATAGTGAAACCTGAACTATGTGACATCATTTCTTCTCCGGTAATATTACACTACTAACCAGAGCATAGAAAATATTTGCTAGACCAATTATCGAATACAGCTCATCTCTCTGGAACCCGCACTGCATATCGGACATTAATACAATTGAACGTGTCCAGAGATATTTCACGAGAAGAGTCCTACACTCCTCTGCTCGCAACAGAATACCTTATACCACCAGACTTGAAATTCTGGGCTAGACAACTTAGAACTACATTGCCTTCGGTATGACCTAAGCGTAGTTCATAAAATTATCCACTACAATGTCCTACCTGCCAATGACTACTTCAGCTTCAACCACAGCAATACACGAGCACACAATAGATATAAACTTAAAGTGAACTGCTCCAAACTTGATTGCAGAAAATACGACTTCAGTAACAGAGTGGTCAATGCCAGGAATACACTACCTGACTCCGTGGTTTCATCCCCAAACCCCCAAAATTTTAACCTTACTGTCTACTGTTGACCTCACCCCATTCCTAAGAGGTCTGTAAGGGGAGTGCATAAGTGCACATGCGTGCCTACCGTCCCTGTGCTAATGTTCCCTTTTACTTTTATTCATTTCATGTATTCAAATTATGTATATACTTATATGTATTATCTAATACAAGTTTGAATAAATAAATAATAAATAATAAATAATAAATAAATAAATAAATAAATAAATAAATAAATAAATAAATAAATAAATAAATAAATAAATAAATATTTTTGGAAGTCCAATACCTTTTGATACTCAATGGGTACCTATCTGATGACATGGTTTTGTCATATTTTTTTGAAAAATATATTTTTGATGTTTTTATGATTTTATTGTGCTTTGTTTCCAAATTTTATTACTGTAAATTACCACCAATCAAGCACAATAAAAGCATTAAAACAACATAGGTAAATAAATAAAATTGCCTGTGGTACATCAATAAATACAGTGATAACAGGTTTATTCCTAACAGAAAACAGAATACAGTTTTTAAGGAGCAAAGAAGCCTCAGGATGACGGTAAGGCTAGGGCAGGGGTAGGCAAAGTTGGCTCTTCTATGACTCGTGGACTTCAACTCCCAGAATTCCTAAGCTAGCATGATTGGCTCAGAAATTCTGGGAGTTGAAGTCCATGAGTCATAGAAGAGCCAACTTTGCCTACCCCTGGGCTAGGGGAAGAAAGACTAGGAATAATACCATATCATATCTGCTATTACACTTAATATAAAAATAAATAAATAGTAGAGTAAAACATTAGGATCCTCTTACAGCCCAGAATTGCCTAGATGTCTTGGCAGAACATCAAGAGCTTGAAGCACATTTTTTTCCAGTCTTATTTGGAAACATGGAGAGACCTCTGAACCTGGAATTTCAACATTCAAACCATGTTCTGGTTTCTGACTCACTATTTCCCCCCAGTTCTTTTCTATTAATTTTACATGCACTGCAATTTTTCATTGGGAATAGCTCAACGATAGGCCATATGCTATGCATGTGAAGAATCCCAGGTTCAATTCCCACCATTATCAAGTAGGACCCCCAAATGATTTCCATCTGAAATCTTGGGAGTTCTGATGCCAAGCAATGCAGGCAATACTCACATAGATAGCCCAACAATCTAAAACTTTATACGCAATTTTAAAATTAATTATGTACAAGTTGTCAATTTTTCTGTACCAGAAAAAGAAAGGAGCATTGATAGCTTTGTGTTAAGATTAAAAAATAAGGATAAAGGAAAAGGGGGAATAATAGCAATAGCAATAGCAATAGCACTTAGACTTATATACCGCTTCATAGTGCTTTACAGCCCTCTCTAAGCGGTTTACAGAGTTCAGCATATTGCCCCCAACAATCTGGGTCCTCATTTTACCCACCTCGGAAGGATGGAAGGCTGAGTCAACCTTGAGCCTAGTGAGATTCGAACAGCTGAACTGCTGAACTAGCAATCAGCTGAAGGTTGCAGTGCTGCTTTTAACCACTGCACCACCTCGGCTCCTAGTGTCCTATTAATTTTAGCTGAAAAGGAACAGACTATGCGCAAAACTGTCACTGAATGTTTCAGAAAGAAAAAGAGAAAGATTTTAGACAAAGCTTCATATGGAAGTGCATGCTTTAACATATACATTCTGGAGAGCCTAGATTTTTTTTTAATGTGTTGAATGAAGAAACAATGCCATCAACAACAAAAAAGGAGTGGTGGTGGAGATCTCAAAAATTTGTTTTTATCTTCTGGCCTTTTATCCTATGACTCAGTTACAATTGCTCAACAGATGCTTCCAAATATATCTCTCCCTTTAATCAATCTTTTTTCATTCTTGTGATGTTTCTCCTGAGACATATTCTCTTGAGCTGTCCTTGATGTTTTCATACAAAGCTTCCTCTCAAAGGGGAGGCATCTTGCAAACAGTGATCTGCATTTACTGAAATCAAGGCAAGTAAAACAATGTAAGAGAAATGAATAGTTTTGCCCATTATCATTATCCTCTCAAAGCTTAGCTTTTTTAGAAGCCGCATTTCTATCTCTGTGTTTTTTGAGGTGTTTTTTTTTTTAGTTACAGAATTGAAAAGTCCTTGAAAGCCCTTTATTTGAAAAAATGAAGAAGCAAAGCAGTTCTTTTAATTGCAAATTTAAAATACTCATGTTTATTCCTTGTGGTCTTGAAAGAAATGAAACTTGAACATTTCTATGTACAGATTATTATTGGATATAACCGTCCATCTATCATCAATATATTACCTCTATAAGGGGTAATGCAAAAATACTTATCTCGCACAATGAAACATCTGCACAATCTACACCCACACAGTAATTTTGCCTAAGGTAAACTCTTGCTCAGGTCAAGCTAAACTCTTTGTGAATATATGGAAATCTACATGTAATTTTCTTGGAGTGGTCAGTTTTGGAGATTGATGTTTTGATTTTCCAATGTTGCATGCATATCTCCTGTACAAACAAAACCAGGTCCATTCCTGCTTTCTGAGATCAGTCAAGGTCCAGGAGATGCTATCACATATCTGGGCAGAAATTTGTCTAGCTTGGTCTTAAATATTACTTACTATATTTATGGGAAATAATTCACTTTTAAAATAACATTAAAATGTGATAGTTATTATTTGACTAATCTTCTGTGTGAGGTAGGGAAATCATCTTAAATCAGATGAATAGTGTGTTGCCTTCACTCAAAAGCAAAGAATGTTATAAATTCCTGCAAGTTATTAAATGGCAAATCCTATCATGTAGATTCTAGCTCATTGGAAAGAATTCCCATTGGTCATTCTTGTTTCATAGGAATTCTGAGGTCTATTTCTTCATTTGTCTCCCATAAAGACAGTTCCATTATCAGATGAATATAGCCTTTGCCCTACAAATGCATACTAAATGATACGTAGCACCAGAAAAGAATATGGCAGGATTAAGTGAACTTTGTGCTTCTGCCTTCTCCAAATGCTAAAGGAAATGGAGTCTGGCTTCCCAGCGTGCACTTGTTTTGAGAGTGTGGGCTGATGGGCAATGGGGTGGGGTCAGCTTCAAACAATATATTTGGTATTTGTCTCTCCAGCCACTAGATGGGGCTAGAAAACAGCAACAGTATATAAAGGTTATATGCTGGGGCAGTGCTCCCCAACCGGTGTGCCGCGGCACACTGGTGTGCCGTGAGGCCATGCCAAGTGTGCCGCGGCAAAAGCTCCTCAATGATGCCATCCACCTGGAACAATTGCATAAACTCTTTGGTCCCACCTTTCTACTGTTTAGCGCCGCTCCCTCACAAGAGGCCCAGTGACAAGCAGTTTATCTCTCCTTATGGGGCGACGCGTGCGTGAAACGAACCTTCCCCTCGCCGCCTTCCCTCCGCCCCTTTTCAGTCACCTCTTACTCTGTTAGTCCCTCCCTAGTCGGGAGCCGCACCGACTAGGCTAGCTGCGCTCCCCTTCGGCTTCCGTCTTCTGCCTCTCTGTAGACTCCTGGGAGCTAGAGAGAAACGGTGAGAAGATGCGGGGTTGTATTTCCCTTCCCTTCACCCGCCCGATCCAGCTGATTCGCGGGTTTTTAACCTGCCCGGCCTCTTCCCTGCGCCGGCTATGTACTGTATTAAGGGGTGACTTTAAGAGCCCCAATGCCTCTGCCTAACTTGGAGTCACAACTTTTCCCGCCGACACAAAGGGAGAGGAGAAAATGCTAAGGTCGACGCTTGAAGCCAGCTGATTCCCAGGGTCGTTTAAGGTGCTTAAGGTGGGAGTTCAAAAAGCCAGAGACACAAGGCATCTTTTTTGGGGGGGGGAGGGTTTATAATGGAATCTCTAAAAAGGAACACTTTCACTTTTATAGGCAAGTTACAGAGGTGACCAAAAAAAATCCTCCAGGTAAACAGAATAATCACTATTGTATTACGATATCCCTACCTAAACCATTGAAAGTGACAATTGAATAAGACACTTGTGCTTTATTATTTTATTAATCAAATTTATATAGCTGCCCATCTCCTCCCAAAGGGGACTCAAAATAAATAACAATAAATAAAACATCCAATATAAAGCAGATAAAAACATAAAAACTAACATTTGCGCTTGTTATCAATCAGTCAAGCTACTATTTCTTCAACTCCTGTTAACATTTTTCATTGAACTATTTAAATTTTCCAAAATGTGGCTCTTGTTCATTGATCATTTCCTCATATGTATCGATTATTTGGAGGTCTTTCTGTAACTACACTTACCTTTATCTCTTCCTTTTTCATTAGATGTTTGTCTTTTTATTTTTTATTATGACCATTTTTGTGTAAAAGCTCTGTTTGATTTCTCTAATTTTCTTAAATTGCTTGTTTTCCCATTTGATTATTATTCTTCATTTGTTTGCTTCACTTATTTAGATATAACTTCTTGCCCTTCTCAGGAATTTGGTGTTTAGGTAGGTAATTTTTTTCTGTTGCTGTCACCTTTTCCTTTTGCCAGTTTTCACCAATTTTCAATCATCTTCTGCTTCTGGCAGCATCATGTCTTCTTTTTACTGGCTGAACAGAACTTCTTCATCTGTACTTGCAAAATATGTGGTCAATCTTATTCCATCTGGTAACATTCAGTTGTTAGATTGTTATACAAGTTGTTTAGATTGGTGAAAAAAGTACTATATTTCTTGTGAACATCAAATTATCATGGTAGAATTCTGTTTGTCATCTGCCTCATTTTATATACCAAGGCCTAATTTCCATTAGGAAGTATATCCATTTCTGTTGTCAGGTAATACTAATATAGAGTTATGAATTAATGGATGTGTTACAAGTGCCTACCTAATTATCAAATAAAATAATAAATCAAGTAATTCTGTTATGTCCAGTTTGACATTCCTATACTATTATACTCTTCAAAACGATATTTTGAAGATTATATTTGTTTTTTATCCAATTTTTGTATGTGGTGTGCCATGGAATTTTGGGAGAGGCTATGGTGTGCCGAGGGTGACAAAAGGTTGGGGAGCACTGTGCTGGGGCATGACACAAAGTATCATAGAAACACTAAGCTTTGTGCCTAACTTAGACCCCTGGGAGCCCATGAAAGTGTGTGTGTGTGTGTGTGTGTGTGTGTGTGTGTGTGTGTGTGTGTGTGTGTGTGTATGTATGTATGTATGTATGTATGTATGTATGTATGTATGTATGTATGTATATATACTACCCAGCTCTTAAGATGTAGAGGAGATTGGTGATAGCTGAATGATATTACTAGGGTTGTGTTTATGCTATGTGAATCATTGAAATTTAAAAAGCAGATTGGCTGATGGCAAAGCTGTGGCATTGGAAAGGACAAACCTCATAGATGTTAGTGAAGAGATCTTGATACAGGTTCTAGAAAATAAAAAAACCCGGTTTTCTTTCTAGGCTAAAGTCATTGATATATCATTCTGCATTGATTATACTTAAGATATTTATAATTTTTTATGTTACCCAAGTCTCTAGAGTTGAGAAGGATATAAATTGTGTAAATAAATATCTACCAGCTAACCTTCAGTCTGATCTTTGTCATTCCAAAGACTATTTAACCATTCACTGACCTACCAATTTACTGACCATAACCAACAAGGTCATGGAAATTGTATGGAAATTATAACTCAGAAATATCAGGAGGGCCACTATTTCCTGTCTCTTTTAGGAAAGGAAATCCTATTCTTTCTAGGAAAATCTAAGTTGATTACAGATTCTCCTTGCTAAAATGAGTTGTACTGAGTATTATTTTCAACAGAGGTGTTACAGAATGGAAAGGCAAGTTAACATGAGGATTGTATTATTTTCCAGTTGATCTTAAATGGAATTCTATTAGACAAGACAATGAACAACTGTGTGACTGTTTTTAAAATCCCAGATAACATATTTGAGCTTTCATTATGCAAATTACAAAATCATTTATCTAGTCATATACATTTCCAGTTTACCATCAGTCTACATCAAACATTCTTAGTAAATTTGAGTACTGCTTCTGTGTGTGTGTTTTGAAATCAAACTATTGTTAGTAATAACTGTAGGGCACTACAGTAACATCAATATGAATATTGAAAGTTCAAAACATACTAACCATGCTTCATATCTAAATGATCTCGGCTTAATTTTCTTAGCTTCTGTTCACACACACATAATCTACAGAGCAAGTGAGATGGCACTGCAAAGGGAAGATGTTTCTCAGACTAAGGTCACAATCTTGTCTAGTTTTATGGGAAAAAATATGAAGAATGTAGAAATTCTATAGTAACTAAGGAAGAGGGGATAAGGAATGTAAATATAGAATTGGGTTACTTGGAAGAAAATGCAGAAACATGGTGCATGGTTTTTGAATCTATTTCTATAGAGAGTATTTTTATTGAGAGAAGATTCTTGTAGAGAGAAGATTCTTAACAGCCAGTGAGAATTGAGTCATCACCTTAATTGGCCTTTAGTTTGCTTAGAATAAAACTTAAGCTACATCTGTGTCATGTCTCATTGTTTAAGAAGATATAACAATTCAATTCTTAAAATTGGTCAGCTTGACAGAATTAATCAATGAAATAAACTTATGGCACAACTGTATATTAACTCTGACCACATCGGTACAGTAAGTAGACCATGTGTTACTATCTTTTTTCAAGAGACTAAAGAAAAAAACAACTGATGACTTTTTTTTTTACTTGTATGGCTTACAATAACACAATATAAGACTGACCAGGTAGCAATGCATAGTTTAAACAGCTTTCCCAATATAGTGCACTCCTGATTTGCTGGGAATAAAATTCTCAGAAATCCCAGGCATCAGAGACAATTCTGGGAAATTCAGATATACAAACCTGGAAAAGTCCATATTGGAGAAAGATGGTTTAAATTTCCATTTATTGGGTGCTCTCCAAACCTCATGCTCTTGATTTGCTACCAGAACATAAGGGAGAAAGAATAGTTGCTATATATGTAATGATATTAGATTTAACCGCTTCACTTGCTAAAAAGTGGGTGGTTACCAACCAGAGACAAGATCCCCTACAGCACGGGTGTCAAACTTATGGCGTCATCACGTGACATATTGCGACTTTTTGCCCCTTCACTAAAATGGGAGTGGGCATGGCCAATGCGTGATGCATCCGGCCCGCAGGCCACGAATTTGACACCCCTGCCCTATAGTATCCATCTCTATACAGATATACATGCAAAGCAGTTATATAACATACAATGAGGAATGGTAGATTTGACTGAGAGTAAGAAGTTACCCGATTTCCTGTGGGATATAAAGAGGTGATGAATTTTGGAGGGGGCGTGTTGAACATGCTTTCTGAGAATTCTGGAAGTTAATTTCCCAATATATTTGAGAAACTTCAAGTTGAGGAAGGCTGCCAGTTTCTAACTGCATTGGTGCAGATTACAAAACTTTAAATTATGAATTAGGAAACTCTTTGCATTCCTGAGCAATGGGACTCGCCAACATTACAAACTCAATTATTACACATATGAATATTTTATATATTAAATTTCATAAGTTCTGCCTGAGTACACCGAGCAACTGAATTAAAATTTGATTTATAATTAAAAACATATCAATCAGTTCAGCACAGACACTCCTTTATGATATTATTTGACCCTTTGACTCTCATTTGACAAAGTCTGAGGTAATCTGTCAGGTAATAGCAGCCATCAGTTCCATGCAAGAAACAATTGTTTGCCATGGCATAGTGAACATTTATAACATAGTGAACATTTACAACAGCATAATATTACATTCATGATATATGTATTACACCAGAAAACAGCAGATACACAGTGGTGCATTAAGCCTCCCATTAAATAGATTCTACATTTAAATAGTTCAGCACTTTAGGTGCCTAGATGGATTCACCTCCATCTTTATTTTCAATAATTAGATGAAGTGTAATGGAAGGAAGGAAGGAAGGAAGGAAGGAAGGAAGGAAGGAAGGAAGGAAGGAAGGAAGGAAGGAAGGAAGGAAGGAAGGAAGGAAATTGCTTTACAGATACCTCTGCATAATTCATCATTCTTGTCTTGTCTTATTTTGTCTTTGTATAAGCAAAGTCCATTATAATCAGTTGCAAACTGAGTAAACCTTGATATATTTAAATTCACAAATACTTGAGAATGGTTCTACCGCTGTAGATGGTCATGTAGATTTGGTTCTTTGGTTTCTAATTGAAACCTACCATGTTATTTTATACATGTCGAATTAGAATTGATTCCCATTAAATCATCCCCCTCCCAATTCTAAATGCTAGAATAAACAGAGCCAATTTTGTATAAGAACACACAGACAAAGCTTCTCCTTCATCTTGCTATTTTCTTTTTTAGAGATCTGCCTTCTTTATTTTTTGGGACACACTGTCTCTAGATTTTTACAGATCTCAAGAACAAAGCTTTCATAGTCAGAGTCAGAGCATTTTTTTCAACTGCAGATGGAATGGCAAAGAAGTGCTAGCAGGAGGTCTGAAGCATCTCTTGCTAAGCATTTTCTAAATATACCAATTAACTCCAATAAAAAAACATGTATCCAGCAACTTTTTTTCATGAGGTACACAAGTGACTAAAATGATAAGCATCAAGAACCCATGGACTACAGTTAACCACTTTGTATCAAATAGTAATATTAAGGGCTGATTTTGAAAGCTTGGTATATTACTAGAATGGCACCATGTGGTAAAAACTAACATTTTTAATTAAAAATACAATCTTCCCTGGTCAACAAATCACTGGCAGTTCTGATTCAGAGAAATTATGTTTGTGTGTTCATGTGTATGCATCCATATATTCCAAAAATTAGGGATCTCAATTATCTCAATTAAGAGGAACAGCAGAAAACAAAGAGAATTAATCCTCCCATTTAACTTCTGTTGTGCAATGACAGTTAACAAATACTTTGTTCTTTTTCAGGCAAACATTGTCCTGTGCACATCTTAATTACTACTGAATTCAATTGCACTTGCCACTGAAAGAGAAGGAGGCTAAATAATGACCAGCAACTGACTCTAATTTTACTGTATATAATTCCATATGCTGTAGTCCAGAGGATGGGTTCAGACCGGTTCAGACCGGTTCTATGGAACTGGTAGTAACTTGGCGGCCTGGGTTGCTGGAACTGGCAGTGCCTCAGGCCTGCCATGCCCCCAAACTGTTTCTTTCAGCGGCGCCATGGATGCCGCCATCTTGTTTTTTGCTTCTGTGCATGCCCAGAACTTGGTTTTTTAGCACTATGCATGCGCGCGCAGTGCGCAACGTGCACATGCCACGCGGTGCATTAAGGAGCGAACCGGCAGCGAGGTAAGCCAGAACCCACCCCTGCTGTAGTCTCATACTACATTTGAAGTTTGGATTTTTATTAACAAAAGGGTGTTTAATACATTAGATTTTGCCTGGCTTCTTAATAAGCAGAATATTTTATTTTTTATATTAGAAACTCTTGCTAATTGTTTATTCTGACAGGAATCTTATTATCCTGGTTACTTTTGTTTATTATTTAATCTTGACTTGATTTTAATAATGGGTTTGATCATTTTTATATGAAATGCTAATATACTGTTACTTTGAACTTTTTACTCAGTTTTATATAGCTTGGAAATCCCTTTTCTATCTTCTTTTTGTTTTCATGTTTCTTTTGTGTGTGTTTTTAGGAAGGAAGGAAGGAGGGAAGGAAGGAAGGAAGGAAGGAAGTTGAGAAGTGGGGAGGAGGAGGAGAAATGAGTGATAACAGAACTATTTCTATGTTGGAACTGATAGTTTGAATTGGGTGTATAGAGAACTGCCAGTACTTAATGCTGTGCCACATAGTTTGGGTTGTGTTCTCTCTCTCTCTCTCCCCCCTGCCCCTTTTTATTTGATGGGGAGGGGAGGATGTTTCCTTATACAAAATGTCGCCCACAGAACCGACAGAAAAGTTCAGACAAGTTTTCTAGCGTTCAACCGGGCTGATTCTTGCCTCCTTCTCATGTTTGCTCTGTGTGTATGAGCCCGAGAAGGAGAGAAGGAGTGAATGGGAGGGGCGGGGCGAGGAGGGGCCAGCAAGGGGTGCAATTTACTGGTTCTCCAAACTGTGCATAATTGCCACCACCGGTTCTATAAAACCTATCCGAACCTGCTGAATTTTACCCCTGATATGATTCACACATACATACATACATACATACTATATATATGTGTGTGTATGTGTATGTGTATGTATATGTATATGTGTGTGTGTGTGTGTATGTATGTATATATATATATATATATATATATATATATATATATATATATATATATATATATATATATATATATATATATATATATATACATACACACACACACACATATACATATACATACACACACACATACACACACACACATACATACATGGATATGACAGAATGAGGGAAAAATTAAACCTCTTCTATGAAAAAGAGAAAACTGCTTTGGAAATTAGAAATGAAATTTTAGCTTAGTATTTAGAAGATATACCTATAAATTAGAAGAGCGTTTTTCAAATTCAGCTCCATGGAATCCTAGGGTTTTGTGAGAGACTAGAGGCAAAATAAGTTCATTTAAACACAACCCATTTTCTATCATTAGAGCTCAATCTAAAGATTTTGTTACTGTAATCTTACAGTAAAGGAAGCTTTACAACTCATGGTTTGTCCTTCTTGTCTGTACTGTCTTAAAGGGTTTATGTGAATGCCTTTCTCTCCTTCTTTACTTGTACTTTATAAGAAACGAGGAAGAGTCCTTTCTGAGATAGTTCCCATGCCCCTTTTTCGTCTGCAGACTAAGATAACTTTGCATTTTACAGTATCTAGGCTTCCTCCTGTCTCATTTCGGTATCTGTCTCATAAGATCATTTCCGCCTATCCTTACACAATGGCAAATGGCCAAAAAAGTTGCATGCACATGGAGATGAAGTTACAGGAATCCAAAAAGATTCAAAAGAGAAGCAATCAAAGAGAAAACATAAAAGTATTGATTGTGTATTCCCCCCCCTCTGCTTCTGGATCTCATGCATATCCCAGAGGATCTATGAGTTAAAGTTGGTTGGCAAATAAACATTCCTTTTGACAAGCCAGTTGTGAAACGTAGCCCTAACACATTGATGCAGAAAGTTATGTTTATTTATCAGTACTGATATTCTCCAATGAAATTGAGATTAATATGTAGGCTGGCATTGATAAACTTGTGAGGCTACAACACTATAGATATGTGGATTTATTTCAGTCAGAGAATCCAAAGCCATAATAAATTCAACAACAGGGAAATCATTTTGCCAGAAATATGCATTCCATTACAAAATTCACTTAATACATCTTTTAATTCCACTATTTTAGACCATTTTTTCCTTTCATATTTTTGCAACTCTTTTTACCTGACAAAGTGAAACAGATGCTCATATCTGAGAAATATGCCTTCCACTATACAAAAAAGATTTACAGTGTCGAAAATAATATGCAAGCTTCTTAAATCTGCAAACAAATGTTTAAACATAATGAATTGTGTTTATCTAGTGCTAGAAAAAAAGCTTTGCCTTATTTAGATTTATTCTAGAAAATATAAATTCACTATCTCTGAAGGACATTCTGATTTTCTGTCCAGTTTCATTTAGGGAACAAATTTCATGCATATTTTTGCCACATAATTGTTTCCTTTCAAACTTAAATTAAATAGAACAGGGAGAACGACGTGTTGCTATTATTTACTGAACCATCAGAATGGATTGTACCAATGGGTCATAATATAGTTTGGTTGATGATTTTATTATCTCCTTTATTAATATTAATAAAAGATTTTAAAATTTTTCTGCTCCATTATTCATTAGCCATACAAATTCAGTTGTTCAATACTTAGTAATATTCAACTACAAAAAGAAATACAGATGGTAAAATAGTTTAGCACAGTGCAATATTTTCATCTCCCTTTATAAGATTTTATTTTGTGGGCCTTTCACTAAGAAGCACTCTAATTATCTGTTCAAAGTTTCTTTAATTCTTACACTTTCAATTGATAGGATTCTATGTCCTGCAGCAGCTAAGGCCATTCTCTAATTCATCCAAGACTCTATGCCAGTGATGGCGAACCTATGGCACGGGTGCCACAGGTGGCACGCGGAGCCATATCTGCCGGCACGTGAGCCGTTGCCCTAGCTCAGCTCCAATGCACATGTGCGTGCCCGCCAGCTGATTTTTGGCTCACGCAGAGGCTCTGGGAGGGCGATTTCGGCCTCCAGAGGGCCTCCAGGGTGGCAGGGGGAGCGTTTTCCCCCTCCCCAAGCTCCAAGAAAGCCTCTGGAGCCTGGGGAGGGCGAAAAATGGGCCCACCGGGCCCATTGGAAGTCGGGAAATGGGGGAGTGGGGGGGCATGCACGCATGTGCAGGAGGGTGGGTCAAGTGAGGGGCTTTGAATTATGGGTGTGGGCACACACGCACGTGCAATAGTGCGCACACGCACTATTTCAGCACCCGAGGAAAAAAAGATTCGCCATCACTGCTCTATGCTATCAAAATAGCATCACATTCTGGTGAATCTGAATGTAAACTAGGTTGCTATTCCAAATTATCCATCAAAGTTTGAAATGGAGAATAGGTTTTCACATCAAAAGATAAACATTCTATGGGCTACTGGAACACATTTCTTCTTGCAGGATCTGAGACATCTGAAAAGTACATTTTTAACATTCATGTGGATGGTGAATGGAGGGGGATGAGACTGAAAAGGAACATCTCTGTTTTGCCTTAGGTAAAGGGTCTGAGGAAATGTGATTATGATGCAAAATATGAATGATGTTGATCCTTAACTCTCATTTTTTCAAATCTTCCAATACAGCAACTCTATTAAATGACAATCCCAAAATGGATTTAGGAAGTAGGTGCTCATTCCTTTTTCTATTCTTTATGAAGTCCCTTGTTCATTGCTAACAAGCCTTAATTTTTTCAATTCTATGATCACCTGCCATCCAAATTCCCCTATTTGGAACAGGCATTTTCTCTTTTCATTCCAAATTGTATCTGCATTCTTTTTGTATAAATCTCCCCCACTCCAAATTTTGTCAAAAGCTGGCTGAAAAAGCCATCAATTAAAGAATATATTTCTGTACAATATCCATTGTATAAATAATAAAACATGATGCATATTAACAAATAACTTTATTGACTTTTCAGCAAAGGAGAAAAGGCAGCTGAATTAAACATATTTTTTTTAAAAAGCAGGCTAATGGAGGAGAAGGAAAAGAAGACGAAGAAGCAACTTCTTCATGGACTTATTTGGTTAATTTAAGGACGCTTAACAGGTCAAGTGACCTGTTCTTTCAAATTTAGTTTTGCTCCTCATTTTTCCATATTTTTCTTTTTTCAAGGACTTAATGGTGCATATTCAGTCTGGTGAAGTCCTGTTGCATTAAAGCAGTCTACTCCCCACCCCTCAGACTTTGCTTCCCTGATCTGATCCAGCAAGATTCTTCCTTCACTTTAAATGTGACTAAGGAAATGAGGATCAATCTGGAATCTTATAGCTCATACTGAATTGTAACACCCAGAATTCTTAGCTGGTATAAGGGCAATGAATTTCAGAGTTGAAATCCAACATCCTCTGGAAGGTCCAGGTTCCCAGGAATTGCATATATCTTTAACATGCAGGAAAAAAATTTGTATGTATGTATCTTTATCAGATGTACACATTATCTTACTTCTACAAGCTTTTCAGTATGTTTGAGAGTATTAACCCAAACATTATTATTTCACTTTTTTACCATTTCCATTTTCATTTCTCTACTATCTCTCAGCCTTGTAATACTAGAAGTGTCATTTCACAGAGGCTCCACATAGGTATTTATTCCTCTATTCTGTGAGGTACAGTGAACATGCCATTCAAATGTTCTGCTTCACCATTCAGTTTAATTCCTGATGCACTTTCCTTTGTCGTTTTGAAGACTATTCTCCCCCCCCACACACACACACACACATTGAGGCTGGACATAAGAGGAGGTGGTTCAACTCAGCATTGAGGATTGTGAAGTCACAATGCTGTATTTATACTAGACAGCACATGCTAACACGCCTGCAACTAAATACACTTCCCTTTTCTGATTTAGTCATTTGGCTGATTATTATTCTCAGCAGACACTCTATGTAGTTTCCTGCTGTTTGCATTAATCCAGAATTTGTTTAATTCTCAGCTTGATTTAGTTCTGTCTGATTTCTGAATATCTTATTCCTCTCTGTGTTCAGCTTTTACATATCTCTCATCCCTTCTCTATTTTTCCTTCTCAGGTTCATAATCCACAAAAATGACACAGTACAATAAAATGGCATTTACTGAGAAGATTGGGCAGCCAGACATATGCCTCAGTTTTAAGATGGTTGTATCCGTTCCCTGTACTAAAAAAAAAGATAAAATTGACTGTTGGATTATGAAAAAGAAGGGAAATACTTGCTATCATCACAATCCAAATGTTATGTCCCTTTTTAGATTCACATCCTGAAGGATTGTTACAGGAAAATTAAGAAGGGGACTCTAAATAATCACTTTTGCCTGAAATTTGGGACAATCTGAATTATCCTATTCAGTAAAATGAAATAATCAAGAATTCTCAAGGAAAATTAAATATAAGAGTCACTATAGGGATGAAGGGCAGAACACCTCATCTCAATTTCCAACTATGTTTTTACATTAGAAAACACCACCAGTTTTGATTTCAAAATTGGAAATCAGATATTATTCCTTCTTCAAATATGATTATTAGGAAAAAATTTAGAATGCTCAGAAATGAGCAAGCTAACGATGGAGATTCATCAAAAAGAAGATTCTGAATTCTATGAAATATGGAGGAAATAGCAATAGCAATAGCACTTAGACTTATATACCGCTTCATAGTGCTTTCCAGCTCTCTCTAAGCGGTTTACAGAGTTCAGCATATTGCCCCCAACAATCTGGGTCCTCATTTTACCCACCTCGGAAGGATGGAAGGCTGAGTCAACCTTGAGCCTAGTGAGATTCGAACAGCTGGACTACTGAACTAGCAATCAGCTGAAGGTCGCAATGCTGCTTTTAACCACTGCGCTATCTCAGCTCCTAAATGGAAATGGAAATGGAAATGGTACTCCTGGTTACAATTAAACAAAAATTTAAAAATATGGTCACAGAAGAAGATTTTATTCGAGAAGGAAACAAAAAAAAATCTCTCTTTCCTTATCATCTTCTTCATAACAACAAAAATGATTATCATTGAGGCATATAATTTGAGAATATAATTATGAAAAATAATGTAAATACGAATAAATATGTTTTGGGTTAGTTTGAAGGAAATAGTAAAAGTGATAAAGGTTAAACCAACGTAGTAAGATTGATTGCAAAACTGGATTCAGATGCACTAAGGTATAGCTGTTAAAATGAAATTCTGTTTTTTGTGTATCAGTGTTTGTATTTCTTTTTGGTTGTTTTTGTTTCTTCCCCCTCTTTTTTTCTTTTTTTCTTTTTTCTTTTTCTCTTTTTCTTTCTTTGATGTTGTGTGTTACCATGTATGTTTTTAATGTTAAAAAACTGAATAAAGATTATTTTTTAAAAAGAAAAAAAAAGAAAACACCACCAGAAGATAACAAATAAAGACGGAAAGTTGCCCTATTTTACCAACTGATATTCAAACCACCTTGTTTTCTTTCTGCTATATCCAGCGCAAGGAACAGCAGCCTGCAAAAACCATTGACTTCATCTATTGCTTGAATAATACATCCCTTATATATTACAGCACTTATGAATTACATTTTACAAAGCAGTCTTGCTCACATTGCTGCTTCGCAGCAAAATGGTTCTTGCAGTGATATGTGACAAATAATGCTGATTTGGTAGGTAATCACAGGCAGGGAATTCATTCATGGTTCTGCAGAACTCCAAGTATGTGGGAAAAAAGCTAAAAAAAAAAAACCCAAAACCCTGGAGGTTGTATTGGCAAGGGAACAGACAAACTGCAGACACAGGAGCGGTGTGAAAGATAATGAGTTTATATAATCCATAATGTTCTGTGGGCTGGCTGTATCAATTCATTCTGGTCCAGATTGCAGCTTGTTAGCTGGCATTAGTTTCAGTGAAGACATTACAGGGGTTTTGAAGAACTCAGCTAGTTGCCAATTCATTCTGGAAAGGATTCAGAAGACTGGCTCTGACCTTTAAAGCATTCCACTAGCAACTATATCAGGGTATATCTCCTACATATTTCCTGCTATTCATTAAGATCTTAAAAGGTAAAAGGGCGTTGTTACTTACCTGAACGCCCATTCTCGTAGGGTGGTGCTAGCCTCCAAGATTGGGATGACCTCATCCATCAGCCAATCAGGACTGAGTCTGACCTCATATAAAAGCTGTCACTGTGCCATAATCCCCCTCTTGAGACGAAGGAGTAGGTCAGACCCATGGTTTATTCCCCACGCACACCTTCAGTATGTACTACACCCAAAAGGGAGGGACTTGGAGGCTAGCGCCACCCTACGAGAATGGGCGTTCAGGTAAGTAACAACGCCCTTTCTCCATAGTGGGTGGCGCTAGCCTCCAAGATTGGGACATACCAAAGCCGTATCGTCCCCTAGGGAGGGTTGTCACCAGAATCGTAGACCCCGTCAGGCGCCACCATGGTCTGCAAGACCCTGCGCCCAAAATCCGCCTCAGCCGAGGCAAAGGAGTCCACTTTATAATGTCTAATAAAGGGTAATGGAGAAGACCATGTCGCCGCCCGGCACAGCTCCTCCAAGGAGGCATTAGTTGTCCAAGCTGCCGTGGTGGCGGCACTGCGCGTCGAGTGTGCCGTCAGACGTGGCGGACGAGGCAGGTCCTGCTGTCGGTAAACGTCCGCGATCACCGTGCGTATCCAGCGACCGACCATCGCCGCTGATGCCTTGCGACCCATGGACGAGGCATGGAATCCCACGAACAAGGACTCTGAGCGTCGGAATGTAGCCGTGCGGACATTGTAGATTTTGACCGCCTGTCGGACATCGACAGTGTGCCATTTGCGCTCGGTCAGCGTTGTAGGTGGAGAGCAGAAGGAAGGAAGAACCACTTCCTGCGCCCTGTGGAAGTATGTATTGACCTTGGGCAGGAATGTGGGGTCAAGGCGAAGCACCACCCGGTCCGGATGAAAAATACATAGATCGTCCCGGACGGATAGGGCCGCCAGTTCGGATATTCTCCGGGCCGAAGTGATCGCTACCAAAAAGGCAACTTTATGCATAAGGTACTGCAGCGAAACTGTCCGGAGGGGCTCGTAGGGGGCCTCGGTCAGCACCAGAAGAACCTTCTGCAGGTCCCAGGTGGGGTACCTATGTACCACCGGAGGCAAGATATTGACCGTCGCCTTCAAGAAGCGAACGACTAAGGGATGCGTTGACAAAGGCGCAGAAGAGTGGCAGGAAAGGACCGTTGAGAGCGCTGCCACCTGTCGCCGCAAGGTGCTGGGCGAGAGACCCTTGTTGAGGCCCGCTTGCAGAAATTGGAGGACCTGTATGACCGAAAGGTCGATTGGGTTAAAGCCGGCGCCGACACACCAATCGTGAAACGTCCTCCAGGTGGAGTTGTAGATGCGTATGGTGGAGGCCCGGCGTGAGGAGAGCAGAGTATGGATAATGCTCTCGGGACCCCGCGAAGAGCTAGGGTGTGCCGCTCAAGCGCCAGGCGGTCAGTTGGAGCCACTGCGGATCCGGGTGTTGTACTGACCCCTGGGAGAGCGACGATGCGGTCTGCAGGATCCTCCAGGATGGGCCGGTCGAGAGCGACTTGAGATCCGCGAACCATGCCCGTCGCGGCCAATGGGGGGCCAGCAGGATCAGTTCCGCCTGTTCGTCCAGCATCTTCCTGATAACTCGGGGAATGAGTGGAAGGGGCGGAAATGCATAGAGTAGGCCCCTTGGCCACGGACAACGGAGGGCGTCCGTGTCCATTGCGCCGGGCGTCCGATACTGCGTGATGAAGCGCGGGAGCTTGGCATTCAGCGGGGTCGCAAAGAGGTCGGCTACCGGAGTGCCAAACCGGGATGTCAGCTCCCGAAAAATGTCTGGGTGCAGGGCCCACTCTGCCGTGTCGACGTCGTGGCGGCTGAGCCAGTCCGCAGTGCGGTTTGACACCCCTGAGATGTGCTCCGCCCTGAGCAAGAGGAGGTGCCGTTCCGCCCAGAGGCCCAATTCCTTGGCCTCGGAGAGCAGGCGACGCGAGACAGTCCCACCTTGCCTGTTGACGTGGGCCTTGGTGGTCACGTAGTCCGTCAACAGGAGGACGTGTTGTCCAGTCAGGAGATGCTGGAATTGCCGGAGACCCAGGGATGCCGCTCGTAGCTCCAGGAGGTTGATGCTGGCCGTTGACTCCGCAGCGGTCCAGGTGCCCTGTGCCATGTGAGACGATGTGTGAGCGCCCCACCCGTAGAGGCTGGCGTCCGATGTCACCGTCACCCAGCGAGGCTTGAGGAAGCTGGAACCGTTGCTGATCGCCGGGGAATGCCACCAATGCAGGGACCGTCGGACCACCGTCGGGAGTTGGACTTTGGCCGATGAGTTGGACTTGTTCGCCCGCTGAAACGGCAAAATAAACCATTGGAGGTCTCTGGAGTGCAGTTGTGCCCAAGGTGTTATATGTATGGCGGATATCATCTTTCCCAACAGGGAGGACAGGAGGTTCAGCGGAACCCGCCCCTGTCCAAGAACCTGTTGGGTCAGAGAGGAAAGACTGAGTTGTCTTTCCTCCGACAGATACACCCTGCACTCCAGAGAGTCCACAATGGCCCCCAAGTGAGTGATGTGAGTGGAGGGAGTCAAGTGGCTCTTCTCCAGGTTGAGGGAGAAGCCATGGTATTGCAGAACGTCCATGGTGGTCTGCAGGTCCAGCTCCGCCCGGGCCAGGGAAGACGACTGAATTAAAATGTCGTCGAGGTAACACTGTATTTGAATCGGCACTGCCCTCAAGTGAGCTGCAAGGGCAGCCAGAATCTTTGTAAAGACCCTGGGTGCCGAGGAGAGGCCGAATGGCAGGGCCGAATACTGATAGTGTTCGTTGTCATATGAGAACCGCAGGAACTTTTGGTGGGAAGGCCGAATTGGGACATGCAAATATGCCTCAGTGAGGTCGATGGAGCACATAAAGTCACCCTTACGAATGCCGTCCAATATGGACTGTAGAGTATGCATCTTAAATTTCTTGTACACCAAGAACTTATTAAGGCGCTTGAGGTCCAAGACCGCTCTCCACCCACCCGACGATTTCTCCACGAGGAACAAATTGGAATAGAATCCTTGCCCCCGCTGGTCCTCCGGGACCCGCTGGATGGCCTCAATCTCCAGCAGATGCTGGATGGCTTCAAGCATCTGGGCCTGCTTCTGCGGGTTGGAGGACTGGGAGCACCTCATGAAGGAATCCGGGGGGGTGGAGAGGAGATCTAAAGCGAGTCCAAGTGACAGGGTCTCGTGGACCCAAGCGTCCGTAGTAATCTCCTCCCACCGCCTAGCGAAAAAACGCAGGCGACCCCCAATGGGAGAAGCAGGGTCCACTACTTGTAGCGGCAGAAGGAGCGACCACCTGCCTTCCGAAAAGGGCGCTTGGATTGCTGGTTGGAACTAGCCCTATCCTGGCCCTGAGTCTGACGGGGCGAGGCCCGCGATCTGTTTTGGTTATAGGAAGGCGCCCTGTATTGGCGCCTGGGGAACGCTGGGGCAGGGCTCTGGGTCTTGGCCTGTGCCTTCCTGGTGGAGTTTGGCAAGACCTTGCGTTTGTCCTTAGTCTCGATTAGGTAGGGATCGAGGGCCTCACCAAAGAGCGACTTGTTTGCCACCGGAGCCCCGGCTAGCCGCCACTTGTGACAACAGTCAGTGGGCCAACTCCTCAGCCAGTGCATTCTGCGTGCCACCACCGATGTTCCCATGGCCCTGGCCGCGAAACGGGTGGCCTGTAGGGTGGCGTCCGAGGTAAACTGCGAGGCAGCGATGAGCTTGTTGATGTCTTGCCTCGCTCGGACGTCGGAGGGAGGCAGGTGCTCCTGCAGAGCTTTCAGCCATCGAATGGAAGTCCGGCAGAAAAAGGACACCGTCGCAGAAGCCTTGACGGCCCAAGCGGCTGCCTGGTGTGTTCTTTGCAGGGCTTGCTCCGTGCGCCTGTCCTCCGGGCGGAGCAACTCCTCAGAGTCCCCGGGCATTTGTGCAGGAGAGTACAGTGCCTTAATTGCTGGTTCCACCGGGGGAACAGGCAGGTGTTGGGCCAAGGCAGTGGAAACATTAAAGAAACGCTTGTCCGCTGCCGATGGGGCGACGCCAGCTGTTGGGGAAGTCCACTGCTTGAGTACCGACTCCACAAAAAGTTTGGGGGCCGGTACCACTTCCACCTGTGAGGTGGTTTCCTCAAAAAGAGGGTCCTCAGGTTCGTCCCCGGTTGGGGCCTGGTCCTTCGAGGTAAATTTGGCCGTGGCCCTGGCCTTGTGGAGCAGCGACTTAAATAAGGCAGGGTTAAACAACCCAGTGACCACCGGGGCCTCAGGTGCGAGGTCTTCGTCCTCAGAGAGCTCCAAGTCCTGTACCTGATCGTCCTGCCCATGGAGTGACAGAGGAGATCCCTGGTCAGCGGCGGCTGGCGGGGTTGGCTCGGTGGCTGGAGCGGCCGACGGGCAGGGCGGTGGTAACTGAGGAACCATCGGCGGAGGCGGAGCTGTGGCGGCCACGTGCTTCATACCTGCCTCAATGCCTTGCGCTATGGCCGCTTGGATTAGGGCCTGCACCTCAGGGGTGTAGAATTGCTGTGAGGCATCGGGGGGGCGAACCACAGCAGTGCTGGAGCCCGGCCTGGGGTCCTCCCAGATGTCATCCTCCCCCAGGCACAAGTCCGGATTGTCCAGCGAGAGGGTGCCTGAAGAGCGCTGGTCCCTCTGAGAGGGCTCATGGTGCGCAGGGGAGGCAGGGACAGCAGGGGCAGCGTGGAGCGCTCAGCAGTCTTGGGTGCCCTGTCCTTGGTGGAGTGGGTGCCCTTGGAGGAGGCCTTGGCCTTATCAGAGCCCTTAGAGGAGGCAGTGGCCTTGTCAGAGCTCCGAATGGGGGAGCGGTCCCTGTGCCCAGACGGTGGGGGGGATTGGCCAGACCCACCTTCCTTGTCCTTGGCCTGCCTGGGCTTATTCCTGCCCGAGGTGGCCTTCTCCGACATCGTGGAGTTGTTGAGTTTGAAAGCAGCAGGGGGCGCTTTTACGGCCCGCTGCTGGTCCTCTGGCTGAAGGGACGCCGTTGAGGGGTCTCCGCTGCTCAAGGTGTGGCCGCGCTGCAGGTGGACGAACCCCTCAGTGGTCTTGCGAAGGCAGGTGCTTCAGCGGCGGCGAAGGAAGAAGCCGCGGCCGGCATTCGCTTCGCCGAGAGCCGCGGCCCAGCTGAGGGGAAAGCTCGTCACAGGGGAATCCCCTGTGACGTCAGGGAGGCTCCTGCGGCTGCGCTGACTGGCTGGGAAGCCCCGCGACGGCCGGAGAAGCAGGAAGTTGGCTGGAGCGAACTGCGGCTGCGCGCTCTGCCTCAATCCACGAAACAGCTGAGGGGCGGGAGCGCTGCTCCTCCGGGCGGCAAATGTATCAAAGGAAGGCGCGGCCTGCAGCCGAAGATTGCTGCCGACTAGGCCGCCGAGCCTCCTGATTAGGCCCCAAGCAGGCAGGAACCCAACGAAAAGGGGCAATTCGCCTCGGAGAAGGCAGGCCGAGTTGACAGGCCTTAGTGAGGGGGGGGCGGTCGCACGAGCCGATGAGCTGCCGACTGGACCGCCAACGCTCGCCCTCACTAAGTCACGCTTCCCACAGGCAGACAGACAAACTGAGGAGCCAAGTAGGGAAAGCGGAGAGGGAGAGAGGCCCTGACCGCTCAAGCACTGGGCTTCTGCGGGGCAACCGAAGGAAGGGTCTCTCTCCGCGGTAGTGGCAAAAGGCCACCCTGGCTGCTGGTCACCCAAGCGCTAGGCTTCTGTGACAAGATGGTAAGCAGGAATGCCAGGCCGCACTGTGAGGAAGGCCACCAGCCACCAGAGGTGGAGGTAGGCCGTGGACTAGGCCGCAGCCTGTCCAGACAGTCCCAACACCCCCGATTGAAAGAACAGGAGGGGACTCACTCACAGTCAAGAATAAAGTTGATAGATGGTCCAAATTCTGGATTCAGTTGAAGGTGACAGAAAAACTGCGAAGTTGGGGAGAAACAATCCTAGGCCTAGGACTGAGTCGAAAGAGGGGGATTATGGCACAGTGACAGCTTTTATATGAGGTCAGACTCAGTCCTGATTGGCTGATGGATGAGGTCATCCCAATCTTGGAGGCTAGCGCCACCCACTATGGAGAATGAGCTAAGACACAATTTTCACTGAAGATGAGGCTGAAGACTATAGGGACAAAGGCCTTTTCCCTCTCTGATGGTGCCTTTCAAACAAAATTTTCTCAGAAGGAAGGCTCAGGTAAGCAATTTAATCAGGGTTTTTGGAAGACCAGTGAGAAGGTTTCTGTATCTCCTGAGCTTAGAAAAAAAATGGAACCACTATAATAAAAGCTGGCTGTCTTTTTTGCATAGCAATTGTGTTGCTCTTTTAGATGAGTATCATGTAGCCTTTAATGCTGTCTCTTATGGCTGTAACATTTGATAATGTAAATTTCAAACTTACATCATGTTTGTCACGAAACCAAACAAGCACAGCCTTTCCCTTCTTGCAAAATGTGACACCCCTCATAATTTTGCTGCCATAAATGATGATCTCCATAGAATGACTACAAGTTGAAAACAGTACTTATCCAATCAACCATTTGATGAAGGTCACAATTCTTATTAAGCATATGAAGATAAATAATATGGATTGTACGTAGACACAGACTGAAGCTGCTAATTCAGTGATACAGAATTATACACTGGAAAATTCAAAGTTCTTCAGCCTAAGCAATAGACTATATGTGACATTGGGTGCACAACTTTGTTCTTCATATGTTTATCCTTTATTTTCCACAGCTGTGGGTGTCTGCATGTATGGATGTATTGCAAATTACAATTCCAAATTAAAGTCAGTGCTATTCAAATCACTCAAATGGTAACTTTGTTCATTATATGTGTTCATTGCAGGCTGACTGCTAGTTCAACAGTTCAGCTGTTCAAATCTCACTAGGCTCAAGGTTGACTCAGCCTTCCATCCTTCTGAGGTCGGTAAAATGAGGACCAGATTGTTGGGGGCAATATGCTGAACTCTGTAAACCGCTTAGAGAGGGCTGTAAAGCACTATGAAGCGGTATATAAGAAAAGTGTTATTGCTATTGCTATATTCATCGAAAATTAAAACTAATCCTAATCTTGGGTTTCCCTCATCATCCCCTTAGCAATGTTTTATAGCAGTGTTTCCCAAACTTTTGACATATGTGTAACCCTTCTATAATTTTCGTAACGCTGAGTACCCCTCATAAAAAACATATGCTTTAATAAAAATCAAAATATATTTATTTTTTTCTTTTTTGGTACATATGCAAAATAAAAATTGTATTTTATAAAAATAATCAAAATCAGTGGAACTTACTAAAGCACGATAACAGGTGCCCGGAACTAACTATTAAAGAAGTAAGTTGTCTCTGTAACAAAGTGCAGTATATTCACGCCGTGTCATGCCTTACAAGACTGTCTAACCATTAGATAACACTGCAATTCTCCAGCGTTTAAACAGCTCCGCGGCTCAACGTCAACTGTTAATGTTCCCACAGTTTAAAAATGGCCAAACCCGAGCTGCGCGAAGGATGCGCAGCAGTTCCTGCCATAATGAGTTGCGATACGATGTACGGTGGCCCCAGTTCTCATGTAAAAACTGTGATACGCGCCTATTTCTTTCCTTGTTCTGTGCGCGCAGCTAAGCACGGTGCAGTGGATATTCCCACGTGATCCCCATCAAACTCCAGTGCAACGCGTACCCCCACCAAACTCTTCCCGTACCCCTGGGGGTACGCGTACCACACTTTGGGAAACACTGTTTTATAGGAAAGTGTGATTGAAAAAGATTAGTCTATTTTAATTTAATTTAATTGTATTTTTCCTGGAGGTCAATTTAAGGCAAGGAGTTCTATATAGATAATAACTAATTTATTCCATTTGCTGAGCATATCTGAAATTTCTCATACCGTATACTTTCATACCTGTCTAGAATTATCTGAGATGCTGAAGACTTTTTTTTCCCTTTGGGGGAAATGCTGATTCAGAAATATTGTAGTTTCTTAAAGTATGATGCTGAAAACACAAAAGCACAGAATATACTATATAGCAATAGTACTTAGACTTCTATATTGCTTCACAGCCCTTTACAGCTCTCTCTAAGCTGTTTATAAGTCAGCATATTTCCCCCAACAATCTGGGTCTTCATTTTACCAACCTCAGAAGGATGGAAGGCTGAGTCAACCAACCTTGTCAGTCAGGGTCAAACCCCTGGCAGTGGGCAAAGTTAGCTTGCAATATTGCATTCTAACCGCTGCGCCACCAGAGCTCAAGGTATGATCTTCCATTCAGTTACAGTGATTAATGTACTTACCATTAGAATACCTGAAAGACCAAATTAAGGATTGATTATCATGGAGAAAACTATGAATGTGGTTGCTAAGTGTCCGATATTGATTTGATGTCACATAATCAATTCATTCTTATTCAATATGCCTTTAGATATATAATTATTGTTAATTCACTTTTTCCACTCTTTTTTATTTTAAATTTTGATAAGTTCTTTTGCTGTGAGTAACATCTTAAAATCTGAAAGATGCACTATTTAAAGAACATCCAAAGATTTCTATCAGTGCTTTTGCCCTTACAATATTCTAAATATCTTCTCCCCCACACAAGATGTATGGATCAGATAATTTAATGATGGAATTTGCAAAGGCCCAGTTCCTAAAGATACAGAAAATCAAAAGGGGCTTTGGTAATGTACATTTGCAGCAATGTTTCTTTTCAGCTCATATACATATTTTAAAGGAATGATAGTTACACTACTGCCTTGCAAATATTTAGGCAATACAAATGACCATTCTCTGGGAATTCTAATAAATGAGAATATAAAACCAGTTTTTTTAAACTAATGTAGTGTACACAATATTACACTTCACTTAATTATTTTCTCCCCCCCCCCTGCCTTGTTCTTGCCCTTATTCTATGTACTCCCTCACTTAATCTTTTGCACTTGGAAACAGGGGTGAAATTCAAAATTTTTCCCTACCGGTTCTGTGGGCGTGGCTTGGTGGACGTGGCAGGGGAAGGATACTGCAAAATCTCCATTCCAACCCAACTCCAGGGGAAGGATACTGCAAAATCTCCATTCCCACCCCACTCCAAGGGAATGATACTGCAAAATCCCCATTCCCAACCCACTCCTGGGGGAAGGATATTGCAAAATCTCCATTCCCACCCCACTCTGGAGCCAGCCAGGTGATATTTGCCGGTTCTCCGAACTACTCAAAATTTCTGCTGCCAGTTCTCCAGAACCTGTCAGAACCTGCTAAATTTCACCCCTGCTTGGAAAGAAATCAAGAGTATCATGATTCTTCCTCGCCTCTAACTCCTAAAACTCTTAGGACTTGCCCAACCAGTATTTTACACTCAGTCTAGCAGCTGGCAGAGAAATTGTCTTTCTCTTACCTCCCACAGTTTCTTGTAGCACAACTGCTTCTCTTGGGAAGTTGTTTATTTCTCTTTTCCCCTTCATATCCTTGACCGTCTCTCCCCTGCCCCCAAATTGTGAGGTGTTTGGTGTCACAATGATGAACAAGATGCAATGATGAGAATGGTATTGCGGTTGTAGAATCCCTGTGGGGATCAGTGGAAGTTAAAAGGCAGGCTGGTGTAGGAGGGGAGGTGGAATTGTGAAAGAAAAAATCTAGCTGGTTGCCTGTTTAGAGTAACTGTGAAGAATACAGATGAGAGCGATGTGGTGGGAGAACTCCCAGTGACATTCCAAATCATACTGTTACACCATTTCTGTCCACCAAGTAAACAAAATAAAAATAAACTCTTGCATAAATTTGTTTCTGGCTCAGTTGCTAAATGAAATAATTACACTCTTACAATCTGGGAAATTGTGATCAAAACCTTCACTGGAACCTTCTCCAAATAGTGAGGAACGACACAACCCAGAATTTACCATCTTAAATGAGCTGATCTGGATTTTTGCAGTGAAAAAGTTGGTTTTGATCACTGACATAGCTAATGGAACACAATGGAGAGGAATAGTAAGCACTCTACAAAGCAACCAATCAAACTCCACATATCAGAATATCAGATCAACATCTTACATTTTTAAGGATAAAGATTTAAGCCACATCTTGATCTCTATCACATTTAAACAGTGCACAATCTTTCTTATACATACACACAAATATAGACACACAAGATCACTAAGAGCAGAGGACATATTTTGCTTGTAAGCATTGCCAAGTTCAAAGCATAGCATCTTCAGGTAGGGCTAGGAAAGCCCTGTTTATTTTTTCCACATAATTAAGGGTTACAAATGAAAAGAATAATACAGGCAAGAAAAAGTCAAAACAGAAATATACAAAAGAATAGAAAAGTGTGAACAACAATTTTAAAAAATAGAAAAAAAGAAAGCAATAAAGAATGAAGTAGGTTCTCCTTTCATCCCAGCAAGTAAAGACAGTCTTAACAGTTATCACTATCTCTAATACAACACAATATCTCTTCACCCATAGTCCATCTATTTAGGAAAAACAAAACAAAACCAAAATCTAAATGCTTCATCAGTCATCCTTTGTCAGGAAAAGTACAGAAAGGGCATTCAGAAGTAACTATTTTTTTCTTTTAGCTCTAGTCAACCACAAATTCCTTCCTGAGCTTGTAAAAATATCTTTTAATCCCTTCAAAAAGAGTCTGAGAGTTAGTTTTCTGCTCATCTGTGTTTCAAGCCAAATATCTTTCAGATCTCTAGCAGATTTCTTCTTTATATCCAATAAATAAAGTTTGTTTTTTTGTTTATCACATCTAATACAATATTTCAAAACCTTAGCAGAGCTCTTTGTATGTCACACACACACACACACACACACACACACACACAGAGAGAGAGAGAGAGAGAGAGAGAGAGAGAGAGAGAGAGAGAGAGAGAGAGAGAGAGAGAGAGAGAGAGAGAGAGAGAGAGAGGTTTGTTCCCTCGTTCAATATTTGTAGATCTCTTTTTGAGAATAAGTCATCCATCAATTCCATTTACTGTATGTGCCCATATCTTTCCCATTATTTGCTAAATTTAAGTCCCCCTTCAAAGTAATTTTGAAATCATTTGCTGCAACTAGTTCTTATTCTGTAATTTCATCACAAGTTCCGTCAACCTAATCAAGAAATTTATTTGCTTTGTCCAAAAGCTTGGCAGACAAATATGTTCAAGCTTCTACTATAGATTTCTGCTCTGTCTTCTTTATCCTCTAGCTTCCTCTAGTGTTCAACCTTCCATGTCCCCTTATCATTAAAAAATAATAATCAGATCAGTTGCCATTTTTCCCAAGGGAAAAATTAATCTAGTGAAAACTCTTTGTTGGCATTTAAAATTAAAATCCAAAGTCCTTCTGAGCCCTTAATCCACCATTAAACTTTCTAAAGTCCTTATTCAAAGCACTGTTTAAAAGTTATTTTTCTAAGAAGCTGACTGACCTAGCAAATTCAATATAACTTGCCATTAGGAAGAATCTTTTGGAATTCAGATCCAAAGTGATTAAGAAGTAAGGTGTGATTGAGATATTGTGCTTTAAAGGCTAACTGTGAGCAAAGATGATTCCTCCCTTGACTCCCAGCCCATAGGCAAACCTCACAAAATGACAAATCCTGTGGTTCACTCATGAGGAGCAGTTGTGCAGAGTCACGTGGGCTATCTCAAAATTCTCTCCTTAATCCGGAGAGAATTTTGGCAGCCCGTTTCCCCCATCCCATGTGGATTGTCACACCATCCAGATGCAGAAAGGGATGTTTAGCTCACCATGGCTGTCAAACTAGAATTTGAAGGATCTATTTCCATAATGGTGACATCAGCAGCAGCCAATGTGTGCAAAAGTAGGCTAGATGGCTAATGGTACAACTTTCCTGAATAAAATGTGATTCCTGGCATCCTCTTAGGTTTTTGGCTGTAATATTGCAATTAATGACTTTCACAGCATCTCTCTCTCTCTCATCTTCTCCCTTTCAGTCATGTGTTACCCATTACAGTCAACCAATAATCATTGCCCTATGCCTGACACTTTTTTCTTTTTCTCTCCCTTCCCGAGCTGCCTTTTCTTCAGAACAGCAGTCTCCAAAAAAGTGCTAACCACACTTTTGTGATGATTATATTTTGTGGTCTTAATTACTTGATTAGAACCCTCCCACCAGCTTGCAACTGCTGCCTGAAATTGCTGACATAATCAGTTTCACACTAAAGGCTTTTGCTTCCCTCTTTAAGAAGCTGCTGCTCACAGCACCTAGAACGCTAGTAAAGAGCTGGTTCTAGCCAGTGGTGGGTTGCTCCCGGTTCGGCGATGGTGGGAGGCTCCGCCCACCTGCCCGGGATGCTCTGCCCACCCATCTGGGATGCTTCTGCACATGCGCAAAAGTGTTGTGTGCACGAGCGAGCGCACGAACCGGTAGCGATGGGATTTAGAACCCACTACTGGTGCTAGCGCATTTCCTTTCAATGCATATTCCCCATTATGGGCCTTTTTACTCTCTTTTAATGTTTTCTTCTTCAATGAATGTAAATAAAAACATATATTATCTTCTTGCTAATTATCCCAGCACCAGGGTGAGCATTACAAAGGGAAGGGAATGGGAAAAAGAGTCATAAGATTTGCTTTTACCTGGTTTCCTCATGAGTTGAGTTCCAGAAACTTTCCTTGATGTTTGGGCTAACGTGGCAGTTTGGGGTTATATCCTTTTGATACTGTAAATCAAAAAGAAAAAGAAAGAAAGGCTGAAGTAAGACCATAAGCACAGCTGCAGTCATGTGATTTTTCATTTAGTGACTACTTCTCTTAGCAACCAACTCATTGTTCCTAATTATGGTCACTAAACAAGGATTATTAGTTTATTTGGATGGTGTGGGTGAACAGCTTATAGATAGATAGATAGATAGATAGATAGATAGATAGATAGATAGATAGATAGATAGATAGATAGGTAGGTAGGTAGGTAGGTAGGTAGGTAGGTAGGTAGGTAGGTAGAGGGAGAGGGAGAGGGAGAGGGAGAGAGAGAGAGAGAGAGAGAGAGAGAGAGAGAGAGAGAGAAAGAGAGAGAGAGAGAGAGAGAGAGAGAGAGAGAGAGAGAGAGAGAGAGAGACAGATAGATATATCTATATCTATATCTATAGCTATATCTATATCTATATCTATCTATCTATCTATCTATCTATCTATCTATCTATCTATCTATCTATCTATCTATCTATATGTATATATCTATCTATCTATATGTATATCTATATGTATATCTATATATCTATATCTATATCTATATATCTATATGTCTACATCTACATCTACGTCTACATACATACATACATACATACGTTTATATATACATACATATATATAAACAGATTAACAAAGTTGGAAGGGATCTTGCAGGTCATCTAGTCCAACCCCCTGCCAAATCAGGAGACCCTACATCTGTCTCTACCTAGGATTGAACTCACAATCTCCTGATTGTGAGGCAAGAGCTCCACCTCTAGGCCACAGCAGCTGGTGTGTGTGTGTGTGTGTGTGTGTGTGTGTGTGTGTGTGTGTGTGTGTGTGTGTGTGTGAGAGAGAGAGAGAGAGAGAGAGAGAGAGAGAGAGAGAGAGAGAGAGAGAGAGAGAGAGAGAGAGAGAGAGAGAGAGAGAGAGAGAGAGGAACAGGAAACATTCTATAATCATGTAAATATCACATCAAAAGATCTCTTAAAAATGTTACACAGAATATCATTACATGAAAGTGTCATGTGGTTTCAATGTATAGATAAAATAATGACTGCCTTGAGATCATGAAAGCCATAGTATTAGTGAAGACAAAAAGTGAGATCATGAACATCCCCAATTATTATAAATTTTAACAAAGTTGAGAAGTATTTCTATAAATATGAATAACTTGTTGAACTGTCTTACAGTTTTAGCTTGTCTCTTTAGAACATTTTCATCTTTGTCTGCATTTTGAAAAGCGCAAAGTCTTTATTCTGAAACCTTTCTAAATGAACCTCTTTAAATTCCATATTTCAAGAACCAGAAGGAGACAAAGAAAAGAGAGAGTATTTCTCCACAGGCAGCACAGAAACATAGTTCACTCTTTGGGTTACTCTCAATGGAGGCATTTTATCAATGCTAAGTGTATCTGCATACAAATAATTTTTATGAGTATGAGCAAATAGGGATGAAAAGTCTCTCCAAGGTAATTTCTGCTGCCCGAGATTTATTTGTATAAATCTAATGCTACTATTTGAGCAACACCTGCTTCTGTCTCTCTCTAAAGATACCCAAAGTTAAAAGAAAGAGCATACATTTCTGGTACTAGCCAAGATGATGTCATATGTCATGACATAATTGTGCAAAGTTATGTGAATTGTATCCTTACTCAATTTGTGTCATTTGGGGGATGACATTGTAATACAAATGTTCTTGCCGCCTTGCGGAAGCCCTTGATAAGCTGCCAATGGGAGGCACTTGTTTTGCTATTTTGCCTATTTTTCTCCTTCATTTTTGCCCACCGGAACAGCCATCATGAAATTAAAAAATGGTCATTTGTGATATATTCTTGATTTAATGGAACATTTGGCAGGGCTTGCTTTTCTTCAATTATTGTGCAGTCAATTAATACTATCTGAACATATTTGAAATGGCACACCAAACAGAAAGCAAACAAAGCACAACATACATTTGTACAAGTTGTGGGTTTAACAAAAGGAGAGATTGAGTTTTGCTGTTTCACTTGAAAATCATGCTACTTCAATCTTGCTGATTTCACAGACTCAAAAATAGCTTTCCATATTTTCTCCATCACATCTACCAGTCCAGTCCATCATCTCTAGTATAACTGCAGCTATTTCAATCTTTATAGGAATTACTTGGCAGAAAGGATTGTCTCATTCTCCCCAGGAAACTTGTTATTTTCCCAGGTAACAATTCTACTGCTGAAGCTAAATAAGTCTTGCTATATAAACTCCCTGGATGGAAGGCATATGCATTTTTTCCCCAAAGCATCTAGAGAAAGAACAGGATATTTTTGTACACTATTGTGAATATTAATAGTGAATGTATTCTTTCAGTATGTAACAAGAACAACCTTCAAAATATAAGAGGAAGGAATCAGGAGATTTCTGGGAACTCAAATTCTTCTAGGAATGCAAAACAAAAAATAATACACTTAAAAACAATATCGTAAACGGAGGATAGAAGATTTCTAAGACAACGCAGTAAGGACAGGACATGTTTAGGAAAAACTGAGCTAATTACTCTTCCAGCCAACTTTGAATAGGATTTGAGGAAGTTTGGGTTTTTTTGGAGGGTAAGGGTGGGTTGAGTAATTTTGAGTAAGAGTTTTCCCTACCGGTAAAATAGCAAAAATAACTTTCCTCTATCTTTATCACACTTATATATGTTACAGATAAAAGTTAATAAAAACTACAAAAATAAATCGCAGCACAGAAAGAGAAGAGGGAGTGCAGAAAGAGAAGAGGGAGTGCAGAAAAGAAAAAGAAAAAAAAGGAATAATATAAAAGAAGGTATAGGAAATAAAGTTTAAACAAGAGTATTATCAAGAGAGAGAGAAAGAAATGCAAAGAAGCGTCCCTCTTTGTCCACAAATATTCTCTTTATCCCATATCACAACTTTTATCTATAGACACATCCCTAAAACCTCATTATTCAGTTCTAATCATCAAAAAAAATCCATTAAGAGTTACCAAGAAATAACAAGTTATTTTTATTTAATGACATCTATATTCCCTTCCTTTATACACTAATTACTTTCTAATTCTATGTACCTCCAACTCTCATTGGGGCGGGTGTTGGGGGATACTGACTGTAACTTTAATATGTTTTGAAGGACCACAGTGTCATCACTTTTAATTATAATATTTTTACCATATACTACTTATGCTAAATTGTTCAGAACACTGGAACCAATTATGTAGATAAATGGTGGTCTCTTCCTCATTGAATATTTCTGTCACAAATAATTCATTTGTCTGGGAAAATTTAATTTGGATTCCTGCATGTTCATGAATGATCCCTTTTATTTGTATAAATTATGGAACTCATGACCAACTTGTTTAAGTCAACAACTGCCACCTTTAGCCTGTCATGAATCAGGAATTCATTTTTTGTATATAACATCAAAACACGATTGAGCAAAGACCTGTAAGGCCAAAGACAGTCAATGGTATTTCATGATAATTTGCATCCGATTTGGATATATAATATGTATTGCACATCCTAAAAGAGTAATTGGGAAACCTTATAATTCCTGTCACAAGACTGTAGTGTCATCTCCTCAGCAATTTTGTCTAATGATGTCAATATTATTTACCGACACCACACCATTCTTGTAAATTATGAGTGCAACATAGTTGCTCTACCAGATAGCAAATATAGACAGAGAAAGGTCAAACAATTTGTTGAATATTTCTCAGAACATCTCAACGCAATTATGATGCATAATTTTCAACTTCCTGTTCACATTCTGTAATGTATCCTATTACTGCATTATTCCATATTGGTTAAATTTTAGTAAAGTGTGCTTTGGCTACTAAATTTTACCTAATACAATACATCATTATTGATTCTATTCAATCTTCTTTGAATCATTTTCCCCCTCCTGCCTGTACTGAAGAGATTATAAAGTAACAGAGTGTATCGGTGTAACAAAAGGAGATTATATTTTGGCAATTAAAGGCCATATAGTAATTTCTCACAGCAGTTCCTTAATGGTTTCTCCATTCACCTTCCCACATCAGAAAGAGGAAATAGAACAGAACAACAAATGAATGAAAATTGATGTATTAATCAAAACAATAATGGATGCGTAGGAAGGAAGACACCAAAAAAGAAGAATAAACTGGGCAAATAGTACTGTGTCTTCACGAGATTAAAACTACCTGTCTCACTATTTAGTTTCATGGCTCTGTAAAATTAAATTTCTAATACATCTGTCATTCTTAAAAGCTTTTTTCAAACATTTACCTAAATAATAAATAGACTGAAAATGGAGCATTGCCTGAAGCTTTTCCCTGATTTGCTGCACCTTGGGACCGAAGCAAAAGTGAATCCCAGGGCTGAAGAAAGCTGGATCTCAGATAGTGGTGACAATTATGCCTGCATTCAAGTGAACACTACCAGAGGTTCTCTTTGGAACTGTTGTTCAAAATATCAAGGCTAGAGAGAGAGAAGGGTGGGTTCCGTTCTCTGTTCATTCTGGAGCCTGCATACATTCAGGTAAATGCCCAAATGGGGCTTCTGTAATCAGAAGAAATAACCAGAACAAATCTATACAAACATGGCTGTCTTGGCTCTCAGTGGCTTGCATTACAGAAGGAGAGGGTTGCCTAATTAGACATGACCCCAATTATTTACAAACTGTGTGTGACTGTATGACAGGATAAACCAGTCTACTTTGGTCCCCCTATAATGACAGTCTGTGTTCCCTCCCCAAAATAAATGCCTTGCAATGCAGTTTCCAAATGCATTGTTCTATTTAAAGTTCGTATGCTTTGAGTGTTTACTGAAGTCACCAGCTGGGGAGAGTAGCATTTTGGAAATATACAACTGGCAAATAGGAAATGTCTGGTTTTTATAGTAGCCCAGGCAATGCCAATGCTATCGTTATGTATAGCTCATGCAAAGAAGGTTTGAAATTTCAGTCTTGAGAGGACTTTGAACTTTTCCTACGGTGGTGTGGATATTCTGCTAGTTGTGATTAAAGAAAGAGGAGGGCAAGGAAAGAAAGATATAGGAGACAGAGAGTGTACTCATGTTCATACTACAGTATGTTATTATTTGAATAGTAAATTTAGCATTATGTTCCACTAGCCCATGGGTCAACAACCTGCGGCTCTGGAGCCGCATGTGGCTCTTTCATCCCTCTGCTGCGGCTCCCTGTCACTCAAAATATGCATCACAACTGCCAATGTGCGATACCCACCGACACACAATTTATTAAGCTTTTAGACCCCCGGTAGGCCAAATATGGATAAATCCAAGAAAAGAAAAGTTTCAAAAGAAAACAGAATCTTTAATTCAACTATATATGCTAGTTTTGTGGCCACTCAGGAAATAGTCAGGCACGGGAAGAGTTTTGTGGCTCCCGGTGTTTTCTTTTCTGTGGGAAATCGTTCCAAATGACTCTCTGAGTGTTTAAGGTTGCCGACCCCTGCTCTACATGAATGAGTTACACCTAGGACACTTAATCACAAAATTGTATGGGAAGACCTTGTCTAACAATTGGGCATGTAAAATTGGCAACATGCTAGAGTCCCAGGGGTCTGCAGCTTGCAGCTCTGGAGCCGCATGTGGCTCTTTCATCCCTCTGCTGCGGCTCCCTGTCTCTCAAAATGTGCATCGCAATCGCCAATGTGTGACAGCTGCTGGCACGTGATTTATTGAGCTTTTCGACCCATCTTTTTTGGGGGGGTTCAACATGATTTTGTTGCATGCAGAAATAAAAATGTGTTTTCTCTGTAGCAGGTCATTGATTTCATAAATGCAACACACTGTAGTTTTTTTATACATCGCATAAAGGTAAAAAATGATATATGCAGTGTTATCTTCATTTTAGATGCCAAAAGGATTTTGTGGCTCCCGGTGTTCTTTTTTTCTGTGGGAAACGGGTCCAAATGGCTCTTTAAGTGTTTAAGGTTGCCGACCCCTGTACTAGCCTAATGATAAAAAATGGGGAAAGCCTTATGGCTTTGGTTTAGCAAACTCTGTATCCAGTGCATTAGGAATTACATGCATATACTTGAGTATGTGCACACATGAGAAATCACACCTCCTTTATTTCCATGTTGATTTATACAATTTATATGACCACCTATCTTATTTGAGTGAATCTAGGCAGGAAACAGACCAAACCAAACATAATATAAACTAAACACCCAGAATAAACATTTGATATTAAGACTGGAACTGAAGAAATCAATCAATTGATGTACTGGACTGTACATAACTTACCAGTTCCACAGCCTAGGATAACAGTCAAGTCATTTATGTCTTGTGAAAGACTAGCAAAGTTGGAACGGTTCCATAGGGCAGATGCTACAGTACAGAAAATGCAACTCCTTGTACCAAGATGGCATCATCAGATTGATGGGACCTGAAACATGACACCTTTGCCAGTTCTGGTGAGGCATGCAGTAACAATCAGAGACAAGTGTTGACACAAATAACTTGGCTCTGTGCTACTTAGGGCTTCATAGATGAAAACTAGAACTATAAATTGTACCTAGAAGCTCACTGAGAGTCAGCTCAAGGAGCAAAGATGTTACAGTACATGAGAGTATTGTTAAAAGTCCAAAATATTTAACCAGTTGAGTCTTGGTTAATGGAAAATAGAAGACTGAGTTCTAGTCCCAATGTTATGCATACAAAGTTGACTGGGTGATTTTGGGCTAGTATCTTTGTCTCAAGTCAACTTCCTTCCCAGGGTGTTGTTACAGGATAAATAGTAGGAGGAAAGAGTATTAGTTAGGTTCCCCCACCTTGGGTATTTATTAAAATAGAAAAGATGGGATAAAAACAGATCTAAAATTATCCCCCAGTTTTATTGCTGTATTCTAGACCAGTTGCAGCTTCCAAATGCTTTTCAAACATAGCTCCTTGTAGAGCCTAAGTCAGTAGGCCAACTAAATTTCTTCCTTCCCAGAAAATTTCAGATGGGAAAAATGAGGATATATCTTATTGCTCTATCTTACTTCCTAGCTTATTTATTTATACCCATTTACCCATCTACAAAAAGGTACCGTCTTTTTGCCCCCTAAAATAGGCTGAAAATTTGGGTGTGTCTTATACTCCGAATGTAGCTTTTTCAAAGCTTTATTTTCCAGCCCTAACGAGGTTCTAATAATTTTCCCAGCTCTTCCAGGCTTGCAGGCTTGTTTTCATTGCTACTCCCTCCGAAGAAGATTTTTTTCAGCCCTAACCAGGGGATAAAATAATGTGCTGAAGCTGAACAGACTAAGGACGCTAGCCAGATGAATACCTGGTAGGTAGATTTTTTCCCCGTTGGGTCATCGACCTTTGGTGAGATAGGGACTTGTCTATTCTGAGCATGTGAAGACAGATTCCAGTGGACTGAGCGGATTTGAAATTTAAATTTGATTAAATATGAAATCTAAATTTGATTAATAAGTAAGTAGGATCTTTTTCCAAACAGCATATTTTTCTGCAGTTTTAAAATTACTACACCAAACAAAGCTTGACTAATATGTGGCTGAATGACGTCTTAAATATTCACTTTTTAAATGTCCACATATTTAGATTCTGTGGATTTTTATTCAGGAAGCGACTCTTTGCCAATACTTCTTTAACCCCTCATATTTCAGAAGATATGACCCTCTTTTGTGAAGGAGCCTTATCCCAGACAAGTACATAACATATTTTATATAACTTACTCTGATGTGTGCCTTTCTTGAAGGCAAATTTATCTGAAATTTTTCTTGTGTTTAGAAATTTTATTTCTGACTAGGAAAACTTGGCTTCATATTCCAGTGGTAGAGGAAGATCACAATTAATGGTAGAATTATTTTATATTCTTACTCCCAGCAACCATATTATGGTGGCTATATTATTTCCTAAAACCTTGACTTTGAAGAGTGATATTAGTTCAAAGTGGAAAGAAAATAGATCAGAAAATAGATTTGATCTACTGGTAAAATAATACCTACAAAATCCACCGGTGATTTTGAATTACTTAGCAAAGATTTCAGATGCCCAGTTGTTTAACAGTAGCACTAACAAAAGGATCATATCTTACTACATGATACTAATGAGGAAAGAGGAAAAATGGGGTAATCTAGAGTGAATTTGATGGATAAGAGGACTCTAAATTCTTCAGATTTAGTGCTTTGAACATAAATCTTTGCTTCAAAATTATTTAGCTGAATACATATGCAGTTTGAATTTGACTGTCTTGGAAGATATTGGAACTGAAAAAGTCCCACTAACCTGGTGTTTGGTCATTTCTGAAGTTAGCACACCAATTTCATTTTCATTCCTGAAATTAATGTGAGAACTATTTTGCCAAAATAATAAAAAAAATTGATTACACTTGCTTTTGTTCACTGCAAGTGCTGATAGAGGTTTATCATTTATTTCACAATATCTCTCATTCTCCATTTCTCTTCAGTTCTGCTTATTTTCTCCCTTCATAATTTTGCCTGATTTAGTTTCCTCTGTTAGACATTTCCAAGAAGACATTAAGAGCTGAACTTTATTTTAAGAAAGGGAACGACATCCCAGTCAACCTTTTCAGCTCCTATTCTGTTAAAGTTAATTTAATAAGTACTACATGAGACACTTTTTCCAAGACCCACGTTCAGAAAATGATAGTTCTTATCTGACAGCTGATAGATAATACCATCAGCCAATAAAAGCCTGTAAAAGAAGACATATTGTATATAAAGACAGAATATGATGCTAATGTAGAAGAATAAGAACAAGCCCAAAACTCTGATCTCTGCCAGAAGAATACTTTTTTCCTAATCTACTTTTTAAAAATGAGAAACTTGGTTTTCTAAGGTGAGGGAGACAACATCTATCACTTCATAAAGGTGGATTGTTTTTTTGTTGACCTCTTAAAAACTATGGAGGCAAGGCTAGGTTGACCTCTTGAGTGAAATCCCAAATCGGGGCTACTATATATGATTGATAGCAGGAGAAGGAACAATTTGTAAGAATACAAGAAAGCACTGCTGAATTTGGCCAATGGCCCATCTAGACTACTAGCCAAAAAAGATGCTTTCAGAAATGTACAAATACGAATCGGATGACAGACCTATTCCCTTGTTTCTGGCATTTAATGTATACTCTTTGTGATTCAACTGGTAAAATCAAGCTGCAGCCACTGAAGCAATCAAACTGTAGCCATTGAAACCCGAATCCTACATAAATTTGTACAATACTGTGCATGAAATTGTCCCAGGTTCCTTTTAACTCCCACTTTTGGAGGCAATCACCACATCTGATAGTAGCCAATTTCACAGCCCACTTGATATGTAAAGAAGTACTTTCTGTTACCTCTCTTGGATTTTCAAGCATTTAGTTTTAATGAATGTCTGTGGAAAAGAAGGAAAAATTATCTTTATCTGCTTGTCCCATATTGTCCTTATCATGGTCATCAGGATAGTATATTATGTTCCAAATTCTTGTCTCACCACAAATTTATATAACCTAATTAGCTATTTTATTTTTAGTACTTATCTTAATTATTCCAAGCAAGTTTTACTCTTTTTTTCACAACAGTTGCACATTAGGTTGACATTTTCATCAGTTGCATTCCTGATCAGTCACTGCCGACTCACTACCACTAATATATAATTGCAGTTTTTTGTTCTAAAAACAAGTAAACAAAGAAAATGCCAAAATAAAAATAAATAAAAATCTGAAGCATTTGTCTTTTGGAACCTTAGCCACCCTGTTTAGAGAGGGCTGTTTAAATCTATTTAGACTTTCTTTTAACTGTACTCACCTGAATTCTTTACTATAGTCTCAATGTATCAATTTTACATTCATTTCTAACACAAGATCATTAATAAACAAATTAAAGACCAATCCATTGGGACCCTACTAATATCTCCCCAATTTGAAAATGATTGATGTTAGCTCTTTTTCCTATTCTCCAATCTGTTTTCAATTCGATATTTGCACCTTTCTCTTCTCCCAAAATTGCTGAATTTGCTCAAAAGCTTTTATTAAAGAAAATCTCAGTAAATATGCAAATTAATGTCAGAGTAAATTGCTCATTTAGTATTAGGCTCTCAAGGCTGTATAAGGGAAAATCAGAACTTTGCCTGGGAAAATCAGAACTTTGCCTGGGAATATACCACCAATCAATGCAATACTTAATAACAGTAAGGACATTCCCTAAACAGCAGGTTCGTTTTAGAAGTCTTACAATCATTTTTGGCACATAGAAACAAATGGATATTTTCCTTATCTTATAGACATATTTTTATTGTATACATAAGTATCTGCATTTCCCCATCCTATCTGTACCCATATGATCTTCATCACACCCACACACATTAAAAAAAACCCCACACACATCAAATTTATATATTTAACTTTACATAAACAAGTCCTTTTTTATCCTTATTACCAGTGCACACACTGGGTTTTGGTATGTGCTGAATTACTTTGCAACTTCTCAAATGTGTTCTTCTGGCTTTGCTACTTAATCATGGTGTCTAAGAATTTCTTTCACATGGGGGGGGTTCTGAGATTTGTTTGTTTGTTTATTTATTTATTTATTTATTTATTTAAATGTATTGGGATCCCATTTTATCACAGGGTAATTCTGGGCAGTTTACATTCATATGTATACGTATATCTATAGGTATATGTATATCTATAGGTATATGCATATCTATAGGTATATCTATATCTACCGTATATCATCTATATGTGTGCGCATGCGCGCACGCACACACAGACACACATTAATACCAGTAACTAAAACCCAATTACATATGGGGAGGGTGGGAGCAGGTTGGGGAGGAGGAGAGATCTGTTGTTACTTGATCAATCAATAAGAGCCGAGGTGGCGCAGCGGTTAGAGACAGTACTGCAGGCCACTTTAACTGACTGTGATCCGCAGGTCAGTGGTTCAAATCTCACCAGCTCAAGGTTGACTCAGCCTTCCATCCTTCCGAGATAGGTAAAATGAGGATCTAGATTGTTGGGGACAATATAAATATACATTGCTTACTGGTGTAAACCGCTTAGAGAGTGCTTGCACTGTGAGGCGGTATATAAATCTCACAAATAAATAAATAAATAAATAAATAAACTCCATTGTAATGCTTCCCCATTGGGGCCCCAAACTAACTGGCAAAGTCTGGTCTTTAGGCTCTTATGAAATGTCAAGAGGGTGGGGTCTGACCTCACATTGGGGGGACAAGATGTTCCGGCGGATGGGATGAGATGGGATGGGATGGAATGGGATAGAATAGCAATAGCAATAGCAATAGCAATAGCAATAGCAATAGCAATAGCAATAGCAATAGCAATAGCAATAGCAATAGCAATAGCAATAGCAATAGCAATAGCAATAGCAATAGCAATAACAATAACAATAACAATAGCAATAGGTTGGAATGGGAATGGAAATGGGAATAGGATGAAATGGAATGGAACGGAATGGATTTCACCATTTCTATTCTAGAAGAGAGGGGGGAGGGAGGGAGGGAGGGAGAGATATGAGAGATGTTGATTGTAACCTCCTTGGGGCTGAGAAGAAGTGCTGCAAAACTAAGTTTTCTGAAGTGGACCACTAGACTCGTAAACAACTTAAAAATGATTTAGTAAAAAGAAATTCAAACAAAAGCAAATAAAACACCCCCAGGAGGAAAACAAATTAAAATTTAATTTGTGTGTATTATTTAATGGACTGCTAAATTGGCAAAATGAACTGCTAAATTGGCCACACCCACCCAATCACATGACCACCAAGCCACGCCCACCCAGTCACATGGCCACCAAGCCACACCCACCTAGCCAGTACATCCCCCCAACAGTCTGAGGGACCGTGAAGTGGCCCCCTGTTCAAAAAGTTTGAGGACCCCTGGCCTATGGAGATTCTCAGTCATCTAGGTCATGGTTGTCCCAAAGGTGCTTTTTCAAGAGGCAAGAAGAAGCTTCTTGGATAAGAAGCAAAATGTCTTCAAAGAAAAACAAGAAAGTCCAGTTGCCTTTGAAAAAGCACCTTTTGAACAATCATAACCTGGATGATTGATAATCTCCACAGACATTTAGCTATGTACTTTGGGATGAACACCCTTTGAATGGTACAGGAGTATGAACAGATTTCCAGAAATATTGCAGACTACAGGAACCATTTGCGCTACATTTTGAGATGCAGACAACAAAGACTCATTTCCAACAGCCTGCACCTTTGTTCAACAATGAAGGGACATAGGGCAGAAAATATCCTGCAGAAAGAACAGCTCCATAACAGTCTTTTCAGCAGTTCCAAGAAGGCTCCACACCCATTTCCACTACTCAGGTGACCCTGAGGACACAGAAAAACCTCCAAGTGGCCTCAATCAGAGGTGGTATTCTGTCGGTTCAGACCGGTTCAGGCGAACCAGCAGCGGTGACTGCAGGTGGGCCCGCCCACGCGCCTGGACGTAATGCCATTCTATTTAGCCAGGTTTTTTAGTCTCGGCACATGCACGCTAATAAAGCACATGCACAGGAGGCTGTGCATATGTGCAGAGGTAGCATGCTCAAGCGAAGCCAGCGCGCGTGCTCACATTTGCGAACTGGTAGGGAAGGTAAATGAATACCACCCCTGGCCTTAATGACTCTCTAAAAGAAGGCAAATGACCAGTTTTCTGCAAAGAATATATATATATATATACTTCTAGTCCCCACCATCCAGTCCAGTGGTGAGATTCAGCCAGTTCACACCACTTCGGGAGAACCGGTTGTTAACTTTCTGAGCAGCTTGGTGAACTGGTTGTTGGAAGAAATCATTAGGGCAGAGAACTGGTTGTTCAATCATTTGAATCCCACCACTGATCTAGTCAGAGCTGAAGAAGCTTCTTGGATGAGAAGTGAAACATCTTCAAAGAAAAACAAGAAAGTCCAGTTCCCTTTTGAAAAAGCACCTTTAGGATTCTCTCTTTTAAGTTTTTCCATGACAGTGTGAAAAGCTATGGAGGCTCCAAAATGCTGGAGAAATGACTGCACAGTTACAGAAAGGCCCAGGCCTTGGTCAATTTGTAGCTATAAAAATAATACAATATTTTATTCAAGATAATTTATTTTCCACTTTGAAAGAAAGTTTAAGATAAGATTCTCTTTGTTCATTTAAATAAGAACTGTTAGAAAAGCACACTTAAAATGTTTTGACATGACACTAATATCTTATTCTATAAGATTGCATGAACAAATTGGAGTATTGGGACTGCTGTTACTGAGGGTTTTCAGAGATTTCTCCCCTATGGTAGTCTGAAGCTGCCTGATTCCTATGAGGAACTGGTTAAAAATGAGGCTGTTTTCAGAAATTATTCTTCAGATTTTAATTTCTTCTTCAGCTTTGGCAATTATATGGGCTAACTCTTGTGTTCTAATAACACTACAGGCTCCAACAGGTGGATTCCTCTGCTCCTTTTACATAAAAAGGAAGGAAGGAAGGAAGGAAGGAAGGAAGGAAGGAAGGAAGGAAGGAAGGAAGGAAGGAAGGAAGGAAGGAAGGAAGGAAGGAAGCCTACGTCTTAGTAGTCTATGGTCAAAATGTCCCTAAAATGTATGGCAGGCAGCATACAATCTCAGGATGAAATATCTATAGAGAGCAATGATTAGTGATTCAATGAGAGGTCGTTACCTCAGAGACACAGAAACTAAATGTAATAGGGACATTGGGCCAGAGTAAAATGGAGCACATCCGGCAGATCACACAACACTCCTTTAAAAAGCACCATTTGCAGTACAGAACAAGAAAACAAAGCTTTGCCTTCTTGTGGGCTGAGAGTGAATTGAAGACATTATGTATTCCTGTCCTTGAAAAAAGGTTGGTCAATCATCATTTGTACTGGGGCAAGCCATATGTCTTGATGATCTCAGAATCTTATAAGTTATTAAATTACTCTGCAATGTAGCTTTTAGATCCAGAGGGCAGTGATACTACCCTATATGTAGTATCAATATGTGATATTTCAATATGTGTTGAGATGCAGGTTCCATGGTGAGACAAAGGTGAATTGTGCCCCTTGAACCACAACAGGTGTATTGTTCCCAATGTAGGTGATGTGGAAAGGGAAGATTAAGGTCACTTAGAACTAAAATGCATCAAAACAATTGGTTTCATCCGAGAAAAACTAATAGCTGCCATGTGCACTACTGAACTGGTTTTGAAACAGTTGTACATATGCATATGGTTACATGTAATTATAACTTTACTAAATCACAATCCCACCATTTCCCACTTTAATTTGATGAAATAGTGTGTGTGTGTGTGTGTGTGTGTGTGTGTGTGTGTGTGTGTGTGTGTGTGTGTGTGTGTATGGAAACCCTGTTGTCAACTCTGAACTGAATCTGGCTGAAGCCATCTTGTGCTGCTTCACAGTTTCCACGCACTATGGGGGGAGGATGAGGGAGAAATAGCTAGACCATCTCGTAGACAAAATAAAGAGCTCTCCCGTGGGAACCAAGATCATCCCAACAGGTGGTAGTTGGAGGATGGCCAGAAGTGATTGAGGGAGCCCGCCACCTGTTTGATTGGACAATGTGATCTGTGACACCTGAGGAGGGAAACTTTTGCTCTTTTAATTATACAGCAACTGCAGGAAACGTTTAGAGTTAGTTTTCACTGGCCGTGCCGATATGATGCATCCAATAAACATGTTCTTTGAGGGACCTGCCTACCTCAGAGTTCTGATTTCTTTGGATGTCTTACTCAGAATGCTGACAGCTGTGGTATAATCCTGGAAAAACCAAGGTAATAAACTAATTATTGGCTTTTGAAATTTATAGAGGAAATATTCTTATTTCTAGTGGAGGAAATATGGCAGCTATGTCATATTCTCAAACGTAAGGTTGAATGCCAAAGTATATTGTTAGGACTATGTCCAAACGGTTGGGTTGTTAATATATAAACAAGTTACCAATCCTGGTAACCTGTTTGTATATATTTAAGTACTAAAGCTTTAAATGTATTGCAGTATTCTAATTGGCTGTAGTGTTACAAGATTGCCATAAGAGGGAGCTAGAGTGCTCAGGTTCATTCTGTCTGCTGATTCATTCATGATTGACTTTGTGTCTGATAGTGAGTTCTGTGTGAAGCTCTGTTACTCTATGATAGTGTTGAAGTATTTGTAAGCTGTAATATCTTTGTTTGATGTTTAAGACAAAGACAGGCAGGTAAGAAGATTATTGTACTTCTTGATATTGACTGACTGAACGTATATGACTTGGACTGTTTAATTGGACTGTGCTATTTATCTAAAAGTAAATTATTTTATAAACTTTAACAAATCTGTTTCTGACTGGATCATTACTCCTATCCACTGGTTACCAAGCTGAAATACCCTGTTTCTACGTGCATGTCCCTGATAACTCAGGGGTTGCTCTACACACTCCTTAACATATATAATATGAGAGACATTTTATGCTTCTAATGCAATTCTTTGTTCCTTAACTCTATTATCATAGAGTAAAACAAATATTCATATTAGGGAAAGTGAAGCAATTTTTCCAGACAGAGAATTGATTTTTAAAATTGATTTTCTTATAAAAATGATTTGCATCAGATTTTTGTAACACTACAGATATAGAAATAATCTGTTATTGTTCAATGGTCTGATTCTAAGCAAGCAATGTAGAGGATTCACTTTTCTGTAAATTGCCATGGAAGATATAAGTAGGATAAACTGTATTTTCCTTCATTAATCCTTGACTAGTTTTCTTTCTTCTCCTATAGCTCCAGTTTACCATCTGCCTTTTAGCGCCTGCATCCAAAATCACCAGCAATAAAATTTTGGAAAATGGCAAACAATAAAACAATAGTCTGCTACTTTTTTTGTTTTAACCCTAGTAGTGTTTTTGCTTCAAGAAAGATGTTTACACCTTTTTTTAAAGGATGCATTACTTTGAGTAGAAACACATTAGCATTATCTTTGAAAAAGAAATTCTGCTGGCTTTTGATATGAGCACATTATGCACCTTAACCTGTAGTTGTGATGGACATTCTTCTTTGTTTCAAGAAGAAAAATGTCCTCAAGCAGCTCCTTCATTGACAATGTTGAGTGCACACAAGGGTTATTTGACAAGATAGGAAAATTGTCTGGAGGTTAGGAAAAACCAATACTCCTGAACCAATATCATGTTTTCAAAAACTGACTTACTAGTCAGAAATATGGAGAGATTCTATGTGTGTGTACACACACACACACACACACACACACACACACACACACACACTTAATTCTGAAAGCATATTGTGAACATTCTCACAAAATAACTATTAGGTTGAGAGAGGATACCTATTCACAGTTACAAAACATTCAAAAAGCAAGATAGTGAAGTTTCTCTTTGACCCCCACCCCCCAAAAAATGTTTTCTGCCCATACATCAATTATCTTTCTCCTTTCAAATGAAACACTGGCCTGCTATTACTTTAGCAACATTCTTGTAAATAAAACTTGTCCTTTGCTTCTCGACATGTCAGCTTTCCATATAATTCATTTCTAATTAAAACAGTCTTTAAAAATTAGATCAGCTAAGGTAGGGAAATGTGGAATGCCAAGAATATTATCTTTGTGCTCACTGATACATTATGCAGTGCATGAAACATTTCTTAGACTGGTATGTGTGGCATTCAGAGTAATACATTTAATTGCTTTCTTTTAGCGTGGTAAATAAAGAGCATAATCATTTTAAATAATTTCACTTTATAAAGAATTTAAATTTCACTGTATGATTCATACAAAAACAAACAATGCCAATTCCCAAATTACAGGTGTACAAGGACAGTGAAGTCACTAAACACTAATCACTGGTAATTTCTGGACCCATTTAGAATAATTTGGCATGGTTATTAAGACAACAAGCACTCTAGGATGCTAGGAAGGCCCAAGGAAAACAGCAAAGAATCTATTAACAACAATCTATTAAATTCAAATAATACAATCATTCTCTTAATTTACATTAAACTAGTTTTAACCTTCTCTGGAAAGCCTTCTTCTTCTTCTCACATGTAAAAATTCAAAACATGGCTGACACACATGCAGCAATGGAGACCTTAAACATTTTCTATAGAAATCCAGAAGAACCGTTAGGTATTGCTTCAACATGGTCTGAAGTTCAGAATATTATGAGACCATGGATATATTCAATAATGAGGATGGGCAGGCTACATGACAATAGGGATCTACAAGAATTTCATGATAGTTCCTACTGGAAATGAATTTGAACGTTTCTTTCTCAGCAGGATGATGGCCCAGTGAACATTAGCAGCAATGAAACCAAGTAAATGTTAACCATTCCCTAGAAATAGTCCATGTTACCAAGATGTTATTCATGCATCACATATCCATTTAGAATTGAACACATAAAAATATCGGATAGCAGTTCTCAAGTTACTGGTACTTTTTTGATTGTGCTCTTATATTAATGAACAGTTGGCTATCCAGTAAACCAAAATAACAAGTAAAACTATATTGAGACTCAATAAAAATCCAATTGGCATATACTACATCCTAAGACCAATGCCTGGGGGGTGGAAATGGTTGTAAAGGGCCAACAAGGTAGACACTGTCCATATTTGGTATCTGTGGCAGGAGGCTGTTCCATAGGACAGGCACCATAACAGAAAAGGCATACCTCTGGGGGGTCATCAGGTGACACTGTTTTATCATTGATACATGGAACATGCCCATCTTTGCCAGATCTGTTGGAGTCTTTCACTGAGTTGGATTTACAAAAGGTAAGCCTTAGCGATGCTGATCCAAACCTATCCAATACACTGTTTTCTTATATGTACTAGAATGTTTCCTGGATCCTTAAAACAATTTGGATGAATTGGGCATCATATGTTGGAATACTTTGCTAGCTTTACCTAATCAAGTAGATCCAGAATCAGACAAAGGACAGATATACCAATATCTACCTAGTCTGATCTGTATGCCCAGCTCCAAGATAATTCTGGTTTCAGTAAGCCAAAAAGCAAACGGAGCAAGCTCAGGCAAAGAGCACTGACAAAGTAAGTATTGATTGTATTTTCCCCTTCTTTGAACTGTTGAAGGATCTATTTTACACTGAACTTTCATCACACTGAATTTCAAAGACCAGAACTCTGACCCAGCACTGTTACTATCCATGTCTTGAACTAAATAGAAATGAAAATTTAGTGCACTATGACAAAGTGTGCCAGCGCTGTAAGTCAGTTTAGAAACTGGGGGGAGGTGGGTATTATTCTGTTCTCCAAAGGATGCTTGCAATTGCTAACTGCATTCTCAGAATGAGCTTAGGTCTTCATGACAATAATAAAAACAAAAGCATGCATAGAGTATGCACACATCAAAAACTCCACAAATCACAAATTATTACATTGTTAAATGCACCCTGAAGTTCTATATTATCAGGGGACAAGTACATGCATATAATTCACATTCAAATCAAACATTAATAAGCCAAACTATGGCAACATTGAATTAGTAATTGTTACAAATTAAACAAAATGGGAAGTGTGTTTGGCTTGTAGACCTTGGATTTTATGATACTGCACTGGTGAGATTAGTATCAATGTTTTAACTAACCAATCATAAAAGCAAATTAAAAGTCTGACTTTAAGACACAGCCAATTGCCAATATGTGTGTGTGTGTGTGTGTGTCTGTGTATGTGTGTGTGTGTGTGTGTGTGTGTATGTATATGTATATGTATATGTATATGTATATGTATACTGTATGTATATGTATATGTATGCGTATGTGTATGTGTATGTGTGTGTATATATATATATATATATATATATATATATATATATATATATATATATATATATATATATACATACACACACACACACACACACACACATACACATACACATACACACAGTATACATATACATATACATATACATATACATATACATATACATAGTATATGTAGGCTGCTTTAAATAGCTCAAATGTTGGAAAGAGAGGATTAATAAAAACCCACCTATCCTAAATGACATTCTTCATTAGCTTTATATTTTCTTCCTTTACTTTACACATATCAAGCAGTAAGCATTGAAAGAATATTTTATTTATTTATTTATTTATTTATTTATTTATTTATTTATTTATTTTTGTTTGTTTGTTTGTTTGTTTGTTTGTTTGTCAAACATGTACAAGATAGCAGGTATAGGTATAAACATAAACATAAAGTAAATACAGATAAATGAGGACAATAGGACAGCAGGACAGGGATGGTAGGCACGCTGGTGCGCTTATGCAACCCTCTTACAGACCTCTTAGGAATGGGGTGAGGTCGACAGTAGACAATCTAAGGTTAAATTTTTGGGGGGTTGGGGAAGAAACCACAGAGTCAGGGAGTGAATTCCAGGCATTGATCACTCTGTTGCTGAAGTCGTATTTTCTGCAGTCGAGTTTGGAGCGGTTTACATTAAGTTTGTATCTATTGTGTGCTTGTGTATTGTTGCAGTTGAAGCTGAAGTAGTCATTGACAGGTAGGACATTGTGGCAGATAATTTTATGAACTACATTTAGATTGGTTCGAAAGGCGACGTAGTTCTAAGTTGTCTAAGCCCAAGTTTTCAAGTCTGGTGGAATAAGGTATTCTGTTGCGTGCAGAAGTGGAGGACTCTTCTAGTGAAATATTTCTGGACTCTCTCAATTGTATTAATGTCCGATATGCAGTGCAGGTTCCAGACAG